>JARFJB010001598.1:587500-1017500 GCA_036346205.1 Vesta saturnalis
TAATGACTAGAAAATGCATCCGCTCATTAGGAATTACCTTATCATTCTCATCCTAAAGTAGCGTCAGATTCTTGTTTCAATGTTTTATTATTAAATCTCTCAGCTACAGATATCTTTACATCAGTTTATCTGTCATATAGAAATTGCTCAAGCTTCAGTATACAGCAGCAAGCAAGAGAAAGAGATGTTAACAACGAATTCATACCCAAAGAGATTGCAGTGGTTACAGACCATGGAGCTTTATTACTGGTACTGATAAAACCACCTCCTAATTATTTTATATCAAAACCCATGTCAAGCCAGGAAAAAATATCGCGGTCTGAGATGGTGGTCGGGGTATGTACACTACAACGATTTTCGTGAGGAGCTGATAAGAGTGCTGCAGCCCTTTAACAAAATTCACGTTAAGGGCAGTGAAAAACAACAGTTTTTAAGGTTTCTTAACAAACCAATAGTAAACCTGGACGGGACTGGCTGCCCGCCGCTTAAAAAATTTAAAAAGGGAGCAAAAGCATAAATCTGTTTAAACCATAACATCGTTCAGCCTATGCATGCATTGGAAAACGCCTTACTACTGCAAAACTAGACACATACCAATTCCAAAGATGTATGCGGTACTAGTGTTGAGATGTTTGAAATCGATCCCTAGCCGCAAGAATGTGATCCGACTTGTATGCGCATCTAATCATCTGCCCAGGCACGCACCTAGACCGTGTACAATTATTGTAAACACGGATCCTGCAAACAAATCAGACCAGCATTGGACTACTATACGTTAATGTTTCTATATTTTATATTAAATAATAATTTACCAATGCTTGATTTCTTGTAAATAAGTTTTTACTATTTTCTTAATTCTAAATGATGAGATAATCAAGTTACTGTTTTGTTTTTCAGCCATTCTGCTCTGATAAACAAAAAAGAGATTTTAGTACCTTAATTGCTTTAATCAAGAGTCCTGTAATACCAAAAATAACCCCATTGTTTTTCTTTCCTTTTAATTCGGCATATGTGTTTTTAAAAAATGCTCTATCTCACGACACTTCTTTTTTCTGTTTCTAAGTGAAGCTCCAATAGTTTTTCGTACGTGTTTGGTGTATTTACAGAGGTTTTGTCATTCTACTCAATAAAATATTTTCGAAGTATCACCTGTACATGAATAGTACAAGGACTCATTTTAACAACCTTGCAGTTAATGCAAAAGGTGATTAGAAACATACTTTAACAGTCGACCTTTCAGTAGTTGATAGCCCTATTAAAATGAAACGTGAACAATTTACATGTTCCTAACTATTAATATATATGCGCAACAATTCAATAGTTTGGGGGTCGTCTGTAATTTGTATGCAATATAAGGTGAAAGTCGTCTTAATTTCATGTTGTTACAAAATTCGTATATAGATAGAAGATCACAATCTACAAAATGAAAATTAAAAGAAAATGTAATAATAACAATTATGCATCCGCTTTTATAATAAATCCTATTACGAAAAATCACATTGTAAAAACTATTTTAAGCTAGGATATTGATAATTAGAGCTAATGCTTAAATTCAAACTGCATAGAACATAGTCGTTTAAGGTCGGAGCTTTTTATATCCATGATGAAAAAAATCAATAACCTTGATACATGTTAACAGGTTAAATTGAATTAAATAATAGCTTTTTATTATGAAGAAACACTTGTCATCATCTTATCTATTAATTCTTTATTAGAATACAATTTTTATGGCAGCAACGAAGGCCTTCTTATAAACTAGCAAATTAAGTCATTGAAAAATTCCTAAGGCCTGCTTAACCAATCAGAATGCTAGCCCTCAAATCAGGGCACAGGGTTAAGAAAACAGAATGGTCTATAATTACCTAAAATAACCTCACCCCTAGCCCCAACCCCAAGACCAAGAACAAACCCAAGTTCAATCTCAAGGCATAAATATTCCCTCAAGTAGGCGGGTACAAAAAATAGCCGACAAAAAATACGCCTTCCACGTGCACGAGTAAAAAGTGGTGGGGGAAGGTACCCCAGTGGGCGGGGATTGTGACTTAAAAAAGTGATAGTTTTAAAGTGCCTGTGTTCTACTTAAGATGTTCATATTAATGACTATGGCAACAATGAATAAACTTGTTATATTCGTATTTTAAGTTTGATTTTGAAAAATTTTGTAAGTCCATTGCCTTTATCTTAGTGATCGTTTATTCACCAAGTACAGATGAAGTAGATGACATTCTCATAGTGAGTCGGAAATCAAAAACATTGTCCACTCACATAATGGTGATAGAATGTCCTAACCGTAATTAAATTGATTGTAACATACTCCTAATATATTTGACACTCAGTACATAAGTTACTTACAATTCTGTAGTATCATCCACAAATTGAGTACCTTAACTTTTTTTTCCATTTTGAGTTTTTAAATGATCATAACTTAACACTAACACTTGTCATTATCAGTGATTCATTTCATATTATTAATAAACAACTTAAGAGAATCGGTAGCTTGAGTGGACTTATTGTATACTTGTAAAGACCCGAAGAGCTTTACTTATTTTTTTTAACTATTCGATAATTAATCAATTTTACTAAAAATTGGAAAATTTCTAGTAATGTTTATTCCCTCCGACGTCGTTCCGGAAACAGCAAGAATTTTCTACGTCAGAGCCCTTACTTAGGTGACCACCAATCTCTAAACTAATACCACTACCTGAAGCCGTCCACATCATCCGCGGCCAGAAAGGCCGCCTGCCGAAATTCTGTGGGCTCCACAGTGTCGATTAGAAAGCGCAACAGAGATGTCAACCCAGGTCTGCTAATCAATCCTACTTAGATACTTACACACCAAATCACACCCACACGTCGTCGCGCCAATTTACTAAAAGTGCAGAGTGTCACCGAAATGAAAGCGATAAACCAGGGCGAAGTTCAATAATTATTTCTGACATAAAAGTTCCAGTCCTTCTAGTAATTACGTAAATAAAGTGAGTATTACATTATCTTCGCTCACTTTACGTATTTGTCCGTTTATAAAAATCTGATATCTGCCCCTTGCAAATAAACAGCTCGTTCCCGTATAAAAATATTCCGCACCGGATTATCCATGAGCAAATTTCCCATACGTAACTAACCGTGTAAATTCAGTAGCTGTCTGTGACCACCACCTCGTCGGTGGTTGTTTCTAAATACGAATAGAGAGACCAGAAAGACTACCAAACCCCTCTCATTATAATTTCACCTCGCTACGGAAAGTTAACTAGAACATATTCTAAGTTTCCTTAATTAGTTTTAACGCTAATTAAAATCGCTCCTATTAGTTAAATAAATCCCGTTAGATAGATTAAGTAGAAATCGCGTTCTAATTGTATCAAATATGGTAGGTTTAAATTCAAAAAAGGCAAGTGGTAATTCAAGCTTCAAAATATCAATTTTCTTTCCGATCTAGATAGTCCAGGTAACATTGACCATGTGCAATACCTTTTATAATGTTTCAACCAGAAATAAAATTGTTATCACACCAGCCTTAACTATAAATAAAAGTTATATACTTCTGTATTCTACCAGACAGGGAAGTACTTACAATATTTTCAAAATTTGTTTATTCATATATGTTGAGTTAATTAAATCCTAGTTTAAATTCCTTGTTATAACTGTGCTGTTAACCTTATGTTCTCAGCGACCGTAAAGAAGCAGCGTGAGTGACCGACGCCAGGACAGTTCCATAAATTTATGAATCATCTTCCTTTTTTATTTTAAAGTAAAAAGAATTTATTATATTTCACTTCAAATTCATATATATTTTCTTGAGTTGTTTATGTAATTAAGGTAGTATAAGTGTATATATTTAGTTTCATAAAAGAGATAAGGTAATCAATGTATCTAACCTTTTCTTGTTTATTGGTTAGAGTTCTCCGTCGAAGATGGCCTCCTCGAACCTATTCTGTCTTCCGAAGAGTCTGACTCGGAAGGCACAGCCCACTTTAAACCCTCTCCCGAAACCAAATCCCTATCCATTAAAGACCTCCCTCAAATCCTCACCTACTCCCTCTTCCAGATGTTGCCCGACCGGCGAGATAGGGTTGTCGCCGTAATCCACCAACCCAATCCATAACTCCTTCCACAATGGATATCCCAGCAGGGACCGTTAATGCCAGGGAGTTCGTCGGAAACGCCCCTTACATAAACACTTTTTACAAACACGCAATATACACATCCTTTCCATCACGAAAACAAAACTCACACACAGATATACAATTAACTTCAACATATTTCACGCCTATGTAAACAATAGTCAACACGGAACAAACTCTCTTAATTAAAAATTGCTTCCCAGTCACTCCTTTTCAATTTCCTGCGCACCTACAGCATCTCGAATGCGTTGCTGCGACGGTGCACTTTCCCACTCATATAGTATTCATTTCATACTACAATCCGCCCGGCCACAACACCCTATGCGACGACCTTTTAATCTACGCCTCTAGCCTTCCTAATGCAGTTATTCTAGGTGATTTCAATGCTCGCCATATCCAATTCGGCGACACCGCAACTAATGGCAACGGTAATAGGCGATCCTTCGCTCTGTTGCAGTTGCGGCTCTTGCGAATCGCCAACACACAGCCAACATATCTCGAACATTTAGGTGCCTCAATAGTAGATCATACCATAGTTTCCGAACCCATAGCTCACTGTTTCGATCGTAAGTGATTTCTAGGCACCACGATCACATCAGACCATATACCCCTACTGGTCAAAATTTCATTTTGTCCAGCTCCCCCTACATCTCTTCAATACACAGTCATTAAAGATTTTTCAAAAGAAGACTGGAATGTGTTCTCCGAACATGTCTCCAACAACCTTCCTACACCCAATCTTCAATGACCCAAGATCTCGAGAGAGCCATTAGACACCTAGCTTCCGTAATTACGAAAGCGGTCAATATCTCTGTACCACTAAAACACATCGACACTTCCCGCAAACCGCTTCCACAACAGATTGTGAACTGGATCAAAGAGAAAAGACGCATCTATCGTCAATTCTTGCAATCCAGGGACCCGGTTCTCAAGACTGAATACAATCGCCTTAACGCCTTAATCAGGCGAGAAAGCAACAAACACGCCGAAGACTCCTGGACTAAAGCCACCTCCCAGCTAGATTACAGAAATGGTAAACTCTTCTGGCAACAGCTCGATAAACTGACCAGAAGAAAAGTCAAGCATAATTCCCACCTAACCGACCTACAGGGCAACCTAATCTCCTCCGACCAAGAAAAGGCCGATTTCTTTGGTCATCATCTCCAATCCATTTTCCAATCCTCGATGATCCCCAATTCGAAAACCGGTTCAAGGCACTCCTCGGGGGTCGCCTTGAAGAATTCCGCAACCTCAACTTTCCTGAAATCCAACTCGACAATGAGAATCTTTTTGTGCCCCCATCACGCCCGACCAGGTCCACACATATTTCAAAAAGGGAAAAACTCTGCCCCAGGTCATGACGGCCTAAATCGAAAAATTCTCCGTCACTTACTCGACCCAGCCCTCCGATTACTCTCCAACATCTACAACCAAACATTTCTCTCTTGACATCCGAATTACACCGAAGATAAGTTCCAAAACCTTGCCTCCAGAAACGTTTACTTCACCCTAAACCAAGTCACCTACCTAGGAATTCTCTTTACTAGAACCCTCAATTGGCTCCCCGATGTACAGATAACACTTAACAGGATAAGAAATTGCGCAAACCTACTGGGCGCCTTCCAGGGTAGAATCAGAGTTGCCACCCCAAAACACTACAACACTTATAAAACATATATTTGCCCTGTTATGGATTTCCGAGCACCCATAACACGAACATAAACCCCAATCCCCTTTTCTCCATTGCTTCCTGTGAACGCCGAATACTCGGACGCATACACAGGTTATCTCTCAGGTACCCTAGCGACCTCACAACACAACACGCAAACATACCAACCATCACACACAGAATCCAAAACAGAAATACTTTGCACATAAAAGAATCTTCGGCGACACTATCCATACGAAAGAGATCCTTACCACACCCTACAACTACCGTTTCCTCAAATTTCCACGAAGAAAACCTAAAATAAAATTCAAGCATCCCCGCGATACTTACACAACTCCTTGACGACCTCCCCGAGGAGATAGAAGAATCCTTGACAACATGCCATATGCCCTCGGCATCCCCCCGTCTATTCGATGACGACCTAGCAAAAAACCGAACAACGAATCTAATAATCGCACGAAGCATGTTACATCCCACTGAACAACACACACACTTATGCCAATTAAAGCACTATTAAATATGAAATAAATAAATCTTTTTTCTTTTTTTTACACCAAAAATAAGCACATCTCATGATTTTAAACTATACAATCACACAAAACATTGCAACACCAACAAGCATGAATTGACCAGGGCTGAAGAGGAGAAGGACTCCTGAACAGTCTACGAATAAGGTATATATATATATATATATATATATATATATATATATATATATATATATATATATATATATATATATAAGCTATAAATAAGTAAATACTAACCATAAGCATGAGCATACTAACAAACAAAAACTGACTAGATTTACAAGTAACAATTCATTTTTGCATTTAATTTTCAATATTAATTATTAATAACGATTAAAAATTTAGATTAATGGGTTTACAATTAAAGTGAGTTTACGAAGTAATATTGAACGTCCCCAGGTACCCTATCTTGGAAAGTGTAATTTGAACTTATTTGCAAGAATGCAAATTCAAGAACAAAACAATCGCTAAGTTATTTATCTTGACTTTACTGACAATAATGTTACTCTTACTAAAATTAATTGCCTGCCTTACTTTGACTTTCCTGGCAATAATTAAAACATTAGAATTTATTTACAGGTCTGATATTTAATTACTCCCAAACCTCAAATCTGATGAAACGAAGTGGCCGTCTAGTAGTAGGTGCGCTGTGCTATTTGAACTAGATAGGCTAGATGAGGTTAAGTGACGCATCACGTGGGCAGGTAAACAATGAAACTACACAAATTAAGATTAACGAGCTATGCGCAATGGTGGTTCAGCCCGTTAATGTACTATTGTGGGAAAAGACCACCAATAAAACCCACTTTATCCATAAATAAATAATTGTACAAGTACATTAATAAATCAAATAACACAAAAAAAAACAATGAAAGGGTTAAATATATAACAAAACACCATTAAATCAGGTTAAAGTGTGTACAAAATTATAACATAAAAAGAAAATGAATAAAAAAAGCAGTTTAGTTACGTTTAGTTACACATAAACACAATAAAAACAACCCATGTAGTCGCACCCACAATTGTGTCATAAGTAAAGCAGAATAAATATTTTAATATCAAACATGTGGCCATCTAAGTACAAGCCCAAATCGATGTAAACTTTGTGTTTATGTAGATACATGGTATACACAGGAACCGGGTGGCCAGATAAGAATGCAAAGTGCTGTTTCTCGGAAATTATTCGTCGTAGAGGTTGCGGTAAAAAATTTATTACTAAAGTGGCTAAAAAAAGACCGTGAAAAATATTTCCAAATCTGCCAGATGACCGCCAGGGGGCGTAACCGCATCCTAAACTTTTAAACTGATCTTTAACTGAAATCCATCTAGTAAATGTACCAAAAAATTATATGCTTTTTAAAGCTCAGCTTTATTCGAGTAATTTTTGTTTGATGTATCTATTAAAATAAAGTGGTGAGGGGTGATTCAGTGATATTCCTTTTTCATCGCACCTTCTGTGAAACAGAGCACGCAATTGTAGAGTTACATAAACCAAATGTATCCATGTGAATACAATATTTTTATAGTGATACCTATATGATTAGCTTTTAACGAAATTAGTATAAAAAGAATAATATAAACTAGAATACGAAAAATACATTTAAATAAATGAACTATTTTGTTGTTTATAATTTTGTTCGATATAAAGTAGTTTTTTGTATTCAATAAGGTAAAGTAAAATCTTAAATTAATTTTTTTTTATGTTTGTGAAATGTAGATTTTTTTTTTCTTTTGTCCCAGAATATCAGAGAGTAACAGGTCATTAGTGAAATAGTGTCGTTTTTTTTACATGGAAGAGGCAAGCAGAAATCAATGGCAAACCGGGCTAGTTTAAACGAAGATGCTGTAAATCAGCCGCTTGCAAAATATTGTGTTAAATAAAGACGGTACAGATAAACGGTAAACAAAAGACTACCCTTTAAAATTCGACTTAAGCCTGAAGATCAAACAACTCGTAGACGTGCGGATGGGATTTCAACGTATTAAAAATTGTAGATTACTTAACAAACAATTAAAAGGCGAGAAAGTATTAAAAATGTTGATGTTTTGATTAGTATTTAATAATTGTAAATGTAGTTTACATAATTTTTTTTTAATTTAATATTGTCATAAAAGTAGGGTTTGGAAACAAATGCGATATGTAACTCACAATCAGTTTTTATCATCCTCATCCGATTCGGAAGAGCTGTCACCATATTTTTTTAAGAACTTTACAATAAAAAATAAAACAAAAGAATAACTTTTTCAGATTTCGAGATAACGACTACAGCTTTCTTTTTTCTTATAGACGCCATGTTGGATTATTAATGCATTAAATAGCATTTTCTTCGTCTTTTCAAAAATGTAATACAACATGGTATTTTCTTTTAAATGAATACTAATACACAAATATCTAAAAATCTTCTACTAAAAATTTTGTTGCTGTGCTCAGTAAGGTCTTAGTAGGCGAGCTAACAATTTGTTTATCTTAGAACTGTCCAATTTTAGTTGGTTTTTATTAAAATTACCTTTTGTATTGAGTTTGATCGTCAGGCTTAAGTCTAATTTTCAAGGGTAGTCTTTTGTTTACCGTTTATCTGTACCGTCTTTATTTAAAACAATATTTTGCAAGCGGCTGATTTACAGCATCTTCGTTTAAACTAGCCCGGTTTGCCACTGATTTCTGCTTGTCTCTTCCATGTAAAAAAACGACACTATTTCACTAATGACCCGTTACTCTCTGATATTCTGGGACAAATGATGTACATTTCACAAACATAAAAAAAAATTACGTTAAGATTTTACTTTACCTTATTGAATACAAAAAACTAATTTATATCGAACAAAATTATAGACAACAAAATATTTCATTTATGTAAATGTGTTTTCGTATTCTAGTTTGTATTATTCTTTTTATACTAATTTCGTTAAAAGCTAATCATATTAGTATCATTATAAAATACTGTATTCACATGGATACATTTGGTTTATCTAACTCAACAATTGCGTGCTTTGTTTCACAGAAGGTGCAATGAAAAAGGAATATAATTATTTATGCGCAGTTTTAATAATTTTTCAATTTAATTCTATTAGTTCACGTTTAAATACGCTGAAGCATAACAATTTAATAGAAGATTGCATATCTAACGTAGTGCAAAAAATGTTTCATGAAGATGATACATTACATTATGTTTGTGACACACGAAATAGTTTCGTGCCTCATCCTGTAGTGAGAAATCCTTTCGTAATATCGACAGCTGCTTCAAAGTTACTAATAAATGCCACGATATCTTCACGCGAGGAATACATGAGGTCTCACCAATACAGATACGGTCCTCATAATGTTGTAGTTCACAATAATAACTACGATTGGAAACCACTTTTTCAAACATTGATTCGTGAACTTTATTTAGGAAGTATGACTAGACCGCCGCGCTTAAAATTGCTTGTCATAACTTCAAACAAACAGATTGATTACATTTTCGATCGTTTATGGTCGAATAGTATTTATAATGCAGCGTTGTTGGTATATTCAGATATTATAGAAACTGATTCAGATTTACAATTGTTTACTGCAGATCCGGATATTAATGATGATTTATGTGGATATTCTTTTAAAAATTATACTGCACAGAAATGTACCAGTAATACAACTCTATCGTATTCGTACTTACGTAAAAGCCCAATAATAAAAAACGTACACACCAAGAGATACACGCCTTATCGTTTTGTAAACGAATCTCTTTTTATAACTGCTATTATTAAGTATGAAGCAGGTTGTGGTGAATTAGCTATCACATCTTCATTAGCACTCTATGATACTCATGAGATTGTAGGACATCGTGAATATTTTGACAGGAACCTGTCCCATCACAACTTCTCTTTTACTCAAACCACAATTTTCAGAAGTGACACTTTCCTATTTGTTGTACCCGCACCTAGAAGAGTGGATCAAGCAAAACTTCTTCTGTTGCCATTTCAAACCATAATGTGGGGTATGATATGTTTAGTGTTTATTATAACGGGTATAACTGTGTGGCTCATGACAGCGTATGTAAACAAGAAAACTGGATTTCAAGAATTTATGAAAGTGTTTCTTGACTTACTTTTAGCTACCATATATGGTTGTTACACTAGTACTCCACCGAAACAGTTAGCACTTCGGATAATATTACTTTCTTATTTGATTTATGCAGTGCATATACAATGTGGATTTACTTCAAATTTGATAAATATATTAACCATACCAAAGTATGAGCATGGAATTAATAATTTAGATGAGTTAATAGAATCCAAATTAGATGTGTTTATCCTGCAAGGTATGAAAACCAGGACCATTGATACACTTTTCTTAAATTCCACCCAGCACAAGTTGATAAATACCCAAACTAAGGTGGTTAATGATAACCACCAATTTATCAGCGTATTACAAAATATTGTGCAGTACCGCAATTGCGCTGCTTTGATTGTACATTTAAATGTTGAACGTCACTTTGATGTACCAATATGGAGAAAAGAAACTATGGCAACATCTTATGGAGGTATTCTTGAAATATTATACTCACCAAGCTTTGAGGCTAATTTAAATCCGTCAACTTCTTCGATTGTTTCAGCTATTATAAATCCAAAATTATATATTAATAAAAAAGAAAATGATCTGTATTTGAAAGACTTTCCCAAAAAAGGAAACGAAGATGGTCCCATTGTACTCACTTTATGGCACGTTTTTCCAGTATTTCTTATAATTGGAATAGGGTTGTGCATTTCTGGTACTGTTTTTATAATGGAGCTGGTGGTCTCCCACTTTACTAAATGAAATTAATGCTTATTTCCTTAGTTCTAGAAAATACTTTTTTCTTCTGAAGTTTCATATTTTTAGGAACAAAAATATTACATAATCTACTATTGCTTATAAGCAAATTTTGATTTATTGTAGTAACAATTAGCGATTAGTGCCATTATACACTTTGAATTTTTTTAATGCTATATTACTTATGTATGTACGTGACAACACCGTTCAAGTGCCATCGCGCTCAGGAATTACTGGACAGCAAAATTTTGATTTGACGGGACATAATCAAATCCAGGCTATGGCCATGAAACATCAAAGTGACAGTAATCTATCAAATTAACCAGTTTGACAAATGCTTAACCGCTACTTGAAAATCGTGTAATGTCCGATTTACATACAAAAACGTGTCTACATCAAAATATGAATTTTGGAAGTGTCTCCAGTAACAAACTGTACCAATATTTTTTGAGCGCGATGGTGCGTGTTTTTCTTGCAAATTTGTCGCACGTGTTAAAGTGAAACATTTTGATTGGTCAAATTTTTTTTTTGTTTTTGTTATTGGAATTATGTTATTGTTTGTGCATATTGTGGTTCGAAAGGATATACCAGATATTGGATATTAACTCCTTTATGTAAGAGATTTATTTTCCTTATGTAATGAAGAAAACAATGATCGTGTGCTCATATTGAAAACAATTTTTTTTAATGTCATTATAACTTTACTTAGTTATATAAATATTCTTGGGTGTCTGAATACGAGCATTGGATTTATGTGCACTTAATTTTATCTAGCAATACAGGGAAGATAGGTTTATATGTATGTCTATGGCAACAATGAATAAACTTGTTATATTCGTATTTTGTTTGATTTTGAAAAATTTTGTGAGTCAATTGCCTTTATCTTAGTGATCGTTTATTCACCAATTACAGATAAAGTAGATGACATTCTCATAGTTAGTCGGAAATCAAAAACATTGTCTACTCACATAATGGTGATAGAATGTCCTAACCGTAATTAAATTCAGGCCAGTGATTCATTTCATATTATTAATAAACAACTTAAAAGAATCGGTAGCTTGCGTGGCCTTATTATGCACTTGTAAAGACCCGAAGCCCTTTACTTATTTTTGTAACTATTCGCTAATTAATCAATTTTACTAAAAATTACAGAATTTCTAGTCATTTTTGCCCCTTCCGACGTCGTTCCGAAAATAGCAAGAATTTTCTAGGTCAGAGCCCTTACTTACGTGACCACTAATCTTTAAACTAATGCCACTACCTGAAGCCGTCCCCGTCATTCGCGGACAGAAAGGCCGCTGGTCTAAATTCTGTCGACCCCACTGTGTCGATTAGAAAGTGCAACGGAGCTGTCAGCCCAGGTCTACAAATCAATCCTATTTACGTACTTACCAACTCACACTCACACGCCGCCGCGCCAGTTTACTAAAAGTGCAGTGTGTCACCGAAATGAAAGCGATAAACCAGTGCAAAATTCGATAATTATTTCTGACATAAAAGTTCCAGTCCGTCTAGTAATACGCAAACAAAGTGAGTATTACATTATTTTCTCTCACTTTACGTAATTGCCCGTTTATAAAAATCTACTCCTTTTAGGAGTCCTGAATCCGTCCTTAATCGTACGTCGCAATAACCCAGATTGAATTATTCCCGCGTCAAACGCTCTCAAACGGATATAAAGATTCACCACCACCACCACCATCATTTCTCCATTAGTCGTTTACAGACATCTGCCTCTTGCAAATAACTTGCATAAAACGCATAACGCATAAAAATATTCCGTAGCGGAATATCCATTTCACCTCGCTACGGAAAGCTAAATAGAACACATTTTAAGTTCCCTTAATTAGTTTTAACGCTAATTAAAATCGCTCCTATTAGTTAAATAATTCCCGTTAAATAGATTAAGTAGAAATCGCGTTCTAATTGTATCAAATATGGTAGGTTTAAATTCAAAAAGGGCAAGTGGTTATTCAAGCATCAAAATATCAATTTTCTTTCCGATCTAGGTAGTCCTGGTAACATTGATCGTGTGCAATACCTTTCATAATGTTTCAACCAGAAGTAAAATTGTTATCACACCAGCCTTAACTGTAAATAAAAGTTATATACTTCCGTATTCTACCAGACAGAGACGTACTTAAAATACTTTCAAAATTTGTTTATTCATATATGTTAAGTTAATTATACCCTAGTTTAAATTCCTTGTTATAACTGTGCTGTTAACCTTAGGTTGTCAGCGCCCGTAAAGAAGCAGCGCGAGTGACCGATGCCAGACGAGAAAGATTTCGAATAGCCGTACCAGGCAGTTCCATAAATTTATTAATCATCTTCCTTTATTTATTTTAAAGTAAAAATAATTTATTATACTTAAATTCAAATTCATATATATTTTCTTGTGTCGTTTATGTAATTAAGGTAGTATAAGTGTATATATTTAGTTTCATAAAAGATATAGGATAATAAATGTATCAAACCGTTTCTTGTTTATTGGTAAGAGTGAAATATTAGGTAGCAAACGATCGGCCCTATTTCAAAGAACCTACACCCACCTAGAACTTGAGCTATTGCCGTATTACCATAAAAGTAACCTAGCCCATCAGGCCAGTACATACTGACTAGATTTACAAGTAACATTTCATTTTTGCATTTAATTTTCAATATTAAACACTAATAAAGATTATAAATTTAGATTAATGGGTTTACAATTAAAGTGAGTTTATGAAGTAATATTGTAGCGTCCCCCAGGTACCCTGTCTTGGAAAGTGTAATTTGAACTTATTAGCAAGAATGCAAATTCAAGAACAAAACAATCGCTAAGTGATTTATCTTCACTTGACTGACAATAATGTTACTATTACTCAAATTATTTGTGTACCCTACTTTGATTTTCCTGGCAATAATTAAAACATTAGAATTTATTTACAGGGCTGATATTTAATTACTCCCAAACCTCAAATCTGAGCAAAAGAATTGGCCGTCTAGTAGTAGATAGGCTGGATGAAGTTAAGTGTCGCATCAAGTGGGGCAGGTAAACAATGAAACTACTCAAATTAAAAAAACGAGCTTTGCGCAATGGTGGTTCAGCCCGTTAGTGTACTATTGTGGGAAAAACCACCAATAAAACCCACTTTATTCATAATAAAATGATTGTACATTAATAAATCAAATAACAAAAAAACAATGAAAGGGTTAAATATATAACAAATCATCATTAAATCAGGTTACAGTGCGAATAAAATTATACCATTAAGAAAAAAAATAAAATAAAAAGCAGTTTAGTTACACATAAACACAATAAAAAAACAATGTAGTTACACTCACAATTGTGTGATAAATAAAGTAGAATAAAAATTGTAATAACAAACATGTGGCCCTCCAAAACCAATCATGCCGGTCTTTAAGTAAATAAGCAAGTAAAACAATAAGGCAAATTTCGGTACATGTAAAATATAACAATAGAAACTTATTATTAATTTTATTAAATACATAAATAAGAAGTTTACCTCGAGTAGGATTTGAACCTACGACCTGTACTTTGCTAGAGTACCGTGATAAACAACTGCGCTATCGAAGTATAAGCCCCAATCAATGTAAATTTTGTCTTTATGTACATACATAGTACATACATGTACATAGTACAGGTCGTAGGTTCAGATCCTACTCGATATAAACTTTTTATTTATGTATTTAATAAAATTAATAATACTTTTTAATTACATATTTACTTTTGAAGTTATTCGTTCATAATAAAAACATAATAATAATAATAATAGAAAAATTACACAGGTGATAATAAGGTAAATGTAAGGACAAACAAAAAAAAATAGGTGAGAAATTTACACATACACAATTGTTTAGTGGCTAGTAAAGCTCAAAATACATATGTAAAATTACAATAAATTACATATAAAGAGCAATCAGTTGGCAGGTAAACAATTCCACTTGAACAAACTGACAAAACTCATTAAAACAAAGCCTTTCAAGCGTAAGTTGTAAATAGATCATAACATCGTGACCGATATATACGTTTGAGCGCCCCTTTCTCAGGTTACACATTCATCTATACAACAATAAAAACAATAAAAATAACATTTGAGGTGTTTTATGGTCATCTAGACCTGGCAGTATGTACACACTCGGCAATTGCCTCTTTACAATTATAACCAATCGTACCATGTATCCGTTCTCCAGGCCCACCTCTACACAAATATAATGTAAACAACAAACAACAATACTAATTCATCCAAATACAAGAGTGAGGGAGCCCTGTACTGTCTTTTATTTTAACAGATTTCAGCTTAATGAGCCCGCGTGCGAATGAGATACCTTTGCTAGGCAATGTTTTGGTTTTTAATACGTTACACAGGCTTGTAAAATTATTTACTGCGAGCTTTCATTTATATAAAAATACCCACTTACACTTGAATATACTCCCTTTAGTTAAACACTTTACCACAAGTTAAGATATGCGGTTTAAAACTCAGCGTCGCGGCGATTAGTTATAGATAAATTATTGGAAAAACTGACATTAAAACATACACTAAAAGAAAAGAAGGAATCAGCGTTTTAGTTTTGCTAAAAGGTACACGACAAAATATTTATAGACCGAACGGTTTACAACGGGAGTTTCTAATTAAAACAATAAAAGCAATACGGCTCAATCAAACCTTCAATCGCAACTACCTTCCCTCTGATTTCTAACTAGCTATACCTTTTCCCGAAAAACTACCCCCGTTTTTGAAAAGTAATAAAAGAACAAAAAATTATTACGTTGGAACAGTTTCATATTAATTATTGAACGACATCTTAATTTTAAACATATGGATTCGTCCGTAACAAGCCCTACATTTAGGTCTCGAGTTTCAACGTATCAAACAAAGATCTCTTTGGATTTGCGCTATGTTCAGCCGTAATTAATTATTAAATCAGTGACATTTTTTACATCAAGGGCGCGTGGACAGAAATTTTCAACAATTCGTCATGCCAGAACATGACAGAATGCCAAATGAACAGAAAGAAATGCAAATTTTTCAGAGAAGGAAGATTTTCAGGACAGGAGTGCATTTTGACTTTCCAAATGATTTTGAGTTTAATGAGAGGTACCGAATGAAGTCTGATAAGATGGAAGTTTTGTTGCAAAAAATTGGTTTGAGGTTACAACACCCTACAAACAAGAGTGGGGCTTTATCTCCTAAGCAACAGATGTGTATAGCTTTGCATTGGCTTGGCAGTGGAGCTCAATTTCACACTGTCATAGACATGCATGGGGTTCATAAAGCTACAGTTTGTAGAACTGTTGCTAGCTTCTTGCGCGCTGTAAACAGCGAGTTATTTACTACAGTGGTTTCATGGCCTGAAGATATTGCTAAAGAAATTGATAGTTTCTACAGAATTGCCAACTTTCCACACGTTTGTGGTGTAATTGATGGTATCCTTATTTTCATAGATGCCCCTACAGTTAATGAAGAAGCTTATGTTGACAGACATGTATGTTTGTGTGTGGTGTGGTGCCTCATGCTTTTTTTATTATGTTAGTGCAAAATGGCCTGAAGTGTACACGATGCACGTGTTTTACGAAATAGCACGCTGCATAGAAGAATGGAAGAAAATCCCCTATTCCCCAATGCATTACTGTTGGGAAACTCAGCTTATCCATTGAAACAATGGCTAATGACACCACTGCATCATGATCCTAATGATGTATCAGAAAGGAGGTGCAATCGCAGGTTAAAGGCAACAAGACAAGTGGTTGAACGTTCACTCGGTATCTTGAAAGAAAAATTTCCATGTCGCAACCACCTTCGTCTGAATCCAACATATGCTGCTTCAGTTGTGAAGTGTTGTGCCACTCTTTGTAATTTTGCAAGAGATGAAGGCGAAGCCAATGTTATTCCTATCCATGAAGAAGCAGATGAGCTGGGTAACGTCAATGTAGAACAACAAGAAGTTGAAGAAGCAGTCAACTTAGGAGGTCGTCTAAGACACCAGCAGATATTACAATTAATGGTATAGGCCTAAGAGCCTATCATAAACAATATGTAACATTCACATGTCAAGTTAATTGTGCAAGATAGATTGCCTTTATTACTCTCCGTTGTATACTCTTATCTACTGTGTCGTGTAATTTACACAGGAACAGTTAATAACGTGCAATACACACTCATTAAAGGTAATATTATGCAATTATGTGCTTTATTTATACTTTGGTCGGTACATAATTCTTAGACCTCTTCATTTACATCAGCACTTTCTCGAATTACATATAACTGTCCTATTTGAGGAAAAGCTTCTGTAAATTTAGATGGGCACAAGCGCAGTTCCCTCTCTAGCTGCAGTATCTGCAATGATCGGTAATAACTTTCTTTTTCCATTATTTCCACTGACAGTTCCAGTTTCCTTCTTCTTAATAAAGCTTCTTTTGCTGACTCAGCTCAAGAGGGCACATTCATAGCTGGCTGCTCTATAAAAAACATAGGATTTTCATATAATTCACCATTACTATCTTAAGAGGATTAGCGCTTAAGTTCATAATTTTGAATAAATTTCACTTACCGACATATTTACGTTTACTGTTCTTTGATTTGATAGAACTAGATTGACTTGGAATGATAATATCATTCAGAATAGAGGGCTGAGCAACTGCTGCTGGTGGTTCTTCAATTTCTTCTACATTCAACTGAATGTCTGGACTATCTTCTAAAGATTCCGAGATGTTTAAGCCAACCACAGCCGGCGAGTCATTGCCAACTATCTCAAGAACTTCACAATCCACTTCTGTAAGTTTAGCATTTGGCCCTCCAACCGTGCCAGTTTTCCTTGCATTGTCTTGCTTTTCCTGAAACACAAGATAGGCCTAGTGAACTAAAATAATGTTATCGTTATTAACAGTATACTAATAATTTACGTTTAAAGTTACTGTGATAACTGAAAATTAAAGTGAAAATAAATAAATAAAAAGTTAACATAATAGTTTATAAAGAGGTACAAATTAATTGTTAAATAAATCCGCATAACTTCTCGTAACTACCTCCGACAGGTGCAATAGCATAAGTAACGAGTTCGGGCGCAATGCATCTGTCAGATGACTGTTTGAAAAAAATAATTTCAAGGGGTTAATTAATTCTAAAATAATGTTATTTATATTCAAAAATAATTTCTATATTTAGAATTTAATTTTGTTCATTTTGTACGTGTACATTTAGCCAAGGAAACAAAAAGTCCTAAATTGGGCGCAATTAATCTCTCAGATTATTTTAAAATTGATCAATTATTTTATATATTTGATTTTTTAGAATGCACTTACTGTTCTTACAAATACATTCTGAATAGACTACAAACGGGCGCAACTATTCTGTGAGATTATATAGGTCGCAGCAACGGATATCCGTATTCCACAACACCACAATTATGACTGCATATAAAGCAAGTTCCAAGGGGAAGATACAAGAAAGCGCAGACGCAAAGCCCGAGAAAATCCACAGATATTATCAAACTTTTAAGCCATCAATCTGTCAGATGAGTTGCGCCTGTCGAAGGGCTAAGTTTGTGGTTGTATTAAGTTAGGTTAGGTTTGCATTGAGTATATCATTCGCTTTATGAACGTGGCACACTAGATTGACAGCTAACCTACATGTTTATACTAGGTAATTGGAAAAGCACTTACCATGGTCAACTTCCTCACGTTCGGCCACCAAACATCTCTCAAATATGTAACTTCCTTTCCCTCCGAAATGACACCAAGTGCCTGCGCATATGCACTTATTTCTTTCCACGCCAGCATTTTATCTTTCTTTGTAAGTGTCTTGCTGAATGCTCCAAAAAGGATATTTTTATTTTCTTTGATTTTTTGAAGGATGCATAGTTTAACTTTTCGCTGTTCATCCCGTTTACCCATTATTACAGCTACTTTAAAATTCTAACTAACTTCAATTGCTATTTTTTAAAAACAAAACAACAACTCAACTGTCATAGACAATTAAAACACAGTTTTTGTCAGCAGTTTTGCCAACCGTTAATCCACTTGGCTAATTAAACTATACAACAATTAAACCATTTTATAAATCAGTTGACTTGTAATTTTGTAATATTTTCTTGTAGAAATCAACTAATATTATTAGTGTACAGTATTTTTTTTTGTACAACAGAAATTACTAGTGCTAGTAATTTGTAACTTGTAACTTGTAGAATTTCATTAGTATTATTAGTAACAGAAACTACTAGTACCTGTAATTTATAGTTTATAATTTGTAGAATTTCGCTAGTATTATTAGTATCATTGTGCAACAGGCCCCTGGAGTTCATTTGATATTTTTGCAAAAAGTTAATTTGACAGTACATAAAAAAAGGAAAATTGCACTTTTACATAAAAAAAATTATATTTTACTACTTTCTTGTTAAATATGTACACGTTTTAATGTGTTTCGCACATTGAAATTATTATTTTGAATAAAGATAATGAAATAATAAAATTTCAAAATAAAAATAATTTCAAATTTGCATTTCGCGCGCGTGAAGAAAATACTTCCTCCCAAGCTATATGAGGGCGCTATTAAGTCTATCAAATTTAACATTGAGTATCCATTCTCCCCACCCTCTTTTAATTCCCTTCACAAGTGATGAAGCCGTTGATATGCTTGTCGTCTATTTCGAGTGATTTCAAAATGCAGTAATAGCCCGGTATCCAGATCGCCATCATTATCGAAGAAGAATTATTCCACGCTTGGTCAGTGACTACGGGATACTGGTAGTTTTCGTCGTCCTAGATTAGGAGGCGTCGCATTGGAGAAACGGAAGAAAATATTATTAACGTCTTAGCTTACATAGAATTTAATAGACAAATTGAAACTAGGGCGTTATCGTTAGATTTGGGAACTACTGTTTGAAACATATTAAAAGACCACAGGTAGGTAAGTAGTTGCATTAGCACATCCTTTTTAATAGACACCTAGTTTACTACATGCGCATTCTCTTTTCCTTTTAGACTACACCCCTACCATATAGTTTTGCACAAGGCTCTAAACGAAGATGATTTTGATCTCAGAATAAATTTTTGTCAATGGATGTTAGGAAGGATACTTTTAATCATGATGGTAGGGCAATATACATAATATGCATTATTTGTCAGCTGAACATCCATATAGGATGCGAGAAATGCAACATCAAGGCTGCTGGAGGCTAAGCGTGTGGTGTGGCATTATAGGTGGCAAAATTATCGGTCCTTATTTTTTTGATCGTGCGCTAACTGGTAATCTCTTCTTAGAGTTTTTAATAAATGTGTTGCCAGTCCTGTTAGAAGATGTGACATTGTACATTGGGCGAATCATGTATCTACAAATGGACGGGTGTCCAGCACATTCTTCTCTTAACGTGCGACAACATATTAACGAATAATTTCAAGAACTCTGGATAAGAAGGGGAATCGTATTTCCTGCGCCGGCCAGGTCACCTGATTTGACGTGTCTCAACTTCTACTTATGAGGTCGCTTTAAGGACATTGTATTCCAAACTTCAGCGACAAGATTTGACATAGGAAACAGAATCCGAAATGCAATTCGTCAACTACCGGCTACGGAAATCGATGCAGCAGCTTTATACACCCGAACAAGATTGGAAGACTGTTTGGAATGTGACCGAAGGCAGTTTGAACATTTATCGAGGCATTAAATACCTAATATTTTTGGGTTTAAAATCGGATTTTTGATTTTATTTGAACTTTACAGGGTTCGCCACGTTAAAATTAAACTTGAACTCTAAAACTTACAACAATATTAAAATAAATCTTGTATAATTTTTAATTTACTTTTGATTTTGATATAATAAATACCTTCATAATTTTAAAGAAAAAGCGTAAAAACCTTATTTTTGTATTCTTAACGCCCCCTAGCAACGGTCATAGACATTATAAATCACTATTGGTCCTTCATTCAATTAACCACAACTATCTCTTTTAATATGAGACCATAATACATCCAATTCTGTTCAGCAAAACCAAATTTCAATTAAAGTGTTAAAAAATTTTCATTTCGCCATAACTTTAAAACGAGCAAAGATATCAACTCCGGTTTTAACGTTTTTCTTGCACATTTAATCTACTTTTCGAATACGATTTCAAAAATATACCGCGTGATTTAAATTTTCGGAGTAAAATGCAAAAACTGATATTATAACAAATTGCGGCCTGCACCACTTTTATTAGGAACTATTGTGCAACAATGGGAACGGCAATTTAAAATTCCTACATTTGTCTTCCAAACAAGCTTTATTTTACTAATATTGAATAAGTAATTTAGAATTTATAGCAGTTTTAATGATTACACTTGTAATAACTTCCCCCATCCTTATTATGATCAGTAGTCCAATGAATCTTAAACCAAAATTATGTAGAATTGTCTAGACTTTCTAACTATGTAAGCAAAGGTATATTCTTATACAGGAGTTTTGCAAGAAATTTAAAACTTTATTATTTAACTTTTAATTACGCCCCCTAGCGGTGAAATACGGAACTTCAAAATAATTTCCAGCAGTTTTTCAACGCCACATTCATAAAAAAATATGTTTTTCATAGTTGTCAGATTGACCGGTCGTGACATACAGCCTCGCTTATTTGTCCACCCGGTACAATTTGCCAATTGTTTTAAAATATAAAGTGTGAAGTATCAAATATAACTTGCTTTAAAACTACTTACATTTTACATGAAACATTATATTCGATAATGTGGTTTTTGCTTCAGTTGGTCTAGTAGCAGTTATTTAGTAAACAAAGGGTAGGTTTTTTAGATAATAACATTGGATATGATTTAATCTACCAATATGTTACATCAAGATGATTAAGTTTATGACTATAGTTATTTTGAAAAGATGTCAATAAGTAAATCTGCATACTTTAGTACATTAATAATTTATAATACTATTAGTTTGAATTTTAGCTCTAACTCTTGATGGTTCGTTGTAAAATTCGGTATGTACATAAAACGTTCAAAGGTAATAAAACACTTACTAAGTGGTAGTTGCGTATTGCTCATAGGTCACTTCTCTTATACTCTATAGTAGAAAAAGTAGAGTAGAAAAAGCATTCGTTTATATTACGACACTCGTTCGCTTCGCACGCTCGTGATCGCAATAATGATCTAATAGACTACCTACCACCCTTATTATGTAATATACTTTAAATACAATATGCAATAATAAACCCAAATTCCATTTATTTATTTCCTGTGTAAAACCATAACATGCATTATTATGAAATTATAGTAATAAATAAGTTGCCGTTGAAGAGTTGGTGAATTCTTCTAATTTAGATAGATATTTAAGCAAGATTAAATAGTACATGACGTATATCGGACAGCAGCTGGTAGAGTAGTGGTGACATGACCTGCTTAGCATTCGGGAGGTAATGGGTTCGATTCCCGCTACCGCCTACCTTGTATGAGGAGGTTTTCCTGATACATATGTAGTAGCATGGTCACTGCGTATATGCACATCATGTGTTGCTACTTAGGCGAATGCTGAGGTAGTATTTTCCCCTTCAGGACACTAACCCCGTTTCTTCCAATCCTATCCTGACCACACCCATCCTAAATCCCACCATGAATATATACGTAATGTATGTATGTATGCTGGGTATCCATGATTGTGGCTGAAGGAGCTTGGAACGCTCAAACAGCCCGCCCTCCCCTTGGGGAGGGAATGAAATACGTGACCTTTTCCGGGCAGTAGCTAGCTTATAATAGGACGAGAGAAAGTTAAAAAACGGGAAGTGTTTATTCATCTTTTGATACTTACTATGCGAATATGGCACCAACAGAAATGTCAAGTATCTCTATGCGCATCAACTACTAATGGTAATTCGTATTATTATAAAGGTATTTAACGATTTAGTGCCGTACAGGTAATATCTTTGCGCTATCAAAACTATTGAAATAAGAAATACCTTTTTATGCAAATGGCTCTCGAGATTTTGATGTCATTGATGCAATTTTGTTACTGCGGCGTACCCATAAGTTTAGTGTTCATGAAGAAAATCGATTTTGCGGGCGAGCGCGCGTTTGTGTGGTGTGTGTCTGTGTGTGCGGCGTGTATGTGTGTTTGTAAGTGGTGTGTGTGTAGGTGGTGGTGGGGGGGACTTGAGCCACTACAACTTAAAAAATACGTAACCAATTTTAATGAAATGCTATGTTTAAAATTATTTTGAAATGTCTCGGTTCTATGAACTTTTGGTTAAATTTATTCACAAATGGAAATACTTTAAGGAAGGCGCTAGTTTTGTGAACATCTCGAAAACCATAAACTTTATTGAAAAAATCTAAGGGAACTTTATTAAAGTCAATTAATTTTTAGATAAGTTCTCTTAACGAATGTTTTTTGTAGGGTAATAAATAAACGCTAACGATTAAAAAGCACATGAAGCACCTCTACAGAATATTTCAAAAAACCTTTAATTCTATGATAAAAAGTGTACACAACTTTTTTAAATATAATTCAATTTTAGGTAATATTGTTATGTGCCGTTAGGCTTAGGATTTTTGTTAATATTGATTTACTTAGGTATCGTAATTAGAGTTTAGAAGAAACGTTGCCTTTCCGCGAATATTATGTTTGCTATTTTGGTTTACGATAAAAGGAAACGGATTTGTTCATGAAAAACTTTGTAATTAGTGCTGCAATGAATTTTGAGGAACGTAATTATACAACTGTTGTCGTGGGATTGTTTTGTATGAATTGCCGTCATATGAGTTTATCGAGCATGATAGTGTGAATCTTGCAACGCGTTTAGTTTGATTCTACGTATTGAATATTTTACCAGTTTGTTAATAATCAGTACTGTTAATGTAAGAGTTGTTGAAGATTTCTACCAAGAAAGGTTTGGTTATACTGTAAAGAAGAGAATGTAGTTTATCGTGATTCTAGTTATCAGGGTTTCAGATTGTACACGTTCAGGTTCTTGAGTGAATTTCCGTGGAAGATGTTGACTTTAGATTTTAATATGGAAAATTTTGATGGTGGATGGTTATATATGACGTTATGAATAGTAGAGAAGGGGCCTTTTTTTCGGTAAGTTACTTACTTTACGGAGTTGCTTGCGAGAACTCCGAGCTTTAGTTTGAGCGCTGATGTAACAAGCCAGTATGCGCAAAAATACCAGTAGTTACCAATTGGCTACCTGTAGGTGTCATTCCGGAAAAAAAATGTTGTGATTGTGTTTTGTCAATTGTTACTAACGTGATTGTTTCCATCCAGGAAGGAAAGTTTGTATCTTTAGTGCTTTCCTATACCATGGATTTAGTTTAGGCTTGAAGCGGACTTATATATGTGTAGTGTTTATGGAAAACTTCGCGCCGAACTGTTCTTCATGATCATTGTGTAATCACTGCTGTGTATCACAATCATTGCTTGAGTATAAAGTTTGCTAAAGTACTTTGTATATAAAGAAGATTGAATATAATTAAGTAATTGAAATTTGTTAATTTAAACTAGCGTGGAGCTGTGCTCCGCGCTATGGTCAATGCACCCTGATAACTGTTTACGATATTTACTTGAAGGCACAATTTTTCTTTAAAAAATTTTCAGTTGTAAAAAAATGCTTTTTTTAGTTAGAAGAATATTCGTCGTTCCGTGGACATGTAAATGCTAGAGTCACAACACGTTTTAGAATACATCTGAACGTAATTTGATTGTGGTTATTTTATTTGATCGAAAATAAGGTATGGTATAGATGTAAAAATATAATTAAAATGAATATAATCGTTTTTATTTTTACTATATACTTGATTGGAATGTAGTTAATATGTAATATTGAAAAATATGAAAATTGCAAAACAAAGAAATTTACTTGCAGAAAGTGTTTAATTTTATAATTTTTAAGTAATAGTAATAACTCTCATTTTCACGTTTAATGCTACCAAACTAACATTTTCGACAGTACCAACTTAAGCATTTAAATAAGGCACATTTTTAACCTCAATGTCTTACTTTACTAATTATCACTTGAAACTTTAAATGTTGGCAAACTATATTTTTGGAAGCATTCAACTTTTTACGTGCAATGTTACCAAAATGATATTAATGAAAGTGCCAACTTACACATGTTAATAAGTAACATTCTTAACATCAGTATCTAAATTCACCAATTTCCAATCAAAAATTTCAATGTTGCCAAACTATATTTTTGGAAACATTCAACTTTTGACGTGCAATGTTACCAAAGTAATATTAATATAAGTGCCAACTTAAACATGTTATTAAGTAACATTCTTCACGTTTAATGCTACGAAATTAACATTTACAACAGTACCAACTTGACCATTTTAATAAGTAGCATTTTTAACCTCAATGTGACAGATAGACAGATGGACCGATGGACCGATGGACAGTTGGACATATGGACGGATGGACGGATGGACGGATGGATGGATGGACGGATGGACGGATAGACGGATAGACGGATAGACGGACAGACGGACAGACGGACAGACGGATAGACGGATAGACGGATAGACGGATAGACGGATAGACGGATAGACAGATAGACAGATAGACAGATAGACAGATAGACAGATAGACAGATAGACAGATAGACAGATAGACAGATAGACAGATAGACAGATAGACAGATAGACAGATAGACAGATAGACAGATAGACAGATAGACAGATAGACAGATAGACAGATAGACAGATAGACAGATAGACAGATAACAGATAGACAGATAGACAGATAGACAGATAGACAGATAGACAGATAGACAGATAGACAGATAGACAGATAGACAGATAGACAGATAGACAGATAGACAGATAGACAGATAGACAGATAGACAGATAGACAGATAGACAGATAGACAGATAGACAGATAGACAGATAGACAGATAGACAGATAGACAGATAGACAGATAGACAGATAGACAGATAGACAGATAGACAGATAGACAGATAGACAGATAGACAGATAGACAGATAGACAGATAGACAGATAGACAGATAGACAGATAGACAGATAGACAGATAGACAGATAGACAGGCAGACAGACATCACACATTCTATATGCTCCAATAGATATTTCACTATGGTCAGGTACTTGCACCACGTCCACGTTTAATGAAACGGACTTTCGCACTTGTACTATATCAAAATGTTTTATTCCTAGAGAAAATCATATTTCTGAATAATACAATTGTACATGTCTTTGTTTATACAGGAAATAAATATATTAATATGTCGTCTTCTTTTTTTGGTTTCTGGAGTGTGTATCAGCTAAGCGTAAAGTAAGGTGAATAGATAGGATACAAAGGTAGCGTTAAGTGCGTGGTCATCTCAAATGACCTTGCTAATGTATGAGATGACTGACCTTGGTATTGTGTAAGTTTTTGAGACCTCGAGGAAGTAGGGCACACGAGTGGCCTTCATGGTATGTGAACTTGGTAAAGTAGGCCACTGTTGTATATATAACCTTGGGCGTGTGGGGCATTGTGAAAGTAGGTCAGACACTGAAATTATGCGACCTTGGTCAGGTGGTAGCCTTGAGAAAGTGGTAACCTTGGAAATGTGGGACCTTGGAAATGTGGTGTTCCAGAGGTCTCCAAGCTTACCTACTGTCTAGAACTGAATAGAAATTCAAATATGTAAGAATTAAGATATTCGACTAGTAGGGATTGAAAATAATTTGTAAATATATTTAAGCATTTTGTATAAATATAACGTAAATATTATATTCAAGCTCAAAGTAAGTTGCAAGTTAACATTAAAAATTATTAAATGAATTTTAAAGCGAAGTATAAATTAATGTTTATATTAAAAATAAATGAATGTCTAATTCAGAGTTTTAAAAGATAACGAACCGCCACTGACCAAACTGTAACTTATTTTAGTTTTAAAGGCAAAATATAGAGGCGATAAAATTTATAGTAAAATTAACAAAAATTGCTAAGAAGTGAAACAAATTAAAGAGCGTCTGAAAGATCATGTTTTGGCCAACCAGAATTGCATTCTAATTTTACACATAACTTTTTCGCCCATTTGAATTTAGCTAAAATAACTTTAATGACGTCAATTTTTAAGGTGGATCCTAGCAAATTCCACATAAATCAATCAAAATCTTGATGTAATTAGTTTTGATCGGGAAAAATGTAATTCAGTTGTGTTAGGATGGGAAAATGATAAGAATGGAATTTCATGTTAGACCTAGCTATTTATTCGAAATTTCATTGTATTTTACGCAGTAAAGTAGGTCATATGTTGAGAAGTTTAACCAAGACCTTCTAAAACGTGGCTTTACAAATTTTCATTGGCCAAATTAAATACCCCTCTTGCTAAAAGGGTAAAAGGTTATAAATAAGAGTACAGAATTAAGGACTCAATGTCTAAATTTTATAATTGCTAATATTTTCTAAATTGATAGTTTTTTGTGTAGCTCTAGAAATATAACGCTAGGTGGTGCCACCTTTATTACAGAAAATATTCATTAGTGCATACACAACTAGATGGCTACACAAATTCAAATTTCGCAACAAGGGGGCCACGACAGGAGGGCACAGACCTAACACAAGTTCCTATCTTTGTCTTATAAGTTAGCATTAGGGCCCCCTATTAGAATACTATTTCCAGCCAGGCATGGGGGCCAAGGCAGTGGTGTGAAGGCCCGAAAGCAAGTTGCGAAGCCCCATGTCTGTCTTATAAGTTAGCAATAGCCTCTTATTAGAATACAGGTTCAAATTTCTTGCAATAAGTAATTAGAATGTAAACACTTAAATACAGATTCAAATTTCCCGCTAAGGGACCAAGGACAAAGACCCAAAAACAAGTTGCGAAGCCCTTATAAGTTAGAATTAGGCCCCTTTATTATAAGTTCAAATTTCCCCTCATAGATGGCAACGCAAACAAATTCATATTTTCAGCCATAACCTGCAGAGACTTAAATACAGATTCAAATTTTCCGCCAATGGGGCCTCAACAAGGAGTAAAGCCCTGAGAGCAAGTTGCGCAACCGTACACTTGTCTAATTTTTCCAATCTGTAAATAATAGATAGAAACCACATACCATTCCTCGAAAGTTACTCTACAGCTAATCAATTAGTCTTTAACGCAAAAGTCACTGTTTTGGAACAGTTTCCAAACTTAAAAATAATGACCAGAAAATACATCCACTCGTGAGGAATTACCTTATCGTTCTCATCGTAAAGTAGCGTTACATTCTTGTTTCAATGTTTTATTATTAAATCTCTCAGCTACAGATGTATTTACATCAATTTATCTGTCATATATAAATTGCTCAAGCTTCAGTATCCAGTAGCAAGAGAAAGAGGATGGACGCATCCTTGGACGTACAAGGGCTTAGAGGTGTTAACAACGAATTTATACCCAAAGAGATTGCAGTGGTTACAGACCATGGAGCTTTATTACTGATACTGCTAAAACCACCTCGTAATTATTTTATATCAAAACCCATGTCAAGTCAGATACGATTTTTGTGGAAAAAATATCGCGGTCTGAGATGGTGGTCGGGGTATGCACACTACAACGATTTCCGTGAGGAGCTAATGAGTGCTGCAGCCCTTTAACAAAATTTACGTTAAGGGCAGTGAAAAACAACAGTTTTTAACGTTTCTTAACAAACCAATAGTAAACATGGACGGGACTGGCTGCCAGGCCGCTTAAAAAATTGAAAAAGGGAGCAAAAAAATATAGCTGTTTAAACCATAACATCGTTGAGCCTATGTATGCATTGGAAAACGCCTTACTACCAAAACTAGACACATACCAATTCCAAAACTAGACACATACCAATTCCAAAGATGTATGCGGTACAAGTATTGAGATGTTTGAAATTGATCCCTAGCCGCAAGAATGTGATCCGACTTGTATGTGCATCTAATCATCTGCCCAGGCACGCACCTAGACCGTGTACAATTATTGTAAACACGGATCCTGCAAACAAATCAGTCCAGTATTGGACTACTATCTACATTAACGAGAATGGTAATGGGGAATATTTTGATTCCTTTGGACGAGCACCGCAAGGATATCATTTACGTTTCCTATAGAAAAATTCTAGATGGTTCCGGTACAGTAAAACAATACTCTAGCGTTACCATTCGGATGTACGTAGACTTTATACGTTAATGTTTCTATATTTTAGATTAAATAATAATTTACCAATGCTTGATTTCTTGTAAATAAGTTTTTACTATTCTCTTAATTCTAAATGATGAGATAATCAAGTTAGTGTATAATGTTTTGTTTTTCAGCCATTCTACTCTGATAAACAGAAAAGAGATTTTAGTACTTTAATTGCTTTAATCAAGAGTCCTATAATACCAAAATAACCCCATTGTTTTTCTTTCTTTTTAATTCGGCATATGTGTTCTATCTCACGACACTTCTTTTTTTTGTTTCTAAGTGAAGCTCCAATAATTTTTCGTACGTGTTTGGTGTATTTACAGAGGTTTTGTCATTCTACTCAATAAAATATTTTGTGAAGTATCACCTGTACATGAATAGCACACGGACTCATTTTAACAACCTTGCAGTTAATGCAAAAGGTGATTAGAAACATACTTTAATAGCCGACCTTTCAGTAGTTGATAGCCCTATTAAAATGAAACGTGAACAATTTACATGTTCCTAACTATTAATATATATGCGCAACAATTCAATAGTTTGGAGGTCGTGTAACGGTATAAACGGGTGGTAGAACGGGATTACAGATAAAACTGGCCTTTTTGCCCCGACTAGCCAGCGTATGGGTGTGGGTATGATGTTGATGAATTTTGCACATCCAGAATAATAAATCGTACGTAAGTCAAAATAGGGGATGAAGACGTAATCGGTTCGGTTAAGGGCGCCAGAATGTTTGGTAGTCAAAATAAGGGACGTCGTGCCAAAATTACGAGTACATAGCGTGTCTAAACATACAAAAAACATACGCTTACCTATTCGCAATTAATCCCAGGTGTACTCAACAACAACTCAGCAAACCACCTGAAATAGGGCTTCAAAATAGCACTACACGCCTGTCAAATAAAAGCGTGATAAACACTCAATAAAGTTACGTTACTACACCTTAGTGTAAATAATTAGGCATTAAATAATAATCAAAACAAAACAAAAAAAACAAGCTATAGAATGCACTCTAAATGAATTAATAATCAACTAGAAATCAAATAAAACACTAAATATCATTAACGCTATTACTCAATAAAAAAAAACTGTCACTTCGTTACGTTAAAATTTTACGCTTCTAAATTACCGGTAAACTTGCAATTTGCAAAAAAACTTTTATGTAACACAAAAGGGTTTTCACAGAATTAAAACAAATTTATAAAACCTAACAAAGCTATAATAAAATAAAAAAATAAGATAAATATAAACATACGATAACGCGTATAAACAAAAAAAATACAAATGCTTAAAGGCGACAGAATGTCTGGCCAGGATCCTGAGTAACGCCGTTCTAGATTGCTTAATCTATAGATATAGTTTGTGGATTATGTAACCCACACTACTATAGGGTCAATTGTCCTTTAATACTAAAATAAAAAAAGTGTGAAGGCGGAGCGTCAGAATTATGATTAATTACAATTACTAAATTAAAAGAACAACTTAATTAAAAGATACACGACTCCGCTTTCAAACCTTCGTTAACAACATAAATAATTCGAGGTACACACACAAAAAATCTTGAAAATATTTAATAAAAAAAACACAATATTATACTAACTTAATGTCTAGATTAACACCTCTCCTGTGTTACAACAATTGAAAACGAACCAGATGATAGATTACTGGTACCACGGATATGGAATCTCCCAGGTCTGACAAAATGATGAATGCAAATGTTGACTAAAATTCTTTTGTACGCCAACAATTCCTTGATTGAATCTCGGTAAAATGTTACGGCATTAATTAAAAACTTCTTTTAAAATAATAATTTGTGCGCTCAACTTGCTTGTTAACTTTTATCTCTTAAATAGTTTTATTTGCACTACAAGTCCAAAAGGTTATTAACGTTATTTAAATAAATGTAATTTTAATATACTGCGAAAGTTTCTTTATATTTCAACACGCCTTGCACGGCAATTAAGTGGCACTTCAAGAACGTTAATTTTTATAAATCCGCAAAAGCGATATAAACCAATGAGTTCACCGAAGCACTAATATAACACGACGATGATCTCTAGGTACTTGATTACGTAAAATCGAAATCGGCACTAGGTATAATCCTTTGGTGATTGAACAGTTTTACTTAAAATCCCTTCACAGGTTTTCTTCAGAAGTACCTAACTACCCTTACTACACAAAAGCTTCGTTCGTTAAACACCAAAAGGTCCAATATATCAACGTTCTAAACCACCCCTTAAAGCGTAACAACAAACGTCACAGTACTACTACTCGAGAGAGCGGTCAGTTTCAGAATACCAAATCATTACCAAAAAATCCATCTTGGATTTTGAATCCCACCACTCACAAAAAAAAACTCATTTAATTGAATTCCACCAATTAAAAAACGGAAGAAGATTTGATACCCCTACACGCAAACTTCGTTTTCATCCGTAAGGACTCGATAATTTCAAAAGTTTAAATGTCAGCAGATTCAACGTGAAACGTATCCCTATATTTTCATTAAAGTTAAAACAATTAATCCCACATTCTACCTCTACGATTCAAAACCAACATACTCAATATTACACTGAACCACTATAATTACTCGACTTCATGTCGCCAGCATGACATCATATGCATTCAAATCTACATTCTTTCTTTAAGTTACTTAATTTTACAAAACTTTCTATTAAATCTTAAGGAAATCAAACGAAATAAACCTTATTTAAACCTATATACAACTATTTACAAATAATACGCTACTCAACATTCAATAAACGGGGAATAATACGGAAAACAATCTAAATTACGGAATAATAATTCACAAACAAAAAAACTTAAGCTCGCCACACACCTTCCTTAAAGGTCGCCACACACGTAAAACAAATTTATTCATAAAACTCAATTCAACAGCGAAAATTTGACGGTAAATCGCTAGAAAATCGTGATCCTATCACAGTCGTCTGTAATTTATATGCAATACAAGGTGAAAGTCGTCTTAATTTGATGTTGTTACAAAATTCGTATATAGATAGAAGGTCACAATCTATAAAATGGAAATTAAAAGAAAATGTAATAATAACAATTATGCAGCCGCTTTTATAATAAATCCTATTACGAAAAATCACATTGTTAAAACTATTTTAAGCTAGGATATTGATCATTAGAGCTAATGTTTAAATTCAAACTGCATAGAACATAGTCGTTTAAGGTCGGAGTTTTTTATATCCATGATGAAAAAAATCAATAACCTTGATACATGTTAGTAGGTTAAATTAAATTAAATAAAAGCTTTTTATTATGAAAAAACACTTGTCATCTTATCTATTAATTCTTCTTTATTAGAATACAATTTTTATGGCAGCAACGAAGGCCTTCTGATAAACTAGCAAATTAAGTCAATCAGAGCACAGGGTGAAGAAAACAGAATGGTCTATAATTACCTAAAATAACCGTCACCCCTAGCCCCAGCCCCAAGACCAAGACCAAACCCAAGCTCAATCTCAAGGTCTAAATATTCCCTCAAGTAGACGGGTACAAACAAAGCCGACAAAAAAACGACCAACAAAAAATACGCCTCCCACATAGACGAGTAAAAAGTAGTGGGGGAAGGTGCCCCAGTGGGCGGGCATTGTGACGTAAAAAGTGAAAGTTTTAAAGTGCCTGTGTTCTACTTAGGATGTTCATATTAATGACTATGGCAACAATGAATAAACTTGTTATATTCGTATTTTAAGTTTGATTTTGAAAAATTTTGTGAATCCATTGCCTTTATCTTAGTTATCGTTTATTCACCAAGTACAGATAAAGTAGATGACATTCTCATAGTGAGTCGGAAATCAAAATCATTGTCCACTCATATAATGGTGATAGAATGTCCTAACCGTAATTAAATTGATTGTAACATACTCCTAATATATTTGACACTCAGTACATAAGTTACAATTTTGTAGTATTATCCACAAATTGAGTACCTTAACTTTTTTTTCTATTTTGAGTTTTTAAATGATCATAACTTAACACTAACATTTCTCATTATCAGTGATTCATTTCATATTATTAATAAACAACTTAAGAGAATCGGTAGCTTGAGTGGCCTTATTGTATACTTGTAAAGATCTGAAGAGCTTTACTTATTTTTTTAACTATTCGATAATTAATCAATTTAACTAAAAATTGGAAAATTTCTAGTCATTTTTATCCCCTCCAACGTCGTTCCGAAAATAGCAAGAAATTTCTACGTCAGAGACCTTACTTACGTGACCACCAATCTCTAAACTAATGCCACTACCTGAAGCCGTCCACATCATCCGCGTACAGAAAGGCCGCCTACCTAAATTCTGTCGGCTCCACAGTGTCGATTAGAAAGCGCAACGGAGATCTCAACCCAGGTCTAGAGGGCGTATACTAGCGGTTGGCGAGACTACCTGGCGGTTCTGACCCCAAATACTCATTCTTAAGCTTCTTAGGATAATTGAAATTAACATAAAAGTGCAAGAAATCCAGTGGCGTCTTAGTGATTACAAAAATTTGTAAATTAAAGGTTTTTACTTTTTATTAGATGCTATTATATGTACAAACTACTACATACACAGATAAGGGCAACCAATTAATGAACATGTACTATTTTAACGTTAATCTTCAACGGTTTGTGTTCGATTGTAGACATATTCAATACACTTCAACTACTTCTTAGAGAATATGAATTCGTACTGAAAAAGTTTCTTAAACGAAAGTCATTTGAATACCGTCTGCAATTGCATTGCAATTAGTAGTCTAATTGCACTATTATATTATTATAATGACAGTGATTAACGTTAAAATATTAAATGTTCTTTAATTAGTTGCCCTTATCTATGTATGTAGTAGTTTGTACATATAATAGCATCTAATAAAAAGTAAAACACATTTTAATTTAAAAAATTTTTTTAAACTGTGACGCCACTGGATTTCCTGAACTTTCACTTTTATGTTAATTTCAATTATCCTAAGAAGCTTAAGAATATTTATTTAGGGTCGGAACAGTCAGGTAGTCTCGCCAACCGCTAGTAGACGAGCTCTACTAATCAATCCTAGTTACTTACTTACACACCATCTCACACCCACACGCCGTCGCGCCAATTTTTCTAAAAGTGCAGAGTGTCACCGAAATGAAAGCGATAAACCAGGGCAAAATTCGATAATTATTTCTGACATAAAAGTTCCAGTCCGTCTAGTAATTACGTAAATAAAGTGAGTATTACATTATTTTCGCTCACTTTGCGTATTTGCCCGTTGCAAATAAACTACTCGTTCCCGCATAAAAATATTCCGCACCGGAATATACATCAGCAAATTTCCCATGCGTAACTAACCCTGTAAATTCAGTAGCTGTCTGTGGCCACCACCCCGTCGGAGGTTGTTTCTAAATACGAATTGAGAGACCAGAAAGACTACCAAACCCCTCTCATTATAATTTCACCTCGCTACGGAAAGCTAACTAGAACACATTCTTAGTTCCCTTAATTAGTTTTAAGGCTAATTAAAATCGCTCCTATTAGTTAAATAAATCCCGTTAGATAGATTAAGTAGAAATCGCGTTCTAATTTTATCAAATATGGTAGGTTTAAGTTCAAAAAGGCAAGTGGTTATTCAAGCTTCAAAATATCAATTTTCTTTCCGATCTAGATAGTCCAGGTAACATTGACCGTGTAATACCTTGAGTTAATTATATCCCAGTTTAAATTCCTTATTATAACTGTGGTGTTAACCTTATGTTCTCAGCGACCGTAAAGAAGCAGCGTTAGTGACCGACGCCAGAACAGTTCCATAAATTTATTAATCATCTTCGTTCCTATATTTTAAAGTAAAAATAATTTATTATATTTAACTTCAAATTCATATATATTTTTTTGTGTTGTTTATGTAATTAAGGTAGTATAAGTGTATATATTTAGTTTCATAAAACCTTTTCTTGTTTATTAGTTAGAGTTCTCCGTCGAAGATGGCCTCCCTCCAACCTATCCTGTCTTCCGAAAAGTCCGACTTGGAAGACACACAGCCCTCTCCCGAAACCGAATCCCTATCCATTAAAGACTTCCTTCAAATCCTCACCCACTCCCTCTTCCAGATGTTCCCCGACCGGCGAGATAGGGTTGTCCGCACCCTAGACTCGTTACCCCGAAATTTCTTCCAACGGAGGATCAACATTTGCGTATCCGGTACGCGGATGAAGGTCGCCGTAATCCGCCAACCCAATCCTTAACCCCTTCCACAATGGATATCCTAGCAGGGACAGTTAAGGCCAGGGGCGTTTGTCGGAAACGCCCCTTGCATAAACACTTTTTACAAACACACAATATACACATCCTTTCCATCACGAAAACAAAACTCACACCCAGATGCACACTTAACTTCAACACATTTCACATCTATGTAAATAATAGTCAACACGGAACCACAATCTTAATTAAAAATTGCTTCACATCCAATCCTTTTCAACTTCCTGCGCACCTACATCACATCGAATGCATTGCTGCGACGGTGCACTTTCCCACTCATATAGTATTTATTTTATGCTATAATCCGCCCGGCCACAACACCCTATCCGACGACCTTTTAATCTACGCCTCTAGCCTTCCTAATGCAGTTATTCTAGGCGATTTCAATGCTCGCCACATCCAATTCGGTGACACCGCAACTAATGGCAACGGTAACAGGCTATCCTCCGCTCTGTTGCAGTTGCCGCTCTTGCGAATCGCCAACACACAGCCAACATATTTCGAACATTTAGGTCCCTCAATAGTAGACCATATCATTGTTTCCGAACCCATAGCTCACTATTTCGATCGTGAATGCTTTCTAGGCACCACGATCACATCAGATCATATACTCCTACTGGTCAAAACTTCATTTTGTCCAGCTCCCCCTACACCTCTTCAATACACAGTTATTAAAGATTTTTTAAAAGAAAACTGGAATGTGTTCTCCGAACACGTCTCCAACAACCTTCCTACACACAATCTTCAACGACCCAAGTTCTCGAGAGAGCCATTAGAGACCTAAATTCCGTAATTACTAAAGCGGTCGATATCTCTGTGCCACTAAAAAACATCGACACTTCCCGTAAAGCGCTCCCACAACACATTGTGAACTGGATCAAAGAGAAAAGACGCATCTACCGTCAATTCTTGCGATCCAGGGACCCGGTTCTCAAGATTGATTACAATCGCCTTAATCAGGCGAGATGGCAACAAACACGCCGAAGACTCCTGGACCAAAGCCACCTCCCAGCTAGATTACAGAAATGGTAAACTCTTCTGGAAACAGTTCGATAGACTGACCAGAAGGAAAGTCAACCATAATTCCCACCTAACCGACCTACAGGGCAGCCTATTCTCCTCCGACCAAGGAAAGGCCGATTTCTTTGGTCATCACCCCCAATCCATTTTCCAATCCCCCGATGATCCCCAATTCGATAACCGGTTCAAGGCACTCCTCGAGGGTCGCCTTGAAGAATCCCGCAACCTCAACCTTCCTGAAATCCAACTCGACAACGAGAATCCTTTTTGTGCCCCCGTCACGCCCGACCAGGTCCACACATATTTCAAAAAAGAGAAAAACTCTGCCCCAGGTCATGACGGCCTATATCGAAAAATCCTCCGTCATTTACTCGACCCAGCCCTCCGACATTTACTCGACCCAGCCCTCCGATTACTCTCCAACATCTACAACCAATGCCTAATCCTATCCCACTTCCCGACGGACTGGAAGTCGGTCTCCACCGTCATGATATCCAAACCCCACGACGACCTAACCGCACCCTCCTCCTATAGACCAATCTCCCTCCCGAGTTGCCTCGGAAAATGCTTTGAGCAGATTCTAGCCAGGCGACGCAGGGCCCACCTCCAATTTAACGACCTGCTTCCAAACAGCCAATTCGGCTTCCGTCCCAACCGAACGTGTCACGATCCTTTGTAGAAGTTGCTTACAGAGACCACCAGACCATTTAATCAAAAGCAATGCAATTTGGCTGTGTTTCTAGACATTAAGCAAGCATTTGAGAGGGTCTGGCACGTCGGTCTCCTGTACAAGATCCGTAACCTCAACATTCCCAACCCCTTCTCCAAACTCCTACTCTCGTACCTGACCAATCGGTCAGTTCGAGTCAAACTAGGGAAAACTTTTTCAGATTCCTTCCAACCTACAGCAGGCGTACCGCAAGGTTCTACCTTAGCCCCGATCCTCTATATTATCTTCGCATCCGACATTCCCGAAGTCACACAACCCGCAGTAGTTGTTGCGCAGTTTACGGATGACACTTCTGGAGGGTTGATATATATATATATATATATATATATATATATATATATAAGCTATAAATAAGTAAATACTAACCATAATCATGAGCATACTAGCAAAAAAAACTGACTAGATTTACAGGTAACATTTCATTTTTGCATTTAATTTTCAATATTAGTTATTAATAACGATTATAAATTTAGATTAATGGGTTTACAATTAAAGTCAATTTACGAAGTAATATTGTAGCGTCCCCCAGGTACCCTATCTTGGAAAGTGTAATTTGAACTTATTTGCAAGAATGCCAATTCAAGAACAAAACAATCGCTAAGTTATTTATCTCGACTTTACTGACAATAATGTTACTCTTACTCAAATTAATTTCCTGCCTTACTTTGACTTTCCTGGCAATAATTAAAACATTAGAATTTATTTACAGGTCTAATATTTAATTACTCTCAAACCTCAAATCTGATCAAACGAAGTGGCCGTCTAGTAGTAGGTGCGCTGTGCTATTTGAATTAGATAGACTGGATGAGGTTAAGTGTCGCATCAAGTGGGGCAGGTAAACAATTAAACTACTCAAATTAAGATTAACGAGCTTTGTGCAATGGTGGTTCAGCCCGTTAATGTACTATTGTGGGAAAGAACCAACAATAAAACCCACTTTATTCATAAATAGATAATTGTACAAGTACATTAATAAATCAAGTAACAAAAAAAAAACAATGAAAGGGTTAAATATATAACAAAACACCATTAAATCAGGTTAAAGTACGTACAAAATTATAACACAAAAAGAAAATGAATAAAAAAAGCAGTTTAGTTACACATAAACACAATAAAAACAACCCACGTAGTCGCACCCACAATTGTGTCATAAGTAAAGCAGAATAAAAATTTTAATACCAAACATGTGGCCCTCTAAGTACAAGCCCCAATCGATGTAAATTTTGTGTTTATGTAGATACATAGTATACACAGGAACCGGGTGGCCAGATAAGAATGCAAAGTGCTGTTTCTCGGAAACTATTCGTCGTAGAGAGTAGCGGTAAAAAAATTTATTACTAAAGTGTCCAAAAAAAGACCATGAAAAATATTTCCAAATTTGCAAGATGACCGCCAGGGGGCGTAACCGCATCCAAAACTTTTAAACTGATTTTTAACTGAAATCCATCTAGTAAATGTACCAAAAAATTATATGCTTTTTAAAGCTCAGCTTTATTCGAGTAATTTTTGTTTGATGTATCTATTAAAATAAAGTGGTGGGGGGTGTTTCAGTGATTTTTTAAATAAATAGCTGTAACTCCTAAACGACTGAACTGATTTAATAAACTTAGTCTCGTTGGAAAGGACATTTATTGCTCCATCAAATCCATCTTACCTGTAATATGTTTAATTTTTAGTGATGCCGCTAGAGCGCGTTTTTTGATATAATATCAGAAAATTGCAAAATTCTCTAAAAAATTAAATGCAACAATATGACTTTTTTTAATAAAAATGAGATGAAATCGTCTCTAAATAGATTAGTGAAAACCGCATCTCGATATCTTATTCATACCCTAAAATTTTGAAGCAAGAAAATTTAGTTATTTTTTCTTTATTTATTTGTCTTTCTTCAAGATTCAATAAAAAATTTCATCATTTTATAATTTTTAAATAATAAAAGTGTTCATAATTTCAAAAATTAAATGTAATAATATGATAATATTTATTTTTGAAAGATATTATTCCAAATTTGAGGAATTCTTTTTATTATTTTTATTTATGGCCCTAAAAAGGACCGATTGTGCAATAATGCCTACTTAAGTAGGCATTAAGTAGGCATCAAGTACCTACTTAATTCCTACTTAAATGCTTGAATTGTCTCTCATCGACCTCGATGCATTGTTGGATACGCTCATGCGTGGACATTACAGCAGCTTCAACTTCAGCTCTTGGCACGCTACGAATGGTCTCTCGAATTCGTACTTTCGTGTCGTCTCTCGTTGTTGGTGGAGTTTCGTAAACAATATCTTTTAACCGACCCCATAGATAAAAGTCCAAACAGGTTAAGTCGGGGGTCGGGGTGGCCAAGGTAATAGATTTCCTTGTCCAATCCACCTCTGGTGATATATTAAATTTAAGTGTTCTCGCACATTTATTGAAAAATGTGCTGGGCAACCATCTAGTTGTAAAAACACATTTTGCCGTAATTGCAAGGGCACATCTAATAAAATAGGCAATTGGTTTATCAGAAAATCAAGAAACACGGCACCATTTAGTGGTTCATCAAAGAAATAGGGACCTATAATAGTTCGGTCCAGGATGTCACACCACACATTAACACTCCAGCGACCTTGATGTTGGACCTCGTACAACCAGTGAGGATTGGTGTCAGACCAATAATGCATATTATGCAAATTAACGTTTCCATCACTTTTAAAAATGGCCTCATCTGTCCAAAGAATTTCGGATAAAAATCCTCTATTTTCCCTGATCATGCCCAACATCCGATGACAATAATCTATCCGTCGGTCAAAGCCTTCGTCATGTAAGGATTGATGTAAAACCATATGATACGGGTGCAGTCTATAAATTTGAAATTACAAACACATTGTGAAACATGTAAAGTAGTATTTTCAGTGTCATAAGAACTTACCTATGATCCTTTAAAAAATGTTTTGAATCGTAGTTCGTGACATAACCAACACAAGAGACATTACTCTTGTACTAACGTGAGGATTCAATGACAAGTATCCTAAGACTTTAACAATATTGTCTTCCATTCTTCTAGCCGAGGCTCTTCGCAACTTTGGTCCAAAGCTTCTAGTATTACGCAAATTTTGCACTAAACGCGGAAAAATTCTCGCATCACGTAGGCGCCGATCTGGATATGGAGCTGAGTATACTCTCTTAGCCAATGCCGCATTTTGAAGACATTCAAAATATACCGCAATCATATCAACAGCTTCATCATCAGTAAAAGACATTATAGGTAGTTTTAAGGACTTACTTGTGCAACAAACATAAATTAGACTGTCTGTCAAATTTTAATATGTGTTTATAAGTTTATTTTACGTATTTGTTTTATTCTCAATGGCCTACTCCTAATATTCTACCTATTCTGCACTTGCATATGCTATACATTGATTATTATGTCCCTACATGTTTTTTTTTATTTTTGAAATTATGAAAACTTTTATTATTTAAAAATTATAAAATGATGAAATTTTTCATTGAATCTTGAAAAAAGACTAATAAATAACAATAAATACCGGTGTAATAACGACTTTTTCAAATTTTATAATAACTAAATCTTCCGATATTTTATGGTATGAAAAAGATATCGAGATGCGGTTTTCACTAACCTATTTTGGGATGATTTCATCTCATTTTTATGAAAAACAAGTCATATTGTTGTGTTTAATTTTTTAGAGAATTTTGCAATTTTCTGATATATCAAAAAAGGCGCTCTAGCGGCACCACTAAAAATTAGCCGTATTACAGATAAGATGGATTTGATGGAGCAATAAATGCTATTTCCAACAAGAATAAGTTTATTAATAATAGTCGTTTAGGAGTTACAGGCTGTTTATTTAAAAAAATAACTGAATCACTCCCCACCACTTTATTTTAATAGATACGTCAAACAAAAATTACTCGAATAAAGCTGAGCCTAAAAAACATACAATTTTTTGGTACATTTACTAGGTGAATTTCAGTAAGAAATCACTTTTTTTTAGGATGGCGGTTACACCCCCCGGCGGTCATGTTGCAAATTTGAAAATATTTTCCACGGTCTTTTTTTGGCAACTTTAGTAATACGACGAATAGTTTCCGAGAAACAGCACTTTGCATTCTTATCTGGCCATCCGGTACATAGTACAGGTCATATTTTCAAATCCTACTCTAGGTAAACTTTTTATTTATGTATTTAATAAAATTAATAATAATTTTTAATTACATATTAACTTAACTTAACCTTCACGCCATTCCCTTGCGGGGTAGGCAAAAACAATCCCTGCCTCTTATTTATTTTTCATTCACAATCTTTCACCATGCTTTCCTATCTCCGCACACCTCCCTAGCTTCCGCAAGGTTCATACATAGTGTCTGACATGCCCTTTTGTTTTTAAAACTCCTTATCTTTCTTTCCTTTATCATAGATTCTACTACATTCAGCCAAGTTTTACGCGGCCTACCAGGCCCGGCCTTTCCCCTAACCTCACCCACATATATTTGTTCCGTTAATCTTGCGTTGTTCATTCTCTCAATGTGACCAAACCAACGTAATGTACTACTTTTCTATCCATCATGTAACGGTATAAACGGGTGGTAGAACGGGATTACAGATAAATTGGCCCCTTTTTGCTTCGACTAGTCAGCGTATGGGTCGTGGATTGATGTTAATAATTTTGCACATCCAGAATAATAAATCGTACGTCAGTCAAAATAGGGGATGAAGTCAAAATCGGTTCGGTTAAGGGCGCCAGGATATTTGATAGACAAAAATAAGGGTTGTCGTGCCAAAATTACGAGTACATAGCGTGTCTAAACATCCAAAAAACATGCGCTTACCTATTCGTAATCAACTCCAGGTGTGCTGGACAGCAATTCAGCAAACCACCTAAAATCGGGCTTAAAAAAAAACACTACACGCTTGTCAAATAAAAGCGTGATCAACACTCAATAACGTTACGTTAATACACCTCCGTGTAAATAATTTGACGTTAACTAATAATCCAAACAAAACACAAAAAATTCAAATAAAACACTAAATATTAAGAACGCTATTACTCAATAAAATCAAAAAAAAAACTTCGTTACGTTAAAAACTAAAACGCCAGTAATTTGCAATTTGCAAAAAAAACTCTTATGTAACACAAAAGGGTTCCCATAGAAATTAAAACACATTTATAAAACCTAACAAACTATAATAAAATAATAAAAATGATAAATATAAAAAAAATGTAAACATACGATAATGCGTATAAACAAGAAAAATAAATGCTTAAAAGGCGACAGGATGTCTGATCAGAATAGTGCTTTTACGCCAGTCTAAATCGTTTAACCTATATTTATAATTCGTGGATAATATACCCACACTACAATAGGGTCGATTGCCCTTTAATACTAAAATAAATAACAAAAGTAGAGTATGAAGGCGAAGTGTCAATAATATAATTACTTAAAATACTTAAATCTAAAGCAAACAAAAAACTTAATTCAATAGGCAAAACAACTCCGCTTTCAAACTTTCATCAACACATAAAAAAAATAAATCGAAACACAAAAAATCTTGAAATATTCAATAAAAAAACAATATTATGTTACCTTAAAGGTCTAGAATTACACCTCTTATGTGTTACAATATAAGTGGAAGATAACCAGGTGGTCGGTTACGGCTGACGGAAATGAACTCTCCCTGCTCTGGTAAAATGATGAATAAAATGTTGACTATTGTTCTTTTATACACAAACAATTTCTTGACTAAACTCGTTAAAATGTTACTGTATTAATTACTAACTTGTTTTAAAATATTAATATGAGCGTTCAAATGACTTGATAACTTTTAGCTTTAATTGGTTTTATTTCCACTAATAATCCAAAATGTTTATAACTTGATTTAATTAAATATAATTTTTAATATAATACGCTTTGTACGGTAAATAAGAGGCACTTGGAAGAACGATGATGTTAATATCCGCAGAAGCGATATAAACCCAAGAGGTCACTGAAGCACTATACAACACGACGATGTCCTCTAGGTAACTTGACGTAAAACCGAAATCGGCACTAGGTATAATCCTTTGGTGAATGAACAATTTGAATAAAATCCCTTTACAGGTTCTTCAGTAGCTAAACTACCCTTACTACACAAAAAATACGTTCGTTAAACACCACAAGGTCCAAAATTTTCAACGTTCTAAACCACCCCTTAAAGCGTAACCATAAAACGGCAACGTATACTGTTCGAAAGCACGATCAGTTTCAGAGTCCCAAAAATTATTCACAAAAATCCATCTTTGAATTTGCATCCCACTACTCATAAAAAATCTTATCTAATATAATTCAACCAATTAAAAAAACGGAAGGGGAAAATTGAGTACCCCAATACCTAAATTTCGTTCTCGTCCGTAAGGACTCGGTAAATTTTGAAAAACCACACGTCAGCAAGATCAACGAATACAGCCTCTGTATGTTTACCTTAAAGTACGAACAATAAGGCCCACATACAATCTCTATGAATCAAAACCAAAATACCTAATAATAAACTGGACAACTATACGTAAGCGTCTTTCTGTCGCTAACATTACATCATACGCAGATAAACCTATACTATTTATTTAAATCACTTAATTTTCTATTATATTTTACGGGAATCAAACGAAATGAACCTTAATTAAACTTAGAAACAACTATTTACAAATAAACGTTAATCAAACTTCTATAAACGAGAAATAATAACGAAAAACAACCTAAATTACAAAAAAATAATTCACAAACTAAGAATCTAAAGCTCACCACACACCTGCCATCCCTAAAGCTCGCTACACACGTTAAAGCAAATTTACTATAAAACACTAAATTTGACCACAAAAAAAAATATTTATATACGGAATCTAACTAAGTACATAAAACTACAAACAAAATTACCCAATACGTATACAGGGTGTTCAAAATACCCTGACAATCATCGTCTTTTCCTCACCACACTCCCTCATTATGCATTCATTTTTTATCTTGTCCCTTCTCGTTTTACCACATGCGCTTCTCAGGAATCTCATACCCACGGCATTTATTTTTCTTTCGTGCTTTTTTTGACATACCCATGTCTCACTTTCATACAGTACTGACGGGACGAATACGCTATTATAGATTGCTCGTTTCGCAGCTAGGCTCATGCTTTCATTTCTCATTATCGTCCACATACGTCCAATCACTTTCCTTCCAGCATTGACCCTTCGTCCAATCTCGCTCTCAATTGTACCATCTGCAGTAAACATTCTACCGAGATATACCAGCTCGTACACTTGCTCCACAATTTCATCTTGCAGAGTAAATACTCTACTCTCCTTTTAACCTTCCCGATTGAACACCACAATCTTAGTTTTGTTCACGTTTACCTTTAGGTCCATGCTCTCACAGACTGTATCAAACTTCCTCAGAGCGGTTTGCGGTTCATCCGCACTGTCACTTAATAAGACTGTGTCATCTGCATACACCAGAAGTCGTACATTTACGTCACCAACCATTACACCATTTGTATCGGTACATGCTTGTCTAAGACATTTATCCATGTATACATTGAACAACCACGGTGACATCACACAGCCTTGTCGCACTCCTTGCTCAATATTAAAGTATTCACTCACAGCTCCTCTCACCCCACATGCCCGACTACCGTTGTATACTGCCCTTATTCCATTTATTAGACCTTTATTTACGCTATATTCATTTAATATTTCCCACAGCTTCTCCCTATTCACTCTGTCATATGCTTTCTCCAGATTTACAAACGCACAGTACAACTTCCTTTTTACCTTTAAACACCTTTCGATCACCTGCTGGAGAGCAACCATCTGATCGACACATCCTCTCTCTGGCATGAAGCGACCTTGCACATCCCACATCTTAGTTTGTGTAGTTTCTCGTACTCTATCAGTCAGTATTCTTTACACTTTACCAGGCACGCTGAGTAAGCTTATTCCTCTGTAGTTGTTACAATCACTCTTGTTCCCCTTACCTTTATACAATGGCACAATGATCGCACTCTTCCAATCACTCGGCACTTTTCCACACATAAGGCATACATTGAATAATTCACACAATCTTCGTATAAGCTTTGCACCACCATACTTAAGCATTTCACCAGTGATTTCATCTACGCCTGCTCCTTTGCCATTTTTCAGCCTTCCTACCGTTTTCTCTACCTCATTTATTCCAATATCCTTCTCAGTTTCATCCATCATTTCTTCTATATTCTCATTATGTAACCATTCGGTCTTATTTTCCTCACTACTGTACAGCTTTCCGAAGTATTCTTGCCAGCATTTCCTCACTTCACAATCGTCCCATACTATTTCGTTTTTAGCATTCATCACTCCTGCAGCGTTCTGTTTTGGGCCAAGTTTTGTATTTTTGACCCATTTCCAGAAGAGTTTTTTGTTTCCCGCAAAATCATTCAGCATTTTCTCTCCTTCCACAGCCATCACTTCCTCTTTACTTATTCTCACTGCCTCCTTCGCTTCATTGTTTCTTAATCTGCACACCTCATACAATCGCTTCTTCTCAGTCTCATTTTTTGCAGCAATCATTGCCATGTGCGCATCTTTTTTCTTACATACTGCCTTTTTTACCGACCCATTCCACATTTTTTCTGTCTACCTACAGTCACTCTTCCACATATTCGCACGGCACAATTGACAACAGAGTTTTTCAAGCTTATCCATGCACTTTCAACGTCAGTGTCTTTTATTTGTTCGTTCCACACTTTTCATTCACATTCAACTCTGTACTCATAGCATCTGTGTATTTCATTCTCGCACCATTATCCACTAGTTTGTCAACCCTAATTCTGGACGTTCGCACTACGTTTGCTTTCCTTCTCCAGACCCACTTTTGCCCTAAACACACTCACGATACAATCAAAAAATGGTCCGATCCACACTCTGCTCCGCTCATTACTTTTGTGTCTTTCACCAGGTATCTAAGCCGTTCATCATACACTATCAAGTCTATCATACTTTTAGATTCACCTCTTTGCCATGTATACATATGCACATTTTTATGTTTAAACCACGTATTGGATACAAACATGCTTCTCTCCACACAGATATTCAGCAGGTGTTCACCGTTCTCATTGACTCTTTGGTCTCCGAACTTTCCTAGAACGCGTTCACTATGTTCTCTCTGTACACCCACCCATCCGTTCATATCCCCCACTATAATCACTCTTTCGTTTGGCTTACATACGTTCAACACGTTCTCTACTTCATTCCAGAAGTTCTCACGCTCCTGGTCTGTTTCTCCATTCACCGGTGCATAGCATGCAATAAGAAAGATTCTTCGAAACTCCACTTTCATTCTAACCCATATTACTCGCGGAGATACCAATTCGTACTGTTTAACACATCTTTTCGCTCTTTCACTTATGATCATCTCAACCCCCTTTGCGCCATGCACTTCCGTCTCAACTCCTGACCATAGTGCCAGGCTGCCATCCTCCATCTCCATAGCATCCTTTCCTTTGCGCTTTGTCTCCGATACACACAGAATATCAAGGTTACATATTTACTTTTGTATTTATTCGTTTATAACAAAAACTAATAATAATAACAGAAAAATTACATAAGTGATAATAAGGTAAATGTAAGGACAAATAAAAAAAAGTAAGAAATTTACACATACACAATTGTTTAGTGACTACTAAAGCACAAAATACATATGTAAAATTACAATAAATTACATATAAAGAGAAATCAGTTCGCAGACAAACAATTCCCCTTGAACAAACTGACAAACCTCATTAAAACAAAGCCTTACAAGCGTAAGTTGTAAATAGATCATAACATCGTGATAGATATATAAGTTTGAGTGAGCTAGAAAAATACAGCGCCCTTTTCTCAGGTTACGCATTCATCTATACAACAATAAAACCAATAAAAATAAAATCAAGGTGTTTAATGGTGATCTGGGCTCGGGAGTATGTATTTAAATTTGAATTTCATTTTATATCTACTTATTATACCGCACCAAACATTAAATCAAAATTTTATTTGAAATAGTCTTTGTGAGGTGAGTTGTGGGTTTTATACAGCCCAGTGATGGGTATTACACCTGTTGAAAACTCCGCAATTGGTAAATCGAGTTTCATCAGTCCATAATATTTTCATAGAAAAAATTGGATTTTCTCACCTAATTTGTATGTACCATTCACAAAATTTTACTCTTCGTGGAAAATCATTTGCCGATAAACCTTCTCTATCCTTGTAGACTTGTATGGATGGTATTTGTTAGCGCCCAGTACTCGATGGACGGATGACTTAGGAATATTTGTTTCATTACTAATTTTTCTAACCGATGCTGTGGGGTTATTGTTTGTGTATTATAACACAAGATTATTTCTTTCCTCATTTTCAACAGCATATTTATGATTTCTGGGTTTCACAAAACTTCCATAATTCAGCAAATTCAATAACAGATTCCTAAAATATCTTGGGTGTGGTTGATGTCAGTCAGGAAATTTATTTTCATAAATCCCAGCAGCCGCTGCAGAGTTTCTGTGGACTTCGAAGTAGGTTTCTAACATGTCAATTTTTTCTTCATTTGTATAATTAAGAGCCATGTCTAATGGTTGGGAATTTGAAAATTATAATTTAGTGGAAATTAAATTAAACACCAAAAACAAGCAATTGCGAATTAAAAAAACGAATTAAATGCAATGGACTCAACATAAAAGGTAATTTTAATAAAAACCAACTAAAATTGGACAGTTCTAAGATAAACAAATTGTTAGCTCGCCTACTAAGACCTTACCGAGCACAGCAACACATTTTTAGATATTTGTTTATTAGTATTCATTTAAAAGAAAATACCATGTTGTATTACATTTTTGAAAAGAGAAAGAAAATGCTATTTAATGCGTTAATAATTCAACATGGCGTCTATAAGAAAAAAGAAAGAAAGTCGTTATCTCGAAATCTGAAAAAGTAATTCTTTTGTTTTATTTTTTATTGTAAAGTTCTTAAAAAAATATGGGACAGCTCTTCCGAATCGGATGAGGAAGATAAAGACTGATTGTGAGTTACATTTCGCATTTGTTTCCAAAACCTACCTTATTGACAATCTTAAATTAAAAAAAAAAGTTAATGTAAACTACATTTATAATTATTTTATATTAATCAAAACATCAGCGTTTTGAAACAACTACATCTAAAATAAGTGTTTCAATTGTTTCTTAATTAATCTACAATTTTTCATATGTCGAAATCCCATCCGCACGTTTACGAGTTGTTTGATCTTCAGGCTTAAGTCGAATTTTAAAGGGTAGTCTTTTGTTTACCATTTATCTGTACCGTCTTTATTTAACACAATATTTTGCAAGCGGCTGATTTACAGCATCTTCGTTTAAACTAGCCCGATTTGCCACTGATTTCTGTTTGCCTCTTCCATGCAAAAAAACGACACTATTTCACTAATGACCTGTTACTCTCTGATATTCTGGGACATACTTTAGAAAAGATCGACATTTCACAAACATAAAAAAAAATTACTTTAAGATTTTACTTTACCTTATTAAATATAAAAAACTACTTTATATCGAACAAAATATAAACAACAAAACATTTCATTTATGTAAACGTGTTTTTCGTATTCTAGTTTATATTATTCTTTTTATACTAATTTCGTTAAAAGCTAATCATATAAGTATCATTATAAAAATATTGTATTCACATGCATACATTTGGTTTATGTAATTCTACAAGTGCGTTCTTTGTGTCACAGAAGGTGCAATGAAAAAGGAATATAATTATTTACGCGCAGTTTTAATAATTTTTCAATTTAATTCTATTAGTTCACGTTTAAATACGCTGGAGCATAACCATTTAATAGAAGATTGCATATCTAACGTTGTGCAAAAAATGTTTCATGAAGATGATACATTGCATTATGTTTGTGACAAACCAAATAGTTTCGTGCCTCATCCTGTAGTAAGAAATCCTTTCGTAATATCGACTGCTGCTTCAAAGTTACTAATAAATGACACGATATCATCACACGATGAATACATGAAGTCTCACCAATATAGATACGGTCCTCATAATGTTGTAGTTCACAATAATAACTACGATTGGAAACCACTTTTTCAAACATTGATTCGTGAACTTCATTTAGGAAGTATCACTAGACCGCCGCGCTTAAAATTGTTTGTGATAACTTCAAACAAACAGATTGAATACATCTTCGACCGTTTATGGTCGAATAGTATTCATAATGCAGCGTTGTTGGTGTATTCAGAGATTATAGAAACTGATTCAGATTTACAATTGGTTACTGCAGATCCGGATATTAATCATCATTTATGTGGATATTCTTTTAAAAATTATACTGTACAGAAATGTACCAGTAATACAACTCTATCGTATTCGTACTTACGTAAAAGCCCAATAATAAAAAACGTACACACCAAAGTATACATGCCTTATCGTTTTGTAAACGAATCTCTTTTTATAACTGCTATTATTAAGTATGAAGTAGGTTGTGGTGAATTAGCTATCACATCTTTATTAGCACTTTATGATACTCATGAGGTTTTAAGACGTCGTGAAGATTTTGAAAGAAACCTGTCCCATCACAACTTCTCTTTTACTCAAACCACAATTTTCAGAAGTGACACTTTCGTATTTGTTGTTCCCAGACCTAGAAGAGTGGATCAAGCAAAACTTCTTCTGTTGCCATTTCAAACCATAATGTGGGGTATGATATGTTTAGTGTTTATTATAACGGGTATAACTGTGTGGCTCATGACTGTGTATATAAACAAGAAAACTGGATTTCAAGAATGTATGAAAGTGTTTCTTGACTTACTTTTAGCTACCATATACGGTTGTTGCACTAGTACTCCACCGAAACAGTTAGCACTTCGAATAATATTACTTTCTTATTTGATTTATGCAGTGCATATACAATGTGGATTTACTTCAAATTTGATAAATATATTAACCATTCCAAAGTATGAGCATGGAATTAATAATGTAGATGAATTAATAGAGTCCAAATTAGATGTGTTTATCCTGCAAGGTATGAAAAACAAGACCATTGATAAACTTTTCTTAAATTCCACGCAGCACAAGTTGATAAATACCCAAATTAAGGTGGTTAATGATAACCATCAATTTATCGACGTATTACAAAATATTGTGCAATACCGCAATTGCGCAGCTTTGATTGTGCATTTAAATGCTGAACGTCACATTGATGTACCAATATGGAGAAAAGAAACTATGGCAACATCTTATGGAGGTATTCTTGAAATATTATACTCACCAAACTTTCAGGCTAATTTAAATCCGTCAATTTCTTCGATTGTTTCAGCTATTATAAATCCAAAATTATATATTAATAAAAAACAAAATGATTTGTATTTGAAAACTTTCCCAAAAAAGAAAACGAAGATGGTCCCATTGTACTCACTTTATGGCACGTTTTTCCAGTATTTCTTATAATTGGAATAGGGTTGTGCATTTCTGGTACTGTTTTTATAATGGAGCTGATGGTCTCCCACTTTACTAAACGAAATTAATATTTCCTTGGTACTTATGTGTGTACGTGACAACACCGTTCAAGTACCATCGCGCTCAAAAAATACTGGTACAGCAAAATTTTGGCTGTGTGCATTTAGTTTGACGGCACATAATTAAATCCATTAACAGGCTATGGCCATGAAACATCAAAGTGACAGAAATCTATCAAATTAGCCAGTTTGACAAATGCTTAACCGCTACTTGAAAATCGTGAAGTGTCCGATTTACATTAAAAAAACGTGTCTACATCAAAATATGAATTTTGGAAGTGTCTCCAGTAACAAGCTGTACCAATATTTTTGAGCGCGATGGTACGTATTTTTCTTGCAAACTTGTCGCACGTATTAAAGTGAAACATTTTGATTGGTCAAATATTTTTTTGTTTTTGTTAATCTGAATTCAACATTATTTTCTAAGTATTGGGTTAATGTGAGACAAATTTGCGTTTTGTTGTTCAGTACTATTGCTGTCAAAAAAATGTAATATTCATTAAATTAGTAAACAATATAATATAATAGTGTTAAAGACAGTAGTGTACCTTGCTTATTGGAAGAAAAATAAATTAGTTTGTCAAGAAACTAACTAAGGTTCAAAGAAATTGGAACATTAATACACCATATCTGTGTTAGAATTATGTTAGTGTTTGTGCACATTGTGGTTCGAAAGGATATACCCGATATTGTAAGAGATTTATTTTCCTTATGTAATGAAGAAAACAATGATCGTGTGCTCATATTGAAAACAATTTTTTATAATGTCGTTATAACTTTACTTAGTTATATAAATATTCTTAGGTGTCTGAATACGATCATTGGATTTATATGCACTTAATTTTATCTAGCTATACAGGGAAGATAGGAGGTTTATGTGTATGTCTATGGCAACAATGAATAAACTTGTTATATTCGTATTTTAAGTTTGATTTTGAAAAATTTTGTGAGTCCATTGCCTTTATCTTAGTGATCGTTTATTCACCAATTACAGATAAAGTAGATGACATTCTCATAGTTAGTCGGAAATAAAAAACATTGTCTACTCACATAATGGTGATAGAATGACCTAACCGTAATTAAATTCAGGCCAGTGATTCATTTCGTATTATTAATAAACAACTTAAAAGAATCGGTAGCTTGCGTGGCCTTATTGTATACTTGTAAAGACCCGAAGCCCTTTACTTATTTTTATAACTATTCGCTAATTACTCAATTTTACCAAAAATTACAGAATTTCGAGTAATTTTTATCTCTTCCGACGTCGTTTCGAAAATAGCAAGAATTTTCTAGGCCAGAGCCCTTACTTACGTGACCACTAATCTTTAAACTAATGTCACTACCTGAAGTCGTCCCCGTCGTCCGTGGACAGAAAGGCCGCCTGTCTAAATTCTGTCGGCCCCACAGTGACGATTACAAAGTGCAACGGAGCTGTCAGCCCAAGTCTATTAATCAATCCTATTTACATACTTACCAACTCACACTCACACGCCGCCGCACCAATTTACTAAACGTGCAGAGTGTCACCGATATGAAAGCGATAAACCAGGGCAAAATTCGATAATTATTTCTGACATAAAAGTTCCAATCCATCTAGTAATACGCAAACAAAGTGAGTATTACATTATTTTCTCTCACGTATTTACCCGTTTATAAAAATCTACTCCTTTTAGGAGTCCTGAATCGTACGTCGCGATAACCCAGATTGAATTATTCCCGCGTCAAACGTTCTCAAACGGAGATAAAGATTCACTATCACTACCACCACAATTTCTTCATTAGTCGTTTATAGACATCTGCCGCTTTCAAATAAGCTGCATAAAACGCATAACGCATAAAGATGTTCCGTACCGGAATATCCATCAGCAAATTTCCCATACGTAACTAACCCTGTAAATTCAGTAGCTGCCTGTGACCACCACCCCGTCGGTGGTTGATTCTAAATACGAGTAGAGAGACCAGAAATACTACCAAACCCCTTTCATTATAATTTCACCTCGTTACGGAAAGCTAACTAGAACACATTCTAAGTTCCCTTAATTAGTTTCAACGCTAATTAAAATTGCTCCTATCAGTTAAATAAATCTTGTTAGATAGATTAAGTAGAAATCGCGATCTAATTGTATCAAATATGGTAGGTTTAAATTCAAAAAAGGCAAGTGGTTATTCAAGCATCAAAATATCAATTTTCTTTCCGATCTAGATAGTCCAGGTAGCATTGATCGTGTGCAATACCTTTTATAACGTTTCAACCAGAAGTAAAATTGTTATCACACCAGCCTTAACTGTAAATAAAAGTTATATACTTCTGTATTCTACCAGACAGAGACGTACTTAAAATATTTTCAAAATTTGTTTATTCATATATGTTAAGTTAATTATACCCGTAAAGAAACAGTGCGAGTGACCGACGCCAAACGAGAGAGATTTCGAATAGCCGTACCAGGCAGTTCCATAAATTTATAAATCATCTTCCTTTATTTATTTTAAAGTAAAAATAATTTATTATATTTAACTTCAAATTCATATATATTTTCTTGTGTCGTTTATGTAATTAAGGTAGTATAAGCGTATATATTTAGTTTCATAAAACATATTGCATAATAAACATATCAAACCATTTATTGTTTATTGGTTAGAGTGAAATATTAGGTAGCAAACGATCGGCCCTATTTCAAAGAACCTACACCCACCTAGAACTTGAGCTGTTGCCACGAAAACTCTAACCATAATAGTAAAATAGCCCATCAGGCCAATACATACTGACTAGATTTACAAGTAACATTTCATTTTTGCATTTAATTTTCAATATTAAACATAATAAAGATTATAAATTTAGAGTAATGGGTTTACAATTAAAGTGAGTTTACGAAGTAATATTGTAGCGTCACCCAGGTACCCTGTCTTGGAATGTGTAGTTTGAACTTATTTGCAAGAATGCAAATTCAAGAACAAAACAATCTCTAAGTGATTTATCTTGACTTGACTGACAATAATGTTACTATTACTCAAATTATTTGTCTGCCTTTCTTTGATTTTCCTGGCAATAACTAAAACATTAGAATTTATTTACAGGTCTGATATTTAATTACTCCCAAACCTCAAATCTAAGCAAAGGAATTGGCCGTCTAGTGGTAGGTACGTTGTGCTATTTGAATTAGACAGGCTGGATGAGGTTAAGTGTCGCATCAAATGGGGCAGGTAAACAATGAAACTACTCAAATTAAATTTAACGAGCTTTGCGCAATGGTGGTTCATCCCGTTAATGTACTATTGTGGGAAAGAACCACCAATAAAACCCACTTTATTCATAAATAAATAATTGTACAAGTACATTAATAAATCAAATAACAAAAAAACAATGAAAGGGTTAAATATATAACAAAACACCATTAAATCAGGTTACAGTGCTTATAAAATTATAACATTAAGAAAAAAAAAACAAAAAGCAGTTTAGTTACACATAAACACAATAAAAAAAACAATGTAGTTACACCCACAATTGTATCATAAATAAAGTAGAATAAAAATTTTAATACCAAACATGTGGCCCTCTAAAACCAACCATGCCGGTCTTTAAGTAAATAAGCAAGTAAAACAATAAGGTAAATTTCGGTACATGTAAAATATAACAATAGAAAATTATTATTAATTTTATTAAATACATAAATAAGAAGTTTACCTCGAGTAGGATTTAAACCTACGACCTGTATTTTGCTAGAGTACCGTACTAAACAACTGCGCTATCGAAGTATAAGCCCCAATCGATGTAAATTTTGTCTTTATCTACATACATAGTAAATACATGTACATAGTACAGGTCGTAGGTTCAGATCCAACTCAATGTAAACTTTTTATTTATGTATTTAATAAAATTAATAATAATTTTTAATTACATATTTACCTTTGAACTTATTCGTTCATAACAAAAACTTCTAATAATTTAATATTAGTCAAGTTGCTTTGGTATGTGTGAATCCTTGCGATATCGCAGGCTCGCATTCCATTAATATAAGTAATTTGATTGTTATCTCATTAAACTTAGAATTTACATCAGTTCTACATACATTAAGACAAAATTTACATCGATTGGGGCTTGAACCTTGATGGCGCAGTTGGTTAGCGCGGTACTCTAGCAAAGTACAGGTCGTAGGTTCAAATCCTACTCGAGGTAAACTTTTTATTTATGTATTTAATAAAATTAATAATAATTTTTAATTACATTTTTACCTTTGAAGTTATTCGTTCATAACAAAAACTTATAATAATAATAATAGAAAAATTACACAGGTAATAATAAGGTAAATGTAAGGACAAACAAAAAAAGTAGGTGAGAAATTTACACATACACAATTGTTTAGTGACTAATAAAGCTCAAAATACATATGTAAAATTACAATAAATTACATATAAAGAGCAATCAGTTCGCCGGTAAACAATTCTACTTGAACAAACTGACACAAAAAACTCATTAAAACAAAGCCTTACAAGGGTAGGTTGTAAATAGATCATAACATCGTTTCCGATACACACGATTGAGTGCGTTAGAAAAATACAGCGCCCCTTTCTCAGGTTACACATTCGTCTATACAACAATAAAAACAATAAAAATAAAATTTGAGTTGTTTTATGGTCATCTAGACCTGGTAGTATGTACACACTCGGCAATTGCCTATTTACAATTATAACCAAGCGTACCCTGTATCCGTTCTCCAGGCCCACCTCTACACAAATATAATGTAAACAACAAACAACAATGCTAATTCATCCAAATACAAGAGTGAGAGAGCCCTGTACTGTATTTTATTTCAGCAGATTTCAGCTTAATGAGCCCGCGTGCGAATGAGATACTTTGCGACGCAATGTTTGATTTTTAATACGTTACACATGCTTGTAAAATTATTTACTGCGAGCTTTCATTTATATAAAAATACCCACTTACACTTGAATATACTCCCTTTAGTTAAACACTTTACCACTAACACAAGTTAAGATATGCGGTTTAAAACTCAGCGTCACGGCGATTAGTTATAGATAAATTTTTGGAGAAACTTACATTAAAACATACACTAAAATAAAAGAAGGAATCAGCGTTTTAGTTTTGCTAAAAGGTACACGACAAAATATTTATAGACCGAACGGTTTACAACGGGAGTTTCTAATTAAAACAATAAAAGCAATCCGGCTTAATCAAACCTTCAATCGCAACTACCTTCCCCTTTGATTTCTAACTAGCTATACCTACTCCCGAAAAACTACCCCCGTTTTTGAAAAGTAATAAAAGAACAAAAAATTATTACGTTGGAACAGTTTCATATTAATTATTGAACGACATCTTAATTTTAAAAATATGGATTCGTCCGGAACAAGCCCTACATTTAGGTCTCGAGTTTCAACGTATCAAACAAAGATCTCTTTGGATTTGCGCTATGTTCATCCGTAATTAATTATTAAATCAGTGACATTTTTTACATCAAGGGCACGTGGACAAAAATTTTTAACAATTCGTCATGCCAGTTTCGGCAGAACAACTGTTTCCTTTCTCTGTTCAACCTTTACTCAAATATCAATTACATAAATCCCCACATTTCTTACATAAAATAAAATATTTGAAAACATTAGCAAATTATGACGTATTATCAAAATATTAAAAATCCACTAATTATCTTTTCTATTGCGGTAATAGTGGCGATTTGACAAACGTTTATTACAATAATAAAATTTTCGCGGTCCGCTACCTACAATACCGAGGTAATTTGATTCATAGTATTCGTTAAAGACATCTTAAAGCAAACGAACATTAAATTTCATTTCCATTCGTATCTGAGTCTATCAATTATTTATTATCGGAGATATGATATTTATTACCATATTATTTCAATTTAATAACGAGTAAGTTACATCACAAATTTAACTCTCCATTGTGTGGCTTGCTTCACTACAAATGTGTCTTCCAACATGATGGTTAAAAATTAATGAAACATTAAGTTTTAATTTCCAAAACGATACATTACAAATTCGACACCCAACCTAGAGGCGAAAGATTATTACTTTAAGTTTAATTTACTTTCCTTTAACGAGGAAGTTTCGTCATAATGCAGTGACATGTTCTTACTTGGTGTTTAAAAGTTTCTTTAAATAACAATATCAATATACGTTTACCTAATATCACATTTTAACATACCTAAAATTTGAGGTGGATTATGGATTGGTAGGACCAAGCGACGTGGGCTCCCAATGTATGTATCAAATGTTTCAAAACCGCATTAAAAAGTTTATCCATGTTACAAAATGTTAATCATAGCCATAATGTAATAATTTTTTTACTTTTTACCAAACAAAACATTTAGCTTACTTCAGTGAAACGAATCTACTTTAGTGTTACCAAACAAAAAATTTTTAATTTTCCTTAAACTGTTAAGTAAAAAAATACCAGTTGTGGGTGGTATATACTTCTACGTTTAATAAGATTAATAATGTTAGGGAACTAATGGCACCGTGGGCAAATAATCGAGGTAAGCGGCTGTCTCAGGACCTCCCAATCTGTCAATAATGGGAAAAAACATTTTATTATGAATGTGGCCATGAGAAAATGTTGGAAATTATTTTGAAGCTTCGTACTTCATCGCTAGGGGGCGCACTTAAAAATTAAATTATAAAATTCTAAATTGCTCCCAAAACACCTACACCTTTGATTACATTGTTAGAAAATCTAGACAATTCTACATAATTTTGGTTTAAGGTTCATTGGCGTACTGACCATTATAAGCGAGGGGGAAGCTATTGAAAGTGTAATCTTTAAAATTTCTGTAAATTCCAAACCACTTATTCAATTTTAGTAAAATAAAGCTTGTTTGACAAATGAAGGTGTTTTAAATTTCCGTTCCCATTGTTACACAATAGTTCCTATTAAAAGAGGGCGCAAATCATTATATCAGTTTTTTTTCATTTTGCTCCAAAAATTTAAATCACACGGTATATTTTTGACATTGTGGTCGAAAAGTAGATTAAATTTGCAAAAAAAAAACGTAAAAACTGCAGGTTGATATCTTTGCTCATTTTAAATTGTAGCGAAATGAAGATTTTTTACACTGTAATTGCTGAGCCGAATTGGATCAATGTTGGTCTCATATTAATTTAATATTATCATATTAAAGAAGGTTTTTACGCTTTTTCTTTGAAATTTTAATTGCAACGATGCGATGTAGGTATTTATTATATTAAAATTACAAGATTTATTTAATATTGTTGTTATAGTTATAGAGTTACAGCAAAATTAAAATTAAATTTTAACGTGGCTCGCCCTGTAAATTTCAAATAAAAGCAAAAATCCGATTTTAAACCCTAAAATATATATTGGGAGAAATCCAGCGCAGAGATTGGGGTGGAGGGGGGGGGGGTTATTAGGAACAGTTTCTGGTTTCTGTCAAATATTTCTAAAACAGCTGCATATTTCAAAGATATAAAAATACTTAGATACACAGTGTCCCAAATTGGTGTTGAATGTATGGCTATCTCTGTTATTATAAGAGCTGCAAAATCGATCAAATGGACTATGTTCTCAGGATTCTCTTACCATTCCAGAAATGCTTACATTTTCTCAATTGTTTTTAGTTTTTGAATAAAACGCAGGAAACCAAAATGGTGCATTTTCTACAGCTCGGTTATTACAGAACATACGGTATTTTGGATTAAACATTCTACGGGTACTTTTTTAAGAACTTTACAATAAAAAATAAAACAAAAGAATATCTGTTTCAGATTTCAAGATAATGACTATAGCTTTCTTTTTCCTTATGGGCCCCATAATGAATTATTAAATAGCATTCTTTTTTTTCTTTTCTGTAGTATCATCCACAAATTGAGTACCTTAACATTTTTTTTTCCATTTTGAGTATTTAAATGATCATAACTTAACACTAACATTTGTTATTATCAGTGATTCATTTCATATTATTAATAAACAACTTAAGAGAATCGGTAGCTTGAGTGGCCTTATTATATACTTGTAAAGACCCGAAGAGCTTTACTTATATTTTTAACTATTCGATAATTAATCAATTTTACTAAAAATTGGAAAATTTCTAGTAATTTTTATCCCCTCCGAAAATATCAAGAATTTTCTACGTCAGAGCCCTTACGTGATCACCAATCTCTAAACTGAAGCTGTCCACATCATCCGCGGACAGAAAGGCCGCCTGCCTAAATTCTGTCGGCTCCACGGTGTCGATTAGAAGGCGCAACGTAGATGTCAACCCAGGTCTACTACTCAATCCTAGTTACATACTCACACCAACTCACACCCACACGCCATCGCGCGAATTTACTAAAAGTGCAGAGTGTCACCGAAATGAAATCGATAAACCAGGGCAAAATTCGATAGTTATTTCTGTCATAAAAGTTCCAGTCCGTCTAGTAATACGCAAACAAAGTAAGTATTACATTATTTTCGCTCACTTTACGTATTTGCCCGTTTATAAAAATCTGACATCTGCCCCTTGCAAATAAACTGCTCGTTCCCGCATAAAAATATTCCGCACCGGAATATCCATCAGCAAATTTCCCATGCGTAACTAACCCTGTAAATTCAGTAGCTGTCTGTGACCACCACCCCGTCCCTGGTTGTTTCTAAAAACGAATAGAGAGACCAAAAAGACTACCAAACCCCTCTCATTATAATTTCACCTCGCTACGGAAAGCTAACTAGAACACATTCTAAGTTCCCTTAATTAATTTTAACGCTAATTAAAATCGCTCCTATTAGTTAAATAAATCCTGTTAGACAGATTAAGTAGAAATCCCATTCTAATTGTATCAAATATGGTAGGTTTAAATTCAAAAAAGGCAAGTGGTTATTCAAGCTTCAAAGATCAATTTTCTTTCCGATCTAGATAGTCCAGGTAACATTGACCGTGTGCAATACCTTTTATAATGTTTCAACCAGAAATAAAATTGTTATCACACCAGCCTTAATTGTAAATAGAAGTTATATACTTCTGTATTTTACCAGACAGGGAAGTACTATTTTAAAAATTTTTTTATTCATATATGTTGAGTTAATTATATCATAGTTTAAATTCCTTGTTATAACTGTGCTGTTAACCTTACGTTCTCAGCGACCGTAAAGAAGCAGCGTGAGTGACCGATGCCAGGACAGTTCCATAAATTTACGAATCATCTTTCTTTAAGGTAATCAATGTATCAAACCTTTTATTGTTTATTAGTTAGAGTTCTCCGTGGAAGATGGCCTCCCTCGAACCTATCCTGTCTTCCGAAGAGTCCGACTCGGAAGGCACAGCCCACCTTAAACCCTCTCCCGAAACCGAATCCCTATCCATTAAAGACTTCCTTCAAATCCTCACCCACTCCCTTTTCCAGGTGTTCCCCGACGCGCGAGATAAGGTTGTCCGCACCCTAGACTCGTTATCCCGAAACTTCCTGCAACGGAGGATCAACATTTGCGTATCCGGTACGCGGATGAAGGTAGCCGTAATCCACCAACCCAATCCTTAACTCCTTCCACAATGGATATCCTAGCAGGGACAGTTAATGCCAGGGGCGTTCGACAGAAACGCCCCTCACATAAACACTTTTTACAAACACACAGTATACACATCCTTTCCATCACGAAAACAAAACACACCCAGATACACACTTAACTTCAACACATTTCACACCTATGTAAACAATAGTCAACACGGAACCACTCATAGTATTTATTTCATACTACAATCCGCCCGCTACAACACCCTATCCGACGACCTTCTAATCTACGCCTCTAGCCTTCCTAATGCAGTTATTCTAGGTGATTTCAATGCTCGCCACATCCAATTCGGTGACACCGCAACTAATGGCAACGGTAACAGGCTATCCTTCGCTCTGCTGCAGTTGCCGCTCTTGCGAATCGCCAACACACAACCAACATATTTCGAACATTTAGTTGCCTCAATAGTAGACCATATCATAGTCTCCGAACGAATTGCTCACTATTTCGATCATGAGTGCTTTCTAGGCACCACGATCACATCAGATCATATACCCCTACTGGTCAAAACTTAATTTTGTCCAGCTCTCCCTACAGTCATTAAAGATTTTTCAAAAGACTGGAATGTGTTCTCCGAACACGTCTCCAACAACCTTCCTACACCCAATTTTCAACATCCCAAGATCTCGAGAGAGTCATTAGCCACCTAACTTCCGTAATTACGAAAGCGGTCGATATCTCTGTACCATTAAAAACATCGACACTTCCCGCAAACCGCTCCCACAACACATTGTGAACTGGATCAAAGAGAAAAGGCGCATCTATCGTCAATTCTTGTGATCCAGGGACCCGGTTCTCAAGACTGAATAGCTAGATTACAGAAATGGTAAATGATAAATTCTTCTGGCAACAGTTCGATAGACTGACCAGAAGGAAAGTCAACCCTAATTCCCACTTAACCGACCTACAGGGCAACCTAATCTCCTCCGACCAAGGAGAGGCCGATTTCTTTGGTCATCACCTCCAATCCATTTTCAAATCCCCCGATGATCCCCAATTCGATAACCGGTTCAAGGCACTCCTGGAGGGTCGACTTGAAGAATTCCGTAACCTCAACCTTCCTGAAATCCAACTCGACAACGAGAATCCTTTTTGTGCCCCCATCACGCCCGACCAGGTCCACACATATTTCAAAAAAGAGAAAAACTCTGCCCCAGGTCATGACGGCCTAAACCGAAAAATCCTCCGTCATTTACTCGACCCAGCCCTCCGATTACTCTCCAACATCTACAACTAATACCTAATCCTATCCCACTTCACGACGGACTGGAAATCGGCCTCCACCTTCATGATACCCAAACCCCACGCCGGCCTAAGCGCACCCTCCTCTTATAGACCAATCTCCCTCCTGAGCTGCATCCGAAAATGCTTTGAGCAGATTCTAGCCATTTGGCTTCGGTCCCAACCGAACGTGTCACGATCCCTTGTTGAAGCTGCTTACAGAGACCACCAGAGCATTTAATCACAAGCAATGCAATCTGGCTCTGTGTTTCTAGACATTAAGCAAGCATTTGACAGGGTCTGACACGCAGGTCTCCTGCACAAGATCCGTAACCTCAAAATTCCCGACCCCTTCTCCAAACCCCTACTCTCGTAACTGACCAATCGGTCAGTTCGGGTCAAAGTAGGGAAAACTTTCTCAGATCCTTTCCAACCTACAGTAGGAGTACCGCAAGGTTCTACCTTAGCCCCGATCCTCTATATTATCTTCGTATCCGACATTCCCGAAGTCACATAACCCGGATAACGCCGCCTTCTGGAGGATTAATCAGAACAGCGAAACGGCCTCCCGCCTCATATCCAAAACCCTTCGGAACTTCTCCAACTGGGCGAACCGGTGGAGAGTCTCCGTCAATCCCACCAAAACCCAAACAATCCTCTTTCGATATCCGAATTACACCGAAGATAAGTTCCCAAACCTTGCCTCCAGAAACGTTTACTTCACCCTAAACCAAGAAAAACTCCCACTCCAACAAGAAGTCACCTACCTATGAATTCTCTTTACTAGAACCCTCAATTGGCTCCCCTATGTACAGAGAACACTTAACAGGATAAGAAACTGTGCAAACCTACTGGGCGCCCTCCGGTAGAATCAAAGGTTGCCACCCCAAAACACTACAACATACTTATAAAACATATATTTGCCGTTATGGATTTCCGAGGACCCATATACACAAACATAAACCCCAATCCCCTTTCCTCCATTGATTCCTGTGAACGCCGAATACTCGGACGCATACACAGGTTACCTCTCAGGTACCCTAGCGACCTCACAACACAACACGCAAACATACCAACCATCACACACAGAATCCAAACACTACAGAAAAACTTTGCACATAAAAGAATCTTCGGCGACACTATCCCTACGAAAGAGATCCTTACCACACCCTACAACTACCGTTTTCCAATTCCCACGAAGAAAACCTAAAATAAAATTCAAACTTCCCCCGCGATCTCAGAGAATCTCAAAGAAATTTCCCAAAAACGACTTCAGACCGGTATTCAAACCACATTCAACTTTGTCCCAACTTTTAAGAAACCCCAAAGACAAAATTCCTAATGAAAGCCAAGGAGTGTATGAGATACCGTGCAACAACTGTCGAAGAACTTATATCGGACAAACTAACAGAATACTATATGCGAGAGCCGATGAACACCAACTAGCAATTAAGCAGCACAGTCCATCATCGTCTTTAGCTGCACATCATTTAGATACAGGACACCAAATTAACACCAACGATATCCGTCTAATTGCACCTCTACATACCTTACAAGAAAGAATTATTAGAGAAGCAGTTGAAATTGAAAGAAGACCAAACGCCCTCAGTAAACGAGATGACACTCCTAGAATGCCACAAATTTGGAAGAATATCATTAAACAAGTTGACTCGAAATTTCAACCAACTCCAAATCTTCCAGAAATTTCAAACACTTATGCTGCAACTGTTCCCGACGTCCCCACTTCTCCACCTTATACATCATGTACTAGACCCACTACTCGAAGTCAAACACACCCGTCCAGATTAAATTTAAATTAGTTAGCTTGTTTACCTTATTTCAATTTCTGTAATTGTCAAAATAAATTCTTGACAAAGGGAACAAAGGACGTTCCCGAAACGTTGAATTAATTTATACGTTTATTTACACAAGTTTCAAAGAAAAAATGTCTTATTTAAACATTAATACTTGTGGAAATCTAAATAGAAACATATATATATATATATATATATATATATATATATATATATATATACATATACAGGGTGAATCTTATCTAATCCGCCAAAATTAAAGGCGTGCTAGAACTCATTATTCTAAGCAAAAAAGTTCATATGTACATGGGTCCGGAAATGCTTCGTTTCCGAGATACAGGTGTCAAAGTTGAAAAAAATCGCGTTTTCTTCAATATCTTTCGACTGTTTCGAAATAGTTTCATGAAATTTCGTATACGGGGTTTTTGGGATGACAAATTCAAATTTGTGGTCCATTTGGTTGTCGTTTCTAGAGGCGCCAGCGGCAACGATTTCGACCACTTTAAATCGTAGCAATTTTTTGCTACACTGTATGCCATTTTGGACTAGAAAATCGATTCTCCTATCTTTTCTTCTAAAAAGATATATCTTAGTGATGTCGCTAGAGCAACCCTTTCCGAGAAAAACGCTTTTAAAACTCATGATGCATACACATTTTCGGAGGGTATTTTTTGACAGGTTTATCAATAGGAATTTTAATTGTTACTAAGTAACTTACTTGTTTACTTATGTACTTATCTGTCTCTTTGCGTTCATTGATAATAAAATTTTAATAACAAATCCATAATTAAATACGATAGAATGCCTAGACATACAACATGTATACTTTTAATATTAATTTTTTTTCTTTTTCTTTTTTAATGTTGGATTTTCTCGGAAAGGGTTGCTCCTAGCGACTTCACTAAGATATACCTTTTTGTAGCAGAAAAGACAGGAGAATCGATTTTTTTAGTCCAAAATGGCATACAGTGTAGCACAAAAAAGTTGCAAAGATTTAAAGTGGTCGAAATGGTTGCCGCTGGCGCCCTCTAGAAACCACAACTAAATGGACCACAAATTTGAATTTGTCATCCCAAAAAAACCCTGTATACGAAATTTCATGAAACTATTTCGAAACAGTCGAAAGATATTGAAGAAAACGCGATTTTTTTTCAACTTTGACACCCTGTATCTCGGATAAGATTCACCCTTATATATATATATATATATATATATATATATATATATATATATATATATATATATAAGTTATAAACAATACTAACCATAAGCATGAGCGTACTAACAAAAAAAACTGACTAGATTTACAAGTAACATTTCATTTTTGCAATTAATTTTCAATATTAATTATTAATAACGATTGTAAATTTAGATTAATGGGTTTACAATTAAAGTGAGTTTACGAAGTAATATTGTAGCGTCCCTCAGGTACCCTATCTTGGAAAGTGTAATTTGAACTTATTTGCAAGAATACAAATTCAAGAACAAAACAATCACTAAGTTATTTATCTTGACTTTACCGACAATAATGTTACTCTTACTCAAATTATATGCCTGCCATACTTTGACTTTCCTGGCAATAAATAAAACATTAGAATTTATTTACAGTTATAATATTTAATTATTCAAATCTGATCAAACCAAGTGACCTTCTAGTAGTAGGTGTGCCGTGCTATTTGAATTAGATAGTCTGGAAGAGGTTAAGTGTCGCATCATGTGGGGCAGGTAAACAATGAAACTACTAAAATTAAGATTAAAAAAGATTAAATTATATGCTTTTTAAAGCTCAACTTTATTCGAGTAATTTTTGTTTGATGCATCTATTAAAATAAAGTGGTGGGAGGTGATTCAGTGACTTTTAAATAACCAGCTGTAACTCTTAAACGACTGAACTGATTTTAATAAACTTAGTCTCGTTGGAAAGAGCATTTATTGCTCCATCAAATCCACCTTACCTGTAATATGTCTAATTTTTAGTGATGCCGCTAGAGCGCGTTTTTTGATATAATATCAGAAAATTGCAAAATTCTCTAAAAAATTAAATGCAACAATATGACTTTTTTTCATAAAAATGAGATGACATCATCTCTAAATAGATTAGTGAAACCCGCATTTCGATATCTTATTCATACCCTAAAATATCGAAGAAAGAAAATTTAGTTATTTTTTCTGTATTTATTTGTCTTTTTTCGAGATTCAATGAAAAATTTCATAATTTTATAATTTTTAAATAATAAAAGTTTTCATAATTTCAAAAACTAAATGTAATAATATGATAATATTTATTTTTGAAAGGTATTATTCCAAATTTGAGGAATTCTTTTTACTAATTTTATTTATGGCCCTAAAAAGGACCGATTGTGCAATAATACCTACTTAAGTAGGTATTAAGTAGGCATCAAGTACCTACTTAAATGCTCGAATTGTCTCCCATCGACCTCGATGCATTTTTGGAGCCGCTCATGCGTGGACATTACAGCAGGTTCAACTTCTGCTCTTAGCAGGCTACGAATGGCCTTTCGAATTTGTGCTTTCATGTCGCCTCTCGTTGTTGTTGGAGTTTCGTAAACAATATCTATCTTTTAACCGACCCCATAGATAAAAGTCCTAATAGGTTAAGTCTGGGGATCGGGGTGGCCAAGGTAATAGACTTCCTGGACCAACCCACCTCTGGTGACATATTAAATTTTAGTGTTCTCGCGCATTCATTGAAAAATGTGCTGGGCAACCATCTAGTTGTAAAAACATATTTTGCCGTAATTGCAAGGGCACATCTAATAAAATAGGCAATGGTCTACCAGAAAATCAAGAAACACGGCACCATTTAGTGGTTCATCAAAGAAATAGGGACCTATAATAGTTCGGTCCAGGATGTCACACCACACATTAACACTCCAGCGACCTTGATGTTGGACCTCGTACAACCAGTGAGGATTGGTGTCAGACCAATAATGCATATTATGCAAATTAACGTTTCCATCACTCTTAAAAGTGGCCTCATCTGTCCAAAGAATTTCGGATAAAAATCCTCCACTTTCCCTGATCATGCCCAACATCCAATGACAATAATCTATCCGTCGGTCAAAGCCTTCGTGATGTAAGGCTTGATGTAAAACCATATGATACGGGTGCATTCTATAAATTTGAAACTACAAACACATAGTGAAACATGTTTAGTAGTATTTTTAGTGTCATAAGAACTTACCTATGATCCTTTAAAATGTTTTGAATAGTAGTTCGTGACATAACCAACGCGAGAGACATTACTCTTGTACTAACGTGAGGATTCAATTACAAGTATGCTAAGACATTAACAATATTATCTTCCATTCTTCTAGCCGAGTCTCTTCGCAACTTTGGTCCAAAGCTTCAAGTATTACGCAAATTTTGCACTACACACGGAAAAATTCTCGCATCGAGTAGACGCCGATCTGGATATGGAGCTGAGTATACTCTCAGCCAATGCCGCATTTTGAAGACATTCAAAATATACCGCCATCATATCAACAGCTTCATCATCTGTAAAAGACATTATAGGTAGTTTTAAGGACTTACTTGCACAACAAACATAAATTACAGTGTCTGTCAAATTTTAATATTTGTTTATAAGTTTATTTTACGTATTTGTTTTATTCTCAAAGGCCTACTCCTAATATTTTACCTATTCTGCACTTGCATATTCTATACATTGATTATTACGCCCCTACATGTTTTTTTTTAATTTTCGAAATTATGAAAACTTTTATTATTTAAAAATTATAAAATGATCAAATTTTTCATTGAATCTTGAAAAAAGACAAATAAATAAAAATAAATACCGGTGTAATATAGACTTTTTCAAATTTTATAAACTAAATCTTCCTTGCGATATTTTAGGGTATGAATAAGATATCGAGATTCGGTTTTCACTAACCTATTTTGGGATGATTTCATCTCATTTTTATGAAAAAAAAGTCATATTGTTGCATTTAATTTTTTAGAGAATTTTGTAATTTTCTGATGTATCAAAAAACGCGCTCTAGCAGCATCACTAAAAAATAGTCGTATTACAGATAAGATTGATTGGATGGAGCAATAACTGCTATTTTCAACGAGAATAAGTTTATTAATAATAGTCGTTTAGAAGTTACAGCTGTTTATTTAAAATATCACTGAATCACTCCCCACCACTTTATTTTAATAGATACGTCAAACAAAAATTACTCGAATAAAGCTGAGTTTAAAAAATACAATTTTTTGGTATATTTACTAGGTGAATTTCAGTAAAAAATCACTTTAAAGGTTTAGGATGGCGGTTACATCCTCTGGCGGTCATGTTGCAAATTTGAAAATATTTTCCACGGTCTCAAGCGTAAGTTGTAAATAGATCATAACATGGTGACAGATATATAAGTTTGAGTGAGCTAGAAAAATACAGCGCCCCTTTCTCAGGTTACGCATTCATCTATACAACAATAAAACAATAAAAATAAAAATCGAGGTGTTTAATGTTGATCTGGGCTCGGGGTTATGTACACACTCATATTTAAATTTGAATTTCATTTTATATCTACTTATTATATCGCACCAAACAATAAGTCAAAATTTTATTTGAAATCGTCTTTGTGAGGTGAGTTGTGGTTTTATACAGCCCAGTGATGGGTATTACGCCTGTTGAAAACTCCGCAATTGGTAAATCGAGTTTCATCAGTCCATAATATTTTCATTAAAAAAATGGGATTTTCTCGCATATTTTGTATGTACCAATCATAAAATTTTACTCTTCGTGGAAAATTATTTGCCGATAAATCCTAGACTTGTATGGATAGTATTTGTTGGCGTCCAGTACTCGATGGACGGATGACTTAGGAATATTTGTTTCATTACTAATTTTTCTAACCGATGCTGTGGGGTTATTGTTTGTGTATTGTAACACAAGATTAGTTCTTTCCTTATTTTCAACAGCATATTTATGATTTCTGGGTTTTACAAAATTTCCATAATTCAGCAAATTCAATAACAGATTCCTAAAATATCTTGCGTGTGGTTGAGGTCATTCAGGAAATTTATTTTCATAAATTTCAGCAGCCGCTGCAGCGTTTCTGTGAACTTCGAAGTGGGTTTCTAACATGTCAATGTTTTCTTCATTTGTATAAATAAGAGTAATGGTTAGGCATTTGAAAATTATAATTTAATGGAAATTAAATTAAACACCAAAAACAAGCAATTGCGAATTAAAAAAACGAATTAAATGCAAAGGACTCAACACGAAAGGAAATTTTAATAAAAACCAACTACTACTAAGACCTTACCGAGCACAGCAACAAAATTTTTAGTAGAACATTTTTAGATATTTGTTTATTAGTATTCATTTAAAAGAAAATAACGTGTTTCATTACATTATTGGAAAGAGGAAGAAAATGCTATTTAATGCATTAATAATCCAACATGGCGTCTATAAGAAAAAGAAAGCTATAGTCGTTATCTCGAAATCTGAAAAAGTTATTTTGTTTTATTTTTGATTGTAAAGTTCTTAAAAAAATATGGAGACAGCTCTTCCAAATCGGATGAGGATGATAAAGACTGATTGTGAGTTATATATCGCATTTGTTACCAAAACCTACCTTTATAACAATATTAAATTAAAAAAAATTAATGTAAACTACAATTACAATTATTTTATATTAATGAAAACATCAACATTTTGAAACAACTACATCTAAAATACGTGTTTAACACTCACGCCTTTCAATTGTTTGTTAAGTAATCTACAATTTTTAATACGTTGAAAACCCATCCGCACGTCTACGAGTTGTTTGATCTTCAGGCTTAAGTCGAATTTTTTAAGGGTAGTCTTTTGTTTACCGTTTATCTGTACCGTCTTTATTTAACACAATATTTTGCAAGCGGCTGATTTACAGCATCTTTGTTTAAACTAGCCCGGTTTGCCACTTCCATGCAAAAAAACGACACATCACTAATGACCTGTTACTCTCTGATATTCTGGGATTCACTTTAGAAAAATTAATTTAAGATTTTACTTTACCTTATTGAATATAAAAAACTACTTTATATCGAACAAAATTATAAACAACAAAACATTTCATTTATGTAAATGTGTTTTTCGTATTCTAATTTATATTATTCTTTTTATACTAATTTCGTTAAAAGCTATGTATCATTATAAAAATATTGTATTCAAATGGATACATTTGGTTTAAGTAACTCTACAATCGCGTTCTTTGTTTCACAGAAGGTGCAATGAAAAAGGAATATAATTATTTACGCGCAGTTTTAATAATTTTGCAATTTAATTCTATTAGTTCACGTTTAAATGCGCTGGAGCATAACCATTTAATAGAAGATTGCATATCTAACGTTGTGCAAAAAATGTTTCATGAAGATGATATATTGCATTATGTTTGTGACAAACCAAATAATTTCGTGCTTCATCCTGTAGTAAGAAATCCTTACGTAATATCAACAGCTGCTTCAAAGTTACTAATAAATATCACGATATCATCACACGATGAATACATGAAGTCTCACCAATACAGATACGGTCCTCATAATGTTGTAGTTCACAATAATAACTACGATTGGAAACCACTTTTTCGAACATTGATTCGTGAACTTCATTTTGGAGGTATCACTAGACCGCCACGATTAAAATTCCTTGTCATAACTTCAAACAAACAGATTGAATACATTTTCAATCGTTTATGGTCGCATAGTATTCATAATGCAGCGGTCTTGGTGTATTCAGAGATTATAGAAACTGATTCAGATTTACAATTGTTTACTGCAAATCCGGATATTAATCATCATTTATGTGGGTATTCTTTTAAAAATTATACTGTACAGAAATGTACCAGTAATACAACTCTATCGTATTCGTACTTACGTAAAAGCCCAATAATAAAAAACGTAGACACCAAAAGATACATGCCTTATCGTTTTGTAAACGAATCTCTTTTTATAACTGCTATTATTAAGTATGAAGTAGGTTGTGGTGAATTAGCTATCACAGTTGTATTAGCACTCTATGATACTTATGAGATTGTAGGATATCGTGAAAATTTTGAAAGGAACCTGTCCTATCACAACTTCTCGTTTACTCAAACCACAATTTTCAGAAGTGACACTTTCCTATTTGTTGTACCCAGACCTAGAAGATTGGATCAAGCAAAACTTCTTCTGTTGCCATTTCAAACCATAATGTGGGGTATGATATGTTTAGTGCTTATTATAACGGGTATAACTGTGTGGCTCATGACAGTGTATGTAAACAAGAAAACTGGATTTCAAGAATTTATGAAAGTGTTTCTTGACTTACTTTAAGCTACCATATATGGTTGTTGCACTAGTACTCCACCGAAACAGTTAGCACTTCGGATAGTATTACTTTCTTATTTGATTTATGCAGTGCATATACAATGTGGATTTACTTCAAATTTGATAAATATATTAACCATTCCAAAGTATGAGCATGGAATTAATAATGTAGATGATTTAATAGAGTCCAAATTAGATGTGTTTATCCTGAAAGATATGAAAACCACGACCATTGATACACTTTTCTTAAATTCCACGCAGCACAAGTTGATAAATACCCAAATTAAGGTGGTTAATGATAACCACCAATTTATCGACGTATTACAAAATATTGTGCAGTACCGCAATTGCGCTGCTTTGATTGTGCATTTAAATGCTGAACGTCACATTGATGTACCAATATGGAGAAAAGAAACTATGGCAACATCTTATGGAGGTATTCTTGAAATATTATACTCACCAAGCTTTGAGCCTAATTTAAATCCGTCAACTTCTTCGATTGTTTCAGCTATTATAAATCCAAAATTATATATTAATAAAAAAGAAAATGATTTGTATTTGAAAAACTTTCCCAAAAAAGAAAACGAAGATGGTCCCATTGTACTCACGTTATGGCACGTTTTTCCAGTATTTCTTATAAATGGAATAGGGTTGTGCATTTCTGGTACTGTTTTTATAATGGAGCTGGTGGTTTCTCACTTTACTAAATGAAATTAATGCTTATTTCCTTGGTTCTAGAAAATACTTTTTTCTTCTGAGGTTTCATATTTTAGGAACAAAAATATTACATAACCTACTATTGTTTATAAGCAAATTTTGATTTATTGTAGTAACAATTAGCGATTAGTGCACTTTGAATTTTTTTAATATTACTTATGTGTGTACGTGACAACACCGTTCAAGCACCATCGCGCTCAAAAAATACTGGTACAGCAAAATTTTGATGTGTGTGCATTTGGTTTGACGGCACATAATCAAATTCATTAACAGGCTATAACCATGAAACATCAAAGTGACAGTAATGTATCAAATTAGCCAGTTTGACAAATGCTTAACCGCTACTTGAAAATCGTGAAATTTACATACCAAAAACGTGTCTACATCAAATTATGAATTTTAGAAGTGTCTCCAGTAACAAGCTGTACCAATATTTTTTGAGCGTGATGGTACGTGCTTTCTTGCAAACTTGTCGCACGTATTAAAGTGAAACATTGTGATTGGTCAATTTTGTTTTTGTTATTGGAATTATGTTATTGTTTGTGCATATTGTGGTTCGAAAGGATATACCAGATATTGAATATTAACTCCTTTATGTAAGTGATTTATTTTCCTTATGTAATGAAGAAAACAATGATCGTGTGCTCATATTGAAAACAATTTTTTATAATGTCATTATAACTTTACTTAGTTATATAAATATTCTTGGGTGTCTGAATACGATCATTGGATTTATATGCACTTAATTTTATCTAGCTATACAGGGAAGATAGGAGGTTTATATGTATGTCTATGGCAACAATAAATAAACTTGTTAATTCGTATTTTAAGTTTGATTTTGAAAAATTTTGTGAGTCCATTGCCTTTATCTTAGTGATCGTTTATTCACCAATTACAGATAAAGTAGATGACATTCTCATAGTTAGTCGGAAATCAAAAACATTGTCTACTCACATAATGGTGATAGAATGTCCTAACCGTAATTAAATTCAGGCCAGTGATTCATTTCGTATTATTAATAAACAACCTAAAAGAATCGGTAGCTTGCGTGGTCTTATTGTATACTTGTAAAGACCCGAAACCCTTTACTTATTTTTATAACTATTCGCTAATTAATCAATTTTACTAAAAATTACAGAATTTCTAGTAATTTTTATCCCTTCCGACGTCGTTCCGAAAATAGCAAGAATTTTCTAGGTAAGAGCCCTTACTTACGTGACCACTAATCTTCAAACTAATGCCACTACTTGAAGCCGCTCCCGTCATTTGTGGACAGAAATGCCGCCTGTCTAAATTCTGTCGGTCCCACAGTGTCGATTAGAAAGTGTAACGGAGCTGTCAGCTCAGGTCTCCTAATCAATCCTATTTACATACTTACTCACACTCACATGCCGCCGCGCCAATTTACTAAAAGTGCAGAGTGTTACCGAAATGAAAGCGATAAACCAGGGCAAAATTCGATAATTATTTCTGACATAAAAAGTTCCAGTCCGTCTAGTAATACACAAACAAAGTGAGTATCGCATTATTTTCTCTCACTTTACGTGTTTTATAAAAATATACTCCTTTTAGGTGTCCTGAATCCGTCAAACGTTTTCAAACGAAGATGAAGATTCACCACCACCACCATTTCTCACCATTAGTCGTTTACAGACATCTGCCCCTTGAAAATAACCTGCATAAAACGCATAACGCATACAAATATTCCGCACCGGAATATCCATCAGCAAATTTCCCATGCGTAACTAACCCTGTAATTTCAGTGGCTGTCTGTGACCACCACCCCGTGGGTGGTTGATTCTAAATACGAATAGAAAGGCCAGAAATACTATCAAACCCCTCTCATTATAATTTCACCTCGCTACGGAAAGCTAACTAGAACACTTTCTAAGTTCCCTTAATTAGTTTTAATGCTAATTAAAATCGCTCCTATTAGTTAAATAAATCCCGTTAGATAGATTAAGTAGAAATCGCGTTCTAATTGTATCAAATATGATAAGTTTAAATTCAAAAAAGGCAAGTGGTTATTCAAGCATCAAAATATCAATTTTCTTTCCGATCTAGATAGTCCAGGTAACATTGACCGTGTGCAATACGTTTTATAATGTTTCAACCAGAAGTAAAATTGTTATCACACCAGCCTTAACTGTAAATAAAAGTTATATGCTTCCGTACTCTACCAAACAGAGACGTACTTAAAATATTTTCAAAATTTGTTTATTCATATATGTTAAGTTAATTATACCCTAGTTTAAATTCCTTGTTATAACTATGCTGTTAACCTTAGGTTGTCAGCGACCGTAAAGAAGCAGCGCGAGTGACCGACGTCAGACGAGAGATTTTGATTAACCGTACCAGGAAGTTCAACAATTTATGAATCATCTTCCTTTATTTATTTTAAAGTAAAAATAATTTATTATATTTAACGTCAAATTCATATATATTTTCTTGTGTCGTTTATGTAATTAAGGCAGTATAAGTGTATATATTTAGTTTCATAAAAGATATAGGATAATAAATGTATCAAACCTTTTCTTGTTTATTGGTTAGAGTGAAATATTAGGTAGCAAACGATCGGCCCTATTTCAAAGAACCTACACCCACCTAGAACTTGAGCTGTTGCCACGGAAACCCTAACAATAAAAGTAAACTAGCCCATCAGGCCAGTACATAATGACTAGATTTACAAGTAACATTTCATTTGTGCATTTAATTTTCAATATTAAACATTAATAAAGATTCTAAATTTAGATTACAATTAAAGTGAGTTTACGAAGTAATACTGTAGCGTCCCCCAGGTACCCTGTCTTGGAAATTGTAATTTGAACCTATTTGCAAGAATGCAAATTCAAGAACAAAACAATCGCTAAGTGATTTATCTTGATAATTTATTTACAGGTCTGATATTTAATTACTCCAAAACCTCAAATCTGAGCAAAAGAATTGGCTGTCTAGTGGTAGGTACGTTGTGCTATTTGAATTAGATAGGCTGGATGAGGTTAAGTGTCGCATCAAGTGGGGCAGGTAAACAATTAAACTACTCAAATTAAAATTAACGAGCTTTGCACAATGGTGGTTCACCCCGTTAATGTACTATTGTGGGAAAGAACCACCAATAAAACCCACTTTATTCATAAATAATTAATTGTATAAGTACATTAATAAATCAAATAACAAAAAAAAACAACGAAAGGGTTAAATATATAACAAAACACCATTAAATCAGGTTACAGTGCGTATAAAATTATAACAGTAAGAAAAAAAAATAAATAAAAAGCAGTTTAGTTATACATAAACACAATAAAAAAAACAATGTAGTTACACCCACAGTTGTGTCATAAATAAAGTAGAATAAAAATTGTAATACCACATATGTGGCCCTCTGAAACCAATCATGCCGATCTTTAAGTAAATAAGCAAGTAAAACAATAAGGCAAATGTCGGTACATGTAAAATATAACAATAGAAAATTATTATTAATTTTATTAAATACGTAAATAAGAAGTTTACCTCGAGTAGGATTTAAACCTACGACCTGTACTTTGCTAGAGTACCGTGCTAAACAACTGCGCTATCGAAGTATAAGCCCCAATCGATGTAAATTTTGTCTTTATCTACATACATAGTACATACATGTACATAGTACAGGTCGTAGGTTCAGATCCTACTCGATGTAAACTTTTTATTTATGTATTTAATAAAATTAATAATTTTTAATTACATATTTACTTTTGAAGTTATTCGTTCATAACAAAAACTTATAATAATAATAATAGAGAAATTACACAGATGATAATAAGGTAAATGTAAGGACAAACAAAAAAAAATAGGTGAGAAATTTACACATACACAATTGTTTATTGACTAATAAAGCTCAAAATACATATGTAAAATTACAATAAATTACATATAAAGAGCAATCAGTTCGCAGAGTAGTATAGCTATATAGATCCTGACTCACTTTTGTCACCAGATTTGGAAAAAGTCACCAGAAAAGTCACTAGATTTCTAGGTTCGTAACATTGCCTGTTTCAAGGTCATCGCTTCAAGGCCACGTGGTAGGAAAGGTTGGTAACCCTTCTGAGTCTCCTTAAGGTCTCCGCTTCTAGGCCACGTGGTAGGAAAGGTTGGTAACCCTGCTGAGACTCAAGGTCACATTGCTTCAAGGTCATGCTCGCACGTTCCCTTGAAGGTCACATGTTCCATGCATTATTCCTCAAGGCTATTGAAGTAACTAGATTCGAAAAAGTCACTAGAAAAGTTACTAGATTGTTTTTCAAGGTCATTGAAGTAGCTAGATTTGAAAAGGCCACTAGAAAAGCTACTAGATTGTTTTTCAAGGTCATTAAAGCAGATTGTCCACGACAATTGTAGGTTATCCCACACATTACCTGCATCTATTCCTCTACATCTAAGTACGTGGTTTCCAAGGTCATCACATTGCCTACCTAAAAACTAAAGGCCCTAGTCTTCAAGGTCAGGAAATGGTCACCAATAATTTCTCTGGCTGAGTGTTAATTGCTCACGCCCTCAGGAAGTTCATTGACCTGTCTCAATCATTGTTGTCTAAGCATGTTTCAAGGTCATCAAGCAATTCTTGGAAATTTACTATGGTTACGCCCCCCTCCCCCAGCAAAGTGCCCTCAAGTGGTTCCGTTCCCCAAAACAGGTAGCCGTTTTCCAAAACAGGTAGACGTTTTGTAACAACCCATTTTGAGTTGTATTAAAATATAGTGTAATTTATGTTCTTCGTTCAAATATAAGAAAAATTTTTAAATTATTAATGATTTATAGGTAATAATTTGCATTTTGGTGTAGCTTAAGTGCATATCTTCTTTAGGGTTTATACTCCCACTTCTTTAAATTATTCTGCTCATATTTTTTGCGCACCGCTATATCATCATCGGATATCCAAAGCGGCCTTTTTTTTCACTTCTTGTGGTACGCAGCTAAATGGGTTTCCACCTAAATTTTGTGAAAAGTGCCATTGATTTAATGGTAAGATATATTTAACTCGTAATACTAAAAATTAAAACATTTGCTCTTTGCAGGCACTTTTATTTTTACTTTGATTGACACTTTGACTTTTACTTTTATTACTTTAATTACATTTTAATTATACGTTTAATTCTATTTTTACGTACGCTTTCAATTTTTTATTTGAAATTTCAAGAAAATGCATTAAACGGATTATTCAATTTCATGAAGATAAATTTATAAGAAGGAAAGTTCCATTTTGGTGCTTTACAACGTATAGCATTGTTATTTCGAGATATTGCTCAATATTGGTGCAAAGATGACATCACTTAGGTTTGCAATTACGCATTTATTTCTATACCAGGGGTTCTCAAGAAGTATTATATTTAGTGACAGGTATTTATAATTTTAATGATTTTTAGTATAAGGCTAGTTTTTAAGACATATTTTAGTTATTCCGAGCATGATTAAAAAATAACTTGGAGTCCGAGATATTAGTGTTACATGACAGCTATTATATTGATGTTCAGTGGAAATAATCTAGCAGAAATTGTGGTAATTAAGCAAATCAAAAGATTGAATCGGCCCACTTTAATCTTCCGACTGAACCAAAGGCATTATTTTTTGTGAATGATTTGTATCTCCAGTTAGTTTAACGATTTGTTTTTGGAGAACTTTTTACACCTACTTATTTCTTTATTATTAAATTTAAAACACATTTATACCAGGTACCATTACATCATATTTATAGTTTCCTAAAAACAGGTAGCCGTTTCCTAAAACAGGTGGTCCGTTTCGCAACACAGGTAACCGTTTCCCCCCATTTCAAGGTCACACCTATGAGAAAAGAACAAAAGCGATTCATTGTTCTGTCATGAGTCCTAAAAATAGATTGTTATCTAGATACCCCCCACCTCAATTCTAGGGAATCAATTTTCAAGAACAAAGGGGATCCATTGTTCAGGCCGACGCTTCAAAGTCTATGCTTATAATTTTCAAGGTTGCACCTTTGAGAAAAGAACAAAGACGATTCATTGTTCCGTTATAATTTCTAAAAATAGATTGTTATCTAAATACACCTCAATTCTGAGAAATCAACTTTCAAAAACAAAGGCGATCCATTGTTCAGACTGATGCTTCAAGGTCATCTAACAAGTAAAATATTTTTTATAAAACTTATAATTTATTAACCGCAATATTCATCTATATCTACAGATAAAAAATCTATTTAAGTAAATATACATATTATGGGAAGTTTGATGTACTGTCACTTAACATACCTTTACTGGAACATCTATTTTATCCACTACTTGTTTCTCACATTCAATTTCCTTCAACTGATTTTCGTTTAATGTGGTCTACGCCACATCATCATCTTTCCTAATAGGTATTTTCATCGCTTCAATATAATGTTTACTAGCCATACATTCAGGTTTCCTTAAAGCCTTCATATCAGGATCTGAGATCCTTTTACTTTGAGACATTGTTCGAGACTTATTACAAACCTAAGCAAGCCCTGAGGTATCATTGTTGTCTAAGCATGTTTCAAGGTCATCAAGCAATTCTTGGAAGTTTACTTTGGTCACGCTTTCCCAGTAATGTGCCGTCAAGTGGTTCCGTTCCCCAAATACAAATAGACGTTTCCCAAAACAGGTAGCCGTTTCCTAAAACAGGTAGCCGTTTCCTAAAAACAGATAGCTGTTTCGCAACACAGGTAGCCGTTTCCTCTCCATTGAAGGTCACACCTCTGAGAAAAGGACAAAGGCGATTAATTGTTCCGACCGAGTTATAAAAATAGATTGTTACCTAGATACCCCCCACCTCAATTCCACTTGGACAAACTGACAAAACTCATTAAAACAAAGCCTTACAAGCGCAATAGGTCATAACATCGTGACCTATACATGCGTTAGAAAAATACAGCTCCCCTTTCTCAGGTTACACATTCATCTATACAACAATAAAAACAATAAAAATAAAATTTGAGGTTTTATGGTCATCTAGACCTGGCGGTATGTACACACTCGGCAATTGCCTATTTACAATTATAACCAAGCGTACCCTGTATCCGTTCTCAAGGCCCACCTCTACACAAATATAATGTAAACAACAAACAACAATGCTAATTCATCCAAATACAAGAGTGAGGGAGCCCTGTACTGTCTTTTATTTTAGCAGATTTCAGCTTAATGAGTCCGCGTGCGAATGAAATACCTTTGCGAGGCAATGTTTGATTTTTAACACATTACACAAGCTTGTAAAATTATTTACTGCGAGCTTTCATTTATATAAAAATACCCACTTACACTTGAATATACTCCCTTTAGTTAAACACTTTACCACCAACACAAGTTAAGATATGCGGTTTAAAACTCAGCGTCGCGGCGATTAGTTATAGATAAATGTTTGGAAAAACTTACATTAAAGCATACACTAAAAGAAAAGAACGAATTAGAGTTTTAGTTTTGCTAAATGGTACACGACAAAATATTTATAGATCGAACGATTTACAACAGGAGTTTCTAATTAAAACATTAAAAGCAATCCGGCTCAATCAAACCTTCAATCGCAACTGCCTTCCCCTCTGATTTCTAACTAGCTATACCTACTCCCGAAAAACCACCCCCGTTTTTGAAAAGTAATAAGTGAAGAAAAAATTATTACGTTGGAACAGTTTCATATTAATTATTTAACGACATCTTAATTTTAAAAATATGGATTCGTCCGTAACAAGCCCTACATTTAGGTCTCGAGTTTCAACGTACCCAACAAAGATGTCTTTGGATTTGCGCTATGTTCAGCCGTAATTAATTATTAAATCAGTGACATTTTTTTACATCAAGGGCGCGCGGACAAAAATTTTCAACAATTCGTCATGCCAGTTTCGGCAGAACAACATGTTACAAAATGTTAATCATGGCCATAATGTAATAATTCTTGAACTTTTTACCAAACAAAACATTCAGCTTACTTTAGTGAAACAAATCTACTTTAGTGTTACCAAACTAAGAATTCTTAATTTTCCTTAAACTGTTAAATAAAAAAATACAAGTTGTGGATGGTATATACGACTAGTTTAATAAGATTAATAATGTTAGTGAACTAATGGCACCGTGGGCAAATAATCGAGGTAAGCGGTTGTCTCAGGACCTCCCAATCTGTCAATAATGGGAAAAACCATTTTCATTATGAATTTGGCCATGAGAAAATGCTTGAAATTATTTTGAAACTCCGTATTTCATCGCTAGGGGGCGCAATTAAAAATTAAATAATAAAATTCTAAATTTCTCCCAAAACTGCTATACCTTTGATTACATCGTTAGAAAGTCTAGACAATTCTACATAATTTTGGTTTAAGGTTCATTGGCGTACTGACCATTATAAGCGTGGGGGAAGCTATTGAAAGTGAAATCTTTAAAATTTCTGTAAATTCCAAACCACTTATTCAATTTCAGTAAAATAAAGCTTGTTTGACAAATGAAGGTATTTTAAATTACCGTTCCCATTGTTACACAATAGTTCTTAACAAAAGAGGGCGCAAATTGTTATATGTTTTTTTTTCATTTTACTCCAAAAATTTAAATCACACGGTATATTTTTGACATTGTAGTCGAAAAGTAGATTAAATTTGCAAGAAAAACGTAAAAACTGCAGGTTGTTATCTTTGCTCATTTAAAATTGTAGCGAAATGAAGATTTTTTACACTGTAGTTGCTGAGCTGAATTGGATCAATGTTGGTCTCATATTAAAGAGATAGTTGCTAATCTAATTAATGTCTATCACCGCCCCTAGGGGGCGTTAAGCATACAAAAACAAGGTTTTTACGTTTTTTATTTGAAATTTTAATTGCAACGGTGTAGGTATTTATTATATTAAAATCAAAAAGTAAATTAAATTTGCCATAAATATAATACAAGATTTATTTTAATATTGTTGTTAGTTATAAAGTTACAGCAAAATTAAAATTAAATTTTAACGTGGCTCACCTTGTAAAGTTCAAATAAAAGCAAAAATCCGATTTTAAACGCTAAAATATTAAATATTTAATGCCTCGATAAATATTTAAACTACTTTCCGTCATATTCCACATAGTTTTACAATCTTTTTCGGGTGTATAAAACTGGTGCTTGGATTTCCGCTTATTAATCCCTTATCTTAAAGTTTTACTTTCCTTAAATTAAACTAATTTTATTAATTTTACACAAATATAGTAGGTAAAATATTACATTTTACATGTTTTTGCGTTCTAACCTACATACGCATATGTAGGTATAGAAGGTTACGCCAAGTTTTGTCAAGATCGGCCATCATGTCTGGTTGTCTGTGTGTATGGATGTATGTTAGTATCCACGATAACTCCAGAACGAAAATACCTACGTACTTAAAATGTTGTATTTAAGCGCGTTTTCGTTTGACTTGGAGCTGATTAGATTTTGTGAGAAATCTAGCGGCGGGATGGGGGTTATTAGGAGCAGTTTTTGGTTTCTGCCAAATATTTCTAAAACAGCTGCATATTTCAAAGGTATAAAAATACTTAGATACACAGTGTCCCGAATTGATGTTGAATGTATGGCTATCTCTGTTATTATAAGAAATGGACAAATGGACAATGTTCTCAGGATTCTATTACCATTTCAGAAATGCTATTACATTTTCTCAATTGTTTTTGGTTTTGAATAAAACGCAGGAAACCAAAATGGTGCATTTTTTACAGACTCCCGTAGCTCGGTTATTAGAGAACATACGGTATTTTGGTTTAAACATTCTATGGGTATTTTTTTAAGAACTTTACAAAAAAAAAATAATAAAACAAAAGAATATCTTTTTCAGATTTCGATATTGGATTATTAATGCATTAAATAGCATTCTTGTTGTTTCCTTTTTTCAATGAATACTGAAATAAGAAAAAATGTTAGTTACCTGTAAATCGCAAAAAAATATTAATCTAGTTAGGCTATAGTTCAGTATAACGTTCGTTCCTTGATGTTCACTAATTAATACCTCCTTCAATAGGCAACTGAATGCTTCAATAATTATGCAAAAGCACAAGCTAGACAATTAGGAAATTATTCTTGAATTATTATCGATAAAATTTATTGAACGAATAAAAAAACAGACTTTTGCGATCATTTACAATAAAAGCTGATACAAATAAATTATAACTGTCTAATTTAAAAGAATTGTTCTATGTGGCCACCATCTTGATCAAAACATATTTGACAACGATTTAACAGAGAGTTTATAGTCATCATTAATGTGTTTCTATTCACAGCATGAATAGCGTTTCGGACTCTTTAACCTAAAATTGCAAATATTTTCTGGAGCTCCAAATGCGAAAGTTTCGTTCTTAATGTGTCTCCATAAAAAGAAGTCAAGGGGATTTATGTCAGGGGATCTAGCAGGCCAGAAAGTGTCGCCATTATTCGCAATTAATCTATTGGGAAAGTTTTACTCTAAATAAGTTTTTACGACGGCGGCTGGACAACTATCGTGCATAAACCAAATTTGCTCCAAGTTCCCCACAACTGCCCTTACACCTGGCATTATTTCCTCTTGTAAGAGTTCAAGATATCGTGCTGTATTTAAATTGAAATTAAAAATGAATGGCCCAATTAATTTATTTCCTAAAAGTAATAATTTCTAAAATTCCATATTTAAATTTGAATTTCGTTTTATATCTACCTATTATACCGCACCAAACATTAAATCAAAATTTTATTTGAAATCGTCTTTGTGAGGTGAGTTGTGGGTTTTATACAGCCCAGTGATGGGTATTACGCCTGTTGAAAACTCTGCAATTGGTAAATCGAGTTTCATCAGTCCATAATATTTTCATAGAAAAAATGGAATTTTCTCGCATATTTTGGATTGACAAAATCTTACACTTCGTAGAAAATCATTTGCCGATAAACCGTGCACTATCCTAGACTTGTATCGAAGACTATATTCCTAAAATGTCTTGCGTGCGGTTGATGTCGTTCAGGAAATTTATTTTCATAAATTTCAGTTTCTATGGGCTTCGAAGTAGGTTTCTAACATGTCCATTTTTTCTTCATTTTTATAATTAAGGGTAATTGTTGGGAATTTGAAAATTATAATTTAATGGAAATTAAATTAAACACCAAAAACAAGCAATTGCGAGTTACAAAAACGAATTAAATGCAATGGACTCAACACAAAAGGTAATTTTAATTAAGGCAGTGGCCATAGGCACGTGAAAATTGACGAATTATAACCTCAACGTGTGCAAAACAAATGGAAATAAAAAGGAAAATTAAAATCTACGGTAACCTAGGATCCAAGCTACGTTACCCTACAATCCACCTCGGTTACCGTAGATTTGAATTTTCCTCTTTATTTCCATTTTTTTAGGTTATAATTCGCCAAAATTCACGTGCCTCTAGTCACAGCCTTTTATTAAACTAACTAAAATTTGACAGTTCTAAGATAAACAAATTGTTAGCTCGCCTACTAAGATCTTATCGAGCACAGCAACAAAGTTTTTAGTAGAACACTTTTAGATATTTGTTCATTAGTATTGATTGAAAAGAAAATACCATGTTGCGTTACATTTTTGAAAAGAGGAGAACAATGTTATTTAATGCATTAATAATCCAATATAGCACCCATAAGAAAAAAGAAAGCTATTGTCATTATCTCGAAATTTGAAAAAGTTATTATTTTGTTTTATTTTTTATTGTAAAGTTCTTAAAAAGGTACCCGTAGAATGTTTAAACCAAAATACCATATGTTCTCTAATAATCCATGAGCGTCATCACGGCAAAATCTTTTCCGTTGTGGGGAAGAAAATTGCTTATTTAGATGACAAACTTAACATACCAACTTCCATACATAACGTCCTGATAATTACAAATGATATAGCTAGAGTCACGTGCAAATATCTTTTCCGTTGTGGGGTGAAATTGTTAGAGACTGACTGAACTTAACATTACCAACTGTCCATAATCAGCTCTTCTGATAATTACAAATGATACTATCTAATGTTAGTGACATTTTACCACATTGTTGAGATTGTTAGATTCTGATAAATATAAGCTCCTACGAATGTTATACAGCTCTTCAATGTTTACACATTGCTTAATCATCGCAAAATTTTCTAAGAACTGTTAAAAGTATTGTTACGAGTTCGAGAACGAGTATAAGCTCCATCGAAATTACTACATGACTGCTTCAAAATAAATGTAAACAATATAACCTAAGTATTATGTTGACGTCGAATTTCATAGATCTTGGCAACAACTGTCAAAAGCTGACGTTGTATCCCCACTTAGTTGAGAACGAGAATTTGCCATCAAAACTATATTGTTCATTATCTCGAAATCTAAACAAGTATAACTCTTAAGTATTATGTTGACGTCGAATTGTCATAGGTTCTGGCAACAATGTCAACCGCTAGAACGTTTAAACCGAAATACCACTATGTTCTCTAATAACCGAGCTACGGGTCTGCCAAATGCACTCATTATTGGTTTCCCGATTATCTTCGAAATCAATTGATAAAATGTACTTATAGTTTTACTTTCTTGAATGGTAATAGAATCCTGAGAAACGTTGTCCATTTGACGAATGTTTGCAGCTCTAACCGAAGATAGCCATACGTGCAGCTAACAATGTGAGACTACGAGTGTATAGACCTTAAATATATCGCATTAATTTAAGTGTTAGTCTCACGATTTTTCATTATCTGAATAACGATTAATTTGATAAGATAAAGTAATAGACGTACTTCTTAGAGAAAATTAAATGGTTACATAGAATTTTCCTTGAGAAACGTTGTCCATTAATGTAAAGCGAAATAAATGGAAAAATCTAAATGAATATGATAGAAAATACGTAAAGCGGTATTATCGACATTTGTACAGACAGCAGGGCTATTGAAATTTCTTTACGTTAACATGTATTTATGTCGATGAATCTTAAGTGTCATGAAGTTTCAAACGTCTGTTTTGCATTTATCTGAATAACGATTGCCTAATTTTCGTATAATGAACTTACAAGTATAGAGGTCGCATAGTTAATTTAGAGAACATGTTATTAAAATTATTACATAAATTTTCTTTATAAAGTTTCCATGTAATGTAGGTTGAAGGTCGAAATAAATGTGAAAAATTCCAACCATGAATATGATTGAAAATACTAAAGCTGCACTTATGCATACATTAGTTGTACAGATAGCGAGCCGGCAATTTAGTAATTTTTCTATTGGACGTTTAGGCGTATATGACGTTTGCCATTATAACGATTGAAAACTCTTAATCTGTCATGAAGTCTTTAAACGTCTGTTTAACATTATTAACAACTGTTTGGTCGCTATTCTGTGCGGTAAATACCTTGTCAAATCAGGTCGCATAGTTGTAACCTTGAAATAATCATGCCTTATTAAAAGTTACCTTATTTCTTTGAATTTCCATGTTGTAGGTTTAAAAGGTCGATGTGTTCCACACCAGATAGTTTGTTAAATAATAACTACACTTAACTAAGTAAGTTGACTAATAAGTTGTAAGATACGCAGTTCAATTTCAGTAATTTTTGCAAAAAGTTGGATGTTTAGACAGTACATGAAAACGGAAAATTGCACATTATAACGATTGAAAACTTTAATTATATTTTACTACTTAAATCTTGTTTAACATTATTAATAACGTTTTAATGTCGCTTTCTGTGCAGATTGACCTTATCAAATCATTCTGAATAAATTGTAATATTGAAATAATAAAATTGCAACATTAAAAAGTAACCTTGAAATTTGAATAATGTTGCGTTGAAGAAAATACATTCCATGCTATATGAGGGCGCTATTAAGTCTAATCAAATTTAACATTGAGTATCCATTAATCTACACCCTCTTGTAATGCCCTTCACAAGTAATGAAGCCGTTGCATTCCGGAGTTCATTTCATATTTTTGCAAAAAGTTAATTTGACAGTACAGAAAAAAAGGAAAATTGCACTTTTACATAAAAAAAAAATTATATTTTACTACTTTCTTGTTAAATATGTACACGTTTTAATGTGTTTCACACATTGAAATTATAATTTTGAATAAAGGTAATGAAATAATAAAATTTCAACATAAAAATAATTTCAAATTTGAATTTCGCGCGTGTGAAGAAAATACTTCCTCCCATGCTATATGAGGGCGCTATTAAGTCTATCAAATTTAACATTGAGTATCCATTATCTCCACCCTCTTTTAATGCCCTTCACAAGTGATGAAGCCGTTGATATGCTTGCCGTCTATTTCGAGTGCTTTCAAAATGCAGCAATAGCCCGATATCCAGATCGCCATCATTATCGAGGAAGAATTATTCCACGCTTGGTCAGCGACTACGCGATACTATTAGTTTTCGTCGTCCTAGATTAGGAGGCGTCGCATTGGAGGAACGGAAAAAAATATTATTAACGTCTTAGCTTACATAGAATTTAATAGAGACACTGAAACTAGGGCGTTATCGTTAGATTTGGGGACTACTGTTCGAAACATATTAAAAGACCACAGGTAGGTAAGTAATTGCATTAGAACATCCTTTTTAATAGACACACAGTTTACTACATGCGCGTTGTTTTTCCTTTTAAACTACACCTCTACTACCATATAGTTTTGCACTAGGCCCTAAACGAAGATGATTTTGATCACAGAATAAATTTTTGTCAATGGATGTTAGGAAGACTACTTTCAATTATCATCCGTATTGGATGCGAGAAATGCAACACCAAGGCCGCTGGAGGCTAAGCGTGAAGTGTGGCATTATAGGTGGCAAAATTATCGGTCCTTATTTTTTTGATCGTGCACTAACTGGTAAATTCTTCTTAGAGTTTTTAATAAATGAGTTGCCAGTCCTGTTAGAAGATGTGACAATGTGCATTGGGCGAATCATGTATCTACAAATGGACGGGTGTCCAGCACATTCTTCCCTTAACGTGCGACAACATATTAACGAATATTTTCAAGAATGCTGGATAAGAAGGGGAATCGTATTTCCTGGTTCTGCCAAGTCACCTAATTTGACGTGTCTCGACTTCTACTTATGAAGTCGCTTTAACGACATTGTATTACAAAACTTCAGCGACAATATTTGACATAGAAAACAGAATCCGAAGAGCAATTCGTCAACTACCGGCTGCGGAAATCGATGTAGCAGCTTTATACACCCGAACAAGATTAGAAGACTGTTTGGAATGTGACGGAAGGCAGTTTGAACATTTATGGAGGCGTTAAATACCTAATATTTTTGGGTTTAAAATCGGATTTTTATTTTATTTGAACTTTACAGGGTTCGCCACGTTAAAATTAAACTTTAACTCTAAAACTAACGACAATAGTAAAATACATCTTGTATAATTTTTAATTTACTTTTTGATTTTGATATAATAAATACCTTCATAATTTTAAAGCAAAAGTGTAAAAACCTTATTTTTGTATTCTTAACGCCCTCTAGCAACGGTGATAGACATTATAAATCATTACTGGTCCTTAATTCAATTAACCACAACTATCTCTTTTAATATGACAGCAAAACCAAATTTCAGTTAAAGTGTTAAAAACATTTTCATTTCGCTTTAAACCAAGCAAAGATATCAATTCGCGGTTTTAACGTTTTTCGAATGAGATGCCAAAAATATACCGCATGATTTAAATTTTCTCAAGTAAAATGCAAAAACTGATATAACAAATTGCGGCCTGCAATTCTATTAGAAACTATTGTGCAACAATGGGAACGGCAATTTAAAATTCCTACATTTGTCTTTCAAACAAGCTTTATTTTATTAATATTAAATAAGTGGTTTAGAATTTATAGCAATTTTAATGGTTACACTTTTAATAACTTCCCCCACCCTTATTGTGGTCAGTACTCCAATGAATCTTAAACCAAAATTATGTAGAATTGTCTAGACTTTCTAACTATGTAAGCAAAGGTATATTCTTATACAGGAGTTTTGCAAGAAATTTAAAGCTTTATTATTTAATTTTTAATTACGCCCCCTAGAGGTGAAATACGGAACTTCAAAATAATTTCCAGCATTTTTTCAACGCCACATTCATAAAAAATATGTTTTTCATTGTTGTCAGAATGACCGGTCATGAGATACAGCCTCGCTTATTTGTCCACCCGGTACAATTTGCCAATTGTTTTAAAATATAAGGTGTGAAGTACCAAACATGACTTGCTTTTAAACTACTTACATGAAACATTATATTCGATAATGTGGTTTTTGTTTCAATTGGTCTAGTAGCAGTTATTTAGTAAACAAAGGGTAGGTTTTTAGATAATAACATTGGATATGATTCAATCTAGCAATATGTTACATCAAAATGATTAAGTTTATGACAATAGTTATTTTGAAAAGATGTCAATAAGCAAATCTACATACTTTGGTACATTAATAATTTATAATACTATTAGTTTGAATTTTAGCTCTAACTCTTATTCTGCAAATTGAAATAAACATTCATAGTAATTTATTTTTTATAGGATCGTTCATTGTAAAATTCGGTATGTGCATAAAACGTTCAAAGGTAATAAAACACTTACTAAGTGGTAGTTGCGTATTACTCATAGGTCACTTCTCTTATACTCTATAGAAGAAAAAGTAGAGTAGAAAAAGCATAGAACACAGCTCGTTTATATTACGACACGCGTTCGCTTCGCATGCTGGTGACCGCAATAATGATCTAATAGGCTACCTGCCACCCTTATTATGTAATATACTTTAAATACAAGATGCGATAATAAATCCGAATTCCACTTATTTATTTCGTGTGTAAAACTGTAACATGCATTATTATGAAATAGTAATAAATAAGTTGCCGTTGAAGAGTAAATAGTATATGACGTATATCGGACAGCAGTTGGTAGAGTAGTGGTGACATCACCTGCTTAGCATTCGGGAGGTAATGGGTTCGATTCCCGTTACCGCCTACCTTGTATGAGGAGGTTTTCCTCATACACAAGTAGTAGCAGGGTCCCTGCGTATATGCACATCATGCGTTGCTACTTAGGCGAATGCTGGGGTAGTATTTTTCCCTTCAGAACCCTAACCCCGTTTCTTCCAATCTTATCCTGACCACACCCATCCTAAATCCCATCATGCATATATGCGTAATGTATGTATGTATGCTGGGAATCCATGATTGTGGCTGAAGGAGCTTGGAAAGCTCAAACAGCTCGCCCTCCCGCTTGGGGAGGGAATGAAGTACGTGACCTCTTCCGGGCAGTAGCTAGCGTATAATAGGTCGAGAGAAAGTTAAAAAACGAGACCCAACGGGTCGTGTTTATTCATCTTTTGATACTTATTATGCGAATGTGGCACCAACAGAAATGTCAAGTATCTCTATGCGCATCAACTACTAATGGTAATTCGCATTATTAAAAAGGTATTTAACGATTTACTGCCACACAGGTAATGTCTTTACGCTATCAAAACTATTGAAAAATAAAAATACCTTTTTATGCAAATGGCTCTCGAGACTTTGATGTCATTGATGCAATTTTGTTACTGCGACGTGCCCATAGGTTTAGTGGTCATGAAGAAAATCGATTCTGCGGGCGACCGCGCGTTTGTGTGGTGTGTGTCTGTGTGCGTGCGTGTATGTGTGTTTGTAAGTGGTGTGTGTGTAGGTGGAGGGGGGGACTTGAGCCACTATAACTTAAAAAATACGTAACCAATTTTAATGAAATTTTATGTTTAAAATTATTTTGAAATGTCTCGGTTCTATGAACTTTTGGTTAAATGTATTCACAAATGGAAATACTTTAGGGAAGGCGCTAATTGTCTGACATCTCGAAAACCATAAACGTTATTGAAAAAATATAAGGGAACTTTATTAAAGACAATTAAATTTTAGATAAGTTCTCTCAATGAATGTTTTTTGTAGGGTAATAAATAAACGCTAAAGATCAAAAAAGCACATGAAGCACCTCTACAGAATATTTAAAAAACTTTTTTACTTTAATAATTCAATTTTAGGTAATCTTGTTATGTGCCGTCAGGCTTAGGATTTTTGTTAATATTGATTTACTTAGATATCGTAATAAGGGTTTAGAAGGAACGTTGCCTTTCCGCGAATATTATGTTTGCTATTTTGGTTTACGATAAAAGGAATTGCCGTCATATGAGTTTATCGTGCATGCTAGTGTGAATCTTGCAATGCGTTTAGTTTGATTCTACGTATTGAATATTCTACCAGTTTGTTAATAATCAGTACTGATAATGTAAGAGTTGCTCAAGATTTCTACCAAGAAAGGTTTGGTTATACTGTAAAGAAGAGAATGTAGTTTATCGTGATTCTAGTTATCAGGGTTTCAGATTGTACACGTGCAGATTCTTGAGTGAATTTCCGTGGAAGATGTTGAGTTTTCATTTTAATATGGAAAATTTTGATGGTGGGTGATTATATATGACGTTATGAATAGTAGAGAAGGGGCCTTTTTTTGGTAAGTTACTTACTTTACGGATTTGCTTGTGAGAACTCCGAGCTTTAGTTTGAGCGCAGTAGTTACCAATTGGTTACCTGAAGGTGTCATTCCGGAAAAAAAATTGTGATTGTGTTTTGTCAATTGTTACTAACGTGATCGTTTCCATCCAGAAAGGAAAGTTTTTATCTTTAGTGCTTCCCTATACCATGGATTTAGTTTAGGCTTGAAGCGGACTTATATATGTGTAGTGTTAAGTGTTAGTGGTATTTTGTTTGCTTTTGGAAAACTTCGCGCCGAACTGTTCTTCATGATCATTGTGTAATCACTGCCGTTTAATACAATCATTGCTTGAGTATAAAGTTTGCTAACGTACTTTGTATATAGAGAAGATTGAGGTATAATTAAGTAGTTGAAATTGTGTTAATTTAAACTATCGTGGAGCTTTGCTCCGCGCTATGGTCACAATGCACCCTGACAACTGTTTACGATATTTACTTGAAGGTAAAATTTGTCTTTAAAAAATTTTCAGTTGTAAAAAAATGCTAAAATTATGCTTTTTTTAGATAGAAGAATATTCGTCGTTCCGTGGATATGTAAATGCTACGCATTTAAAATCATGCTAGAGTCGCAACACGTTTTAGAATACATCTGAACGTAATTTGATTGTGGTTATTTTATTTGATCGAAAATAAGGTATGGTATAGATGTAAAAAATATAATTAACCCGGCGGAAGTACGGTGGGGTATATCATACCCCAGTACTTTTCCGATCGCCAAAGCGGATCCGTCCGAGAGTACACATGGACGCTGCTTTGAGTAGCTTCCCATTTAACTTCCTACAATGCGGTAGTGGTGCTCGGTTAGTCATCAATCGCACACCGATCGCTTCACATCGCCGTAAGCGAGAAGTGTAACCTTATACCCCACCGTACTTAATGAGTGGCTTCTTAAATTTCACAGATATTTTTCCAAGTGGCAGGTTTATAACAGCTATTTATCGATCCAGATTAGATATTCCAGAGAGGAGAAAAGTTCATTATTTGCGCTCCAAGGAACGTACGTTCCTAAGAAGAATAAAATTCTCTTACTATCTACCTTACATATTGACAATTCCATTGACAACATTACTGGGGATGAATGAAAACCGGAAATCGTAACGTTTTATAATTTGACAAAAGGCGGACTATACGGAGAGGACGAACTTTCAGCCAACAATAATGTAGCACACAACAGTCGTAGATAGCCTTTAACTATGTTTTATTCCTTATTGTTTACAGCATCCATCAATTTCTTTGTGGTGTACAATCCAACCATCAATGATGCTAATCCCATTACTCGTCGACAAGTTCTGAAACAGTATTCGATCTGATATCACCTCATATGAAGATGAGACAAATGAATCTAAGAATACAATTGAACCTGAAAAGGAAGATATCAGAAATAACGGGCATTGTAACAGAAAAGACAGTTCAGTAAGGTGCTGGATAAAAGCAAAAAAAGCAGAAATATGTCACATGTGTGAAAGAAAGCCACAATACAAGACTGTTTTAGCAGATACCCCATCGTACGAGCAAATTTGGGCCGATAGCCCACTGTATGAGCACATTTCAGCCCATACCCACCGTACCAATGATGTTAAAATGAATATCATCGTTTTTATTTTTACTATATACTTAATTGGAATGTAGTTAATACGTAATAATGAAAAAATATGAAAATTGCAAAACAAAGTATTTCACTTGCAGGAAGTGTTTAATTTGATAATTTTTAAGTAATAGTAATAACTCTTATTTTCACGTTTAATGCTACCAAACTAACATTTACGACAGTACCAACTTAAGCATTTTAATAAGTAACATTTTTAACCTCAATGTCTGATTTACTAATTATCATTTGAAACTTTAAATGGCAATTTATATTTTTGGAAGCATTCAACTTTTTGACGTGCAATGTTACCAAAATGATATTAATGTAAGTGCCAACTTACACATGTTAGTAAGTGACATTCTTAACCTCAGTATCTAACTTCACCAATTGTCAATCAAAAATTTCAATGTTGCCAAACTATATGTTTGGAAACATTCAACTTTTTGACGTGCAATGTTACCAAAATGATATTAATGTAAGTGTCAACTTAAACATGTTATTAAGTAACTTTTCTTACCTCAGTGTCTGACTTTACCAATTGTCAATAAAAAATTTAAATGTTGGCAAACTATATTTTTGGAAGTATTCAGCTTTTTGACGTGCAATGTTACCAAAATGATATTAATGTAAGTGCCAACTTAAACATGTTATTAAGTATTCACGTTTAATGCTACGAAATTAACATTTACGACAGTACCAACTTGAACATTTTAATAAGTAACATTTTTAACCTCAATGTCTGACTTTACTAATTATCATTAGAAAATTTAAATGTTGGCAGACTATATTTTTGGAAGCATTCAACTTTTTGACGTGCAACGTTACCAAAAATTAATAACCAAAATTTTTTATTTAAACAATTGTCATTCATAACTTTAAATGTTGCAATTTTGGAAGTAATCAACTTTTTGATATGCAGTGTTACCAACATTATATTTATGAGTGTACCAATTAAAACATTTTAATAGGTAACATTATTAACCCCAATATTGGACTTTAACAATTGTCATTAAGAATTTTATCTGTTGCCAAATTACATTTTGATTTACTATCTTTTGGGCATACCAAAATATTTATAAAATTTTTTTATTACTTTTAATAATACAAGCTAAAGTTTTAATATTATTAGCTTCGAGCAAGGAATATTTCTGAGTCAAATCATTAAAATTATCCAATAATTACATATACAGTGCGATCATTATTGTTTGATCGTGCCGTTCCTAGAACAGTATTACGGTTCCGCATCCTTAAAATGAAAATTGTGCTATGTCCAGTGGCGTAAATGCAGATATTAAAATAAATACAACCATAAATGATAAACATTTTCGTGAATAACGCATTGCCTATTATGTAGGCGTACAAAAACTTCAAAAATTGTAATTTACGTTTATTTTTTAAATCAACACATAATTATTTTTAAATTTAGCTTTATTTAATTACATTTACGTTCCTAATACAGTAGGTATATGTTTATTATTACATAGAAAAATAAAATCACATAACCAGATAAATGGAACCATGCTTCACCCGTAAAGAATCTTAGGTTAAGTATTTCGTCATCTCTCAAGTTGTTGTTGAACCATTGGCAATATTCTAAACGCTTTTGAAAATCTAAAGATAGTAATTCTTGCATAACTGTTATTTTGTAAGGATGAAAATGTAATTGACGTTTGACTGCTTTATAGCATGTACCATAAGAAAGAGCAACAATTGCTTATATTGAAATATGCACAATGTTGTCAATCTAAATTTACTTATTTAATATTTTGGTTTTTAAGATTCTTTTATTTTATTGCTTAAACATACAAGTCAATCATGTTTTGTATAATGCAAAATTACCTGTTTGCTGGGCCAATTGTCTTAAAGGTTTTGTCGGACTCCTTTCTAAATGTGTACGTACATTTATCACTACTTCCTCTGTAAGTACAGTTGTGCGACCCGTAGATTTTCCCTTGCAAACACTACCATGTGCATAAAAACGACTAACAATTCTTCGAATGTGTCGACATAAAACATTATCATCTAATTCGATGTTCTGTAAGTGATTTCGATATTCTTCAACACATAATCTTACTGAATACTTCTAGTTTCCATCTACATCTGTTTGCCCGTTTCGGAAATAAGCTTCCAAAATAAACTTGTCTTGTTCATTATAACCTAAAAAAATTTATCACGAAAAAGGCACGAATTAACTTACCTTGAAAGTCCTACTTAATTTATTAATGAGTTTTGAAAAAAACTATTTTGTTGTAATACAAATGTGTAACAAACCTTTTTGAGTTGTATTAAAATATACAATAATTTAGGCAACTTCGTTCATTTTTGTGTCATGTAAATTGCATACCTTAGTGGCTGAAAGTATTCGTTTAGATATTTTAATGTGGGGTAGTACACGCATTTCGTCTTGCACATTGAGTTCATGCGCAGACATCTATTTTGAAGGCGTTCTTGTTACGATAATGAAAGCAAACAGAGTCCATTTTAGTTCTTGAGTATTTTTATTAAAAAGTGTCGTAAATTTTATGGTAAGAACTAATTACACCTATTTTTCTTTATCTATTATATTTATCCTTTTTAGGCACTTTTATTTTACTTTGGTTTTACTTTTATTACGTTACATTTTCCTATTACGTAATTTCATTGTATTATTACGTTTCAATTTAACGAGGATGACGCAATAGAAGTTGTTGCTATGCTGAACATTATAAATAAATGGTACATTAAACCATTTAAATCTGCCAAGTTTAGCTGTTCGTAAAGGAATTTACTTATTTGGGATCAACGAATATCAAAACTCTTATTATATTTCCATTTCTAGATTAATTGCACAACCAAAATTGAAAGCATGGCTTCGTCAGCACATTTTATCAGTAACAGTATACCAGTGACAACCAAAATTTTAAAGTACAACAGGTATTTCATTTCTAATCATTAGTTCATAAGGTATTTTTAAGTCAATTTACTAACATTAGTATAAGATTTTATACTTTTATAACTTGACTTAAAGATTTTATAATAAACCTTGTTTTCCATAAAATAAGTTGGCGTCCGAGGTATTTTAACATTTATTTACAGGTTGAAGTTACATTTTTTTTTTGTAAAGCGAACATATCTAACCACACACATTTTCTAGTTAAAGCAAATCAAAGTTTAAGAACATGGCCCATTTAATCACTGGCTGAGCTGAAGGCGCAAAATCTTCTATTTATTATTAGGAGTATAAGTAATATTAGGGGTGAAATTACTAATAACATCTGCTACACCTTATTAAGTTTTTATTACAAATGTAGATAAAGAAATAATTGAAAAAGCAAAAATCTACATACGTTCATGAAATGTCAATCGAAGTTGAAATAAATATTTGTGCCTAACTTCACCAGAAACTTTGAATAAACTTTTGTTAAAAATTTTTTAAAAAGCAGTTTTTTTCGGTCAATCAATGTTGATATCCTGGTAGTTCACTTTATAATTTAATTTTTGGTGTCCTGGAGATGTATTCTCATCGGGATTTTTCTCAGGATCTTCACTACCTGATAATTGCAAAGGTGGTGTTGCTAAAAGTTCAGACTATCTGCTGGGCTTCCTTCTTAGCTTGTTTTTTGTGACGTATTCTAGTCCTGACTATACTTGTTTCTGTTACTGGCTTCGTACTAAATAATGATAAGGTGGGAAAAGCAGTCTTTTTAAGTCTTCTTTTATCTACTACTTTTAGAAATAATACTCGAGGAAAAAACTGCAAAAATTACTTAAGAATTCTTTTTTTAAATCTCTTTTATAATCATTCTTTGTAAAATGAACTGAGCATAAAGAACTCGTATCTGCATTAAATTTGTCCACCCTTCTACAGCGAACTATCTACTGGTTTCTCATGGTTTCAGAAACACGATCTTTTGCTTTAGGGAAGCAAGGAAATATATATTTCTGGGCAGTTGCTTTTTGCTTAAAATAGGTCTTATTACAACCATATACGGCACATCTCATACCAGGCATGCTTATTTTTTTGTTGTTACTTTATCACACTAAAAAAGACAAAAGAAAGGTTTGGGCATTTGAAAACATGGATGTATATTGATTACTTACCTCTTTAGTATTATGAATAAAGCCCACTAGGTAAAAATGCAACGTCCTTTTACAGCTGAGCGGCACTGAAAAACAGATCCGAACAACCAAGGATTCAAGATTTAAAATGCTCTGCTAAACTTCAAAAACACTGTTTTCACAAAGTTTTTTTAGACGAACTCAAGGCAAAAGTATTTACACACCAATCAAAATAATTATGATTGTTGAGATTGTTTAAGTAACACTAAAAACACAAAACATCCAATGTCATAACTATAAAAACGCACTGTCCTACATGTAAACAAACCGGTCGAGGAATGCAATTGACGTCACAAGCGAATCGAGCGATCGATATTTTGACGAACGCATGCCTTATGGGATTCAGCAATCCTATTAAGTATACGGTTCTTGCAGTCGACCTATCTTATACAAGTCAATAAACGCTACACTAGAAATTCCCGTTCAGCAGAGGCGTCAACCCTTAAAAAAATATTGCACATTAAATTAAAATTTTTCTGCTTTATGTTGGTAATGCATTTTAAAATAAAGAAATTTTGACTCTTCAATCTTTCACTAAAATCAACGTTTCTGGGGAAAAATTTCGTAGTAGGCTGCGTCTTCAACACAAAACAGAATTAGTTAATTGTCACAAGTTCTTACCTGCTTAAGTAAAATGTGCTCCTGTTTATTATTTTATGGTTTTTGAAAAATAATTTGTATTCTGCAACTGATCCGTGCTTATTTGATAATTCATTTAGTAGTAGGCTGCGTCTTCAAGGCAAAACAAAATCAGTTAATTGTCAAAAGTTCTTAACTACAAGTAAAACGTGTTCCTGTTTATTATTTTATTGTTATTTATGATGCGAAGTTACTCATATTCACAATTAACTGATATGCATTTTGTATATGGTGAATGCGGAGGTAACTCTCGAGCTGCAGCAAGAGAATATTTAGAAAGATTTCCAATAGACATCAACCGTACCAAACCACTTTTGCTTCCATTAACCGTCGTCTTTCTGAATCAGATAGTTTTTTGTAAAGGACGTCAAATTCTTGACGTCAGCGTCACATTAGAACTGTTCAGGTAGAAGAGCGCATATTGGAAATTATTGAGGATAATTCAACTACAAGCAGCAGACGCGTCACTTCTCAACTGAATATTTCTAAAAATGCTGTTCATGGAACACTTACTGAACAATTGTTAAAACCGCACCCCACCCAACAAGTTCAAGAACTTTTATCGACAGATGTACTACTTAGACGGGAATATTGTCAATGGTTAATGTACAATTTCATTGGAGCTCCTCAGACTGTTGCTCGAATTCTTTTTACGGAAGAAGCCTGTTTTACTAAAGTTGGCATCTTTAATTCACATAATTTCCACAATTGGGCAGATGAGAATCCTAATGTAATTCAAGGTCGCTTTCAACATAAATTCAGCATAAATGTCTGGGCAGGAATTGAAGAATCTATTATTTTCTCCTTTAGGCTACCCAACAGACTAGACAGCGCTGCGTATTTGGAGTTTTTACAGAATAACCTGTGTGAACTTCTAGAAGATGTACCATTAACTGCCAGAGCTGAGACAATCTTTATGCACTATGGTGCCCCACCACATTCTAGATTACCTGTATGGCTATACCTGCACACGCAGTTCCCTAACCGATGGATCGGACGAGGTAATGATGCTCCTATAGCCTGGCCGCCTATATCACTGGATCACAATCCCTTAGATACCTTTGTTTGAGGTGCTGTTAAAGAAAAGGTCTATTCAGTTCCCAGCAATGACTAGAGATGATCTCTGGAATCGCATTGTTGAAGCATTCCAGGAAATTAGGCAAATTTCAGAGATATTTCGATCAACGCGAACGTCTGTAATACGCGATTTTTTTTAAGTTTCTATCAAATCAAATTTTGATAAGATAGGTCGACTGTATAAAAATCAATAAAAAATTTTCATAATTTACGACGTTAAGTCTGTTGTGATATGTCTTTCCATATAGCAAGAAAATCTTTACATGAATCTGCGAAACTGCCATAATGTTTATAAAATGATTATGCAGTGACTGATGTATCTGTTCGACGGAGATTAGACGTTCGTCCAGCTATTTAGATTAAAAAACAGTTGTAACGGCGAACATTGTTCCAAAATCAGGTTGACAACAGCAGCCACCGAATTTGAGAGGGATGTAGTATTTTGTGGACAACAGCAAACATTTGAAACTGTTTATATTCACACTGTCCTTTACTGCTGGCCTACAAAAAAAATAACAACAAATTATCACCATACATTGTCCTTTATAATTGTTACTATTAGCAGGTCCAAGCATTCTTTAAATTCTGGCAAAATTTAACTAAGAACTTTTAAATTTATTAAAGTTTTACTGCCCTTAATATTGCGAAACTTGTAATAGTATGCTTAATAATTACCTGTGACTTAATTTTTTATTTGGATGGGAATCACTACTGTCGCTGTCACTAGCAAAGTATCGTCTTTTTTTCGTACGGACACATTTGGAAATGCTAGTTGCGATTTAATGTAAGTACATTGTGGTATGACCAAGTGGTCATACCACAACATACCGTATTATACGGATCAGTCCCTTTTTAAACAAATCATTTCGTATATGTCATTATTTTAATAAATTACGTAAATGTTTCCTGTTTATAAAGAAGTCCCTTTTTTGTCCTTTTTCTGACGTCTCATTGTTTAGAAGGAGTTAATCAAAGTCTAGAAAGTACGAACAAGATAGTGCGTTCTTCACATAAGACACAACAAGATGACATCACAAGCTCTACAATTTACGAGACTATTCTAGCACTTTTTGTAGAGTTAAATAAATAGCGCGCAATCTTGCTTATGAGGATGTATGAAGTATCAAGTCTAGCGTCCAATTCATTTGTGTACGACGGTGTCTAGTACGTGTGGAAAATAAATATACTGGTGCGTGCAAATAGTGTAAATAGTTCGTTAGTTAAGGTTGTGTAAATAAACAACTGTTTTTTAAATAAATAATCGTTATAGTGTAGTGTGTATCTAGGACGGTAGAAAATGAAAGTGTATACATTTGGCAAGTGAATATCCATTTATTAAAAAAACAACCTCAGATAGTGATGTTAAGTGCTTAAAATGTTGTGCATAGTTTTCACTTACACATGGTGAAAAGGGGGATATTGTTCAACACATAACGACACTTCAGCTTAAAAAGGCAGATGTTGCTGCTTCTAGAAGGAAGTGTCTTTTGTTTCGTAAGGACACATTTGGAAATAAAGAACAAAAGCTAGCTACGACTGAATGTACTTGGTCATACCACAACGTGATCCACAATCAATCCTTTCGTTTTATGGATTGCACTAGTAAGATAATAAAAAGCTGCTTCCAAAAAAAATGTGAATTTTCTAGAACCAAATCTGAAAGTATTGTGTGTAACATTTAACAAAAATAATCATTAAGCTCCATACAAAATTATCTTGGAACAATCTATACCGAATGTTCAAATCAGGGGAGCATAAAAACGTGCCCTATACTCAAGATGTATAACGAAAGACAAGGGCATTCAAGTAAAACTTTTGGAAGTTCAGCATCTTCCAGGTGAAACTTCACACATTATTAAAATGGTTGACAAGTATGAATTAACAACAAAAGTAATGGCAATGTGCGCTGGCAACACAAATTGCAATTTTGTGGAAGCAGCAAGACATTTCCATGAAGTTCAGCAGTTACTCAAGCAGTTGGGGTGAACTGTGCTGTTCATATGCTTCATAACTATTCAAACATCGAAGCCATTCTTGTGAAAATCTATTTCTACATTTATACTGTTTGAGTCAAACAGTTAAAAGAATTTTGTGAGTTTGTTTATGTTGAATACCACAAACTGTTGGGATACAGTAAAACCAGGTGGTTAGCGTTTTTACCTTCGATAGAAAGAACATTAAAAATGTTCAAACCGTTACTCTCATGAAAAATAGTAGTATAGCAAGGCTGGTTCTAACTCACCGTGCACGTACGCGTTCCCCGTTTCAAGGTCAGTAACATTGCCTATTTCAAGGGGTAGCTGAAGGCCACAGGTGTGTAACTCTCCTCAAGGTTATGTGGTTGGTAACCCTGCCTCTTCGAGGTCCCCCGCTTCAAGGTCATTATAGTCCTCAAATCATTGCCCTCAGCCTCAAGCAAGTCTATGCACGTTTCAAGCAATGCCAACAAAGACGATCCATTGTTCAGGCCGAGATTCCACATTTCAATTCTGAGAAAAATCAAGAACAAAGGGGGCCCATTGTTCAAAGTCTATGCTTTCAAGGTCAAATGAGAGAACAAAGACGATCTATTGTTCAGTTATTTTAAAAATAGATTGTTATCTCAATTCTAGGAAATCAAGAATAAAGGGGGCCCATTGTTCAAAGTCTATGCTTATAATTTTCAAGGTAAATGAACAAAGACGATTCATTGTTCTGGTTGATTTATAAAAATAGATTGTAATCTAAATACATCTCTTTCAAGAACAAAGGCAATCCATTGTCAACGATTTAAAGTTTATGCTTATAAGGTCACACCTCTGAGAAATGAACGATCCATTGTTCAGTCATTTTAAAAATAGATTGTTATCTCAATTCTAGGAAATCAAGAGCTCTGAGGTGCATGTTTCAAGGCAAGCAACGCCACGCCCCCTCAAGTGCCCTAAACAGGTGGCCGTTCCCCTAAACAGGTAGCCGTTTCCTAAAAACAGGTAGCCGTTTCCTAAAACAGAGGGTCCGTTTCCCAAAACAGGGGGTCTGTTTTCCAAAACAGACGGCTGTTTCGCAACACAGGTAACCGTTTCTTCCCATTTCAAGGTCACACGAGAGAATACAAATAGATTGTTATCTCAATTCTAGGAAATCAAGAATAAAGTCGATCCATTGTCAACGCTTCAAAGTCTATGTTTATCATTTTCAAGGTCACATGAGAGAACAAAGACGATTCATTGTTTTAGCTGAGTCTTCTAGGAAATCAAGAATAAAGGGGGTCCATTGTCCAAAGTCTATGCTTACAAGGTCACACAAGTGAACAAAGACGATTCATTATTCCGTTAGGAATAGATTGTTATCTGAATTCTAGGAAATAAATAACAAAGGCGATGCATTGTTCAAAGTATATGCTTACAATTTTCAAGGCCATATGAAAGAACAAAGACGATCTATTGTTCTAGTTGATTTATAAAAATAGATTGTTATCTAAATACATCTCTTTCAAGAATAAAGGTGATCCATTGTCAACGATTTAAAGTTTATGGTTTTAAGGTCACACCTCAGAGAACAAAGACGACCCATTGTTCAGTTAGAAATAGATTGTTATATCAATTCTAGGAAATCAATAACAAGGACGATGCATTGTCGACGGTTCAAAGTCTATGTTTACAAGGCCACATGAGAGAACAAAGACGATCTATTGTTCATATCGAAAATAGATTGTTATCTACATCTCAATTCTGAGAAAAATCAAGAACAAAGAGGGCTCATTGTCAACGGTTCAAAGTCTATGCTTACAATTTTCAAGGTGAGAGAACAAAGACGATCTATTGTTATGGATGAGTCATAGCTTCTAAAATTCTGAGAAATCATGAACAAAGACGATGCATTGTTCAACGGTTCAAAGTCTATGCTTACAATTTTCAAGGTCACACCTCTGAGAAATGCAAAGACGATCCATTGTTCAGTTATAATTTCTAACAATAGATTGTTATCTAAATACACTTCAATTCCGAGATATCAACTTTCGAGAACAAAGGCAATCCATTGTCAACGCTTCAAGGTCTATGCTTATAAGATCACACCTCTGATAACAAATACGATTCATTGTTTTGGCTGAGTCATAGCTTCTGAAATTCTAGGAAATCAAGAACAAAGACGATGCATTGTTCAGACTGATTACGTCATCTAACAAGTAAAATATGTTTTATAAGACTATCACAATATACAGATAAAAAATCGATTTAAGTATTATGGGATATAGTCACTTTTGTAATACCTTTGCTGGATCATATCTATTTATTATTTGTTTTTCACATTCAATTTCCTTCAACTGATTGTCGTTTAATGTGGTCCACATCATCTTTCCTAATAGGTCATCTCTTCATTATATTGTATACTAGCCATACATTCAGCTTCCCTTAAAAGTCTTCATATCAGGATCTACTTTGAGACATTGTTCGAGACTTATTACAAACCTAAGCAAGCCCTGAAGTGTTGTCTATGCATGCTTCAAGGTGATGTTTACTATGGTAACGCCTCCCCAGTGCCCTCAAGTGCTCTAAACAGGTAGACGTTTCCTAAAACAGGGGGCCCGTTTCACAAAACAGGGGGTCCGTTTCCCAAAACAGAGGGTCTGTTTTCCAAAACAGATGCCTGTTTCTCAACATAGGTAACCGTTTCCCCCCAAGGTTACACGAGAGCATAAGCGATTCATTGTTCTGTCATGATTCCTAAAAATAGATTGTTATCCAGCTACCACCCCACCTCAATTCTAGGAAATCAAGAACAAAGGGGGGTCCATTGTTCAAGACGACGCTTCAAAGTCTATGCCTACAATTTTCAAAGTCACACGAGAGAACAAAAGCGATTCATTGTTCTGGTCGAGTTACAAAAAATAGATTGTTATCTAACTACACTTCTATTCTAAGAAATCAACTTTCAAGAACAAAGGCGATCCATTATTTTAGCCAACGCTTCAAAGTCTATGTTTATAAGGTCACATGAGAGAACAAAGACGATCCATTATTCCGTTATAATTTCTAAAAAAATAGATTGTTATCTAAATACACTTCGATTCTGAGAAATCAAGAACAAAGACGATGCATTGTCAACGCTTCAAAGTCTATGCTTATAAGGCCACAAAGGCGATTCATTGTTTTGGCTGAGTCATAGCTTCTGAAATTCTGAGAAATCAAGAACACAGACGATTCATTGCTGAGACTGATTAGGTCATCTAACAAGTAAAATATTTTTTTGTATAAAACTTATAATTACAATTACAATATTCATCTATGTATACATATACAGATAAAAGATCGATTTAAGTAAATATACATATTATAGCAAATTTGATGTACTTAACATTTTGTAATACCTTTGCTGGATCATATCTATTTTATTTATTATTTGTTTTTCACATTCAATTTCCTTCAACTGATTCTCGTTTAATGTGGTCCACAAGACATCATCATCTTTCCTAATAGGTATTTTCATCGCTTCATTATAATGTTTACCAGCCATACATTCAGCTTTCCTTAAAGATTTCATATCAGGATCTACTTTGAGACATTGTCCGTGACTCATTACAAACCTACATCTCTTAAACTTATATGCAAAAACACAAATTAAAATCTTTTAATTATACAGTTATGTAAATTTCAAAGTTAATTCCGAGAAATCTATTTTCAAGGTGATCCGAATTTATCCAACCTTACCTGATCAAATAGATTGTCAATGGTTACTATCAATTTTCCAGGTCCTATAAATCAACCTACAGGGGTATCCCGATATATCACCGGTAAATGTATATAGGAGGATGCTCTTCAATGTCACGTATACTATAGGATCCACCTTCTCGTTTTCAAGACCATTGCGTACACACATTGCATGCGTATAGTGATTCACTTAGTAATTTATTAAGAAAATGTGCATTAGGTCACGTACACTTTCCATGCATCAAACAATTCTGGTTGGATCAGATCTGCATGGGGTATTCAAATAGACTTTTCAAGGTGTGAGGGATTCTATTTTTCAGGGGCCAGGTCACCAAACTGGTTGAGACCATGTGTAGAGAAATGTTCAAGATTAGATTTAGTAACATTCCTAATCAAGGTCGCGTATGGAAATCAATTCCCAAGTTGGGTAAAGTTCTTTGAAGGTGTGACGAGGTCACCAAACAATTCTTAGAATTTAGTCGAACCAACTGTCAATTCCTAGAAATCAGGGGTATCATATTACAATTCAAACAGATTGTAAAGTAGGTTCATGGCTAAATGGAGTCAAGGTCAAAATTTACTGGTATCAATTTTCAAGCAGGGTATTCATAGAAATCAATTCCTAATCAATGACTTTTGTATAGGTCGTAGAAGTTATTACAATTCCTGCAGTGGTATCTATGCTAAAAAATAGGTCAAGGTTAAATTGGTCTTATATTAGCTAAATGCTCTTCAAGTCAAATAGAAATTAGGTCATCAGCAGGGGAGGGGGGTAGATGTAGAAGTGGTTAAGGTATTTAAGCAGTAATGTGCAAATAAAATTGATTCAATATGTGGATGTACTACGCTGCTGAATCATGGACCAAAGCGGTAGATGCACATACAGCCGTGGAACGTTTACTCCAACAATTGACGACATTGGCATTTGATGCTAATCATGAGGCAGTATATGGTTTAGGACGCTTTTATACGGAAGAGGACTGTCATGCACTTGCAAAGAAATATGAAAATGGTGTAAAAATATGTGAAACGTTTTTAAAGGGTCGATATCGTTTGACTTGTTTAATACAAAAGTTAAGTGCGGCACAGTTAGAAGAGTTCACTCTAGATTTGAAGGAGTGGGAAGATGGGGATACCAGTGAAAAGGGGAAGAAGGGGAATATGAAGGACAGTAGTCAGTTACTAATTATATTTTCTCGATTAGAAAAAGATATATAATTAAAAAATAAAACCTTAATTATTGTTGTTGTGTTCTTTTGCATATGAAAAGGATGTATTCACGACTAGTCTGGATGCAGTCGGAAAAAACAACAAATAGCGGTCCCCAGCCATATGTAAACATAATTTAACTAGAATCCTCGGAATAGGAAAAAATGAGTGTGGTCTCCAAGAAATTTTCAAGACCATATGTCCTACAGGCCGATCTTACCCGACCTCATCCGATCGAAATGTACTCGAAACCTGCAGGACCAATTCTAAACGAGTCATGGAAACAAGACGAATGATGGGGTCTATGCTACAAGGTTCTTGACTAAATTATATTAAAAAAGCGTGGGCTTATACTATGGTCCGCCAGGATGTTCCCCCAAATACAGATAACCGTTTCCCAAAACAGGGGAGCCGTCACTCAACACAGGTAACCGTTTTCAATCCAGAGCCAAATAGCTCATTAATCATAGCTGAGGCTAAATTGAACTAGGTCAAAACATGGAATATGGTCGTGAGGGGTTAGAAATCCCAATTCGTGGAAATAGGAAGGTTGCATCCAAGTACAATTCTTAGAAATCTGAAAGTAGAACTAGTTTTATATCATATAAAAAGCTAATCACCTACTTTGGGGGTTTATGGGCCAAGGTGGTAGTTTTTATAAATCACCTACTTTTAGGGGTAGTTTTTCCAATAGTTATAGGTACTGTGTCAACGAGGCTTATCATCTAGGGATGCTTTAGATAAAATTTTGACCCCCGAGAAAAATGATGGTTTGATGAATTCTGCGTCGCTTTTGAGAAGAGGAATGACTATGTTTGAAAAAGCTAGAATAGAAAGTAGTGTTGGCAACCATGATTGTTAGGGTTTAAAAGTCATCATTGTGTGTGTGCACAGTATACTCTTGATTAGCAGCAATGACGAAAGTAGTAGTATGTAAGGTGGAAAGTACAGAAAAAGCAGTAAGTGTGGAGGAGCGAAAGAAGAGGTTGGAGACGTTAATAAAAGCAAGTAAAAGAAATAAAACTCGATTTGGAGTGTTATATAGGGAAAACAAAAATGATGAAGTTGCGTATTAGCAATATGTAAAATAGTGTAGTAAAAACATGAAACTTTGGGAAGGATGAGTTTAAATACATATTTTAAAGAAGAAGAAAATTTAAAACGCTGCTGTGTATTGTTATAAGTATCTCACAATTGTATTAGGTTTAAGTAACTGTATAATTAAAAAATAAAGACTCTAAGCGTTGTGAATGTTATTCTTTTAAGTAGACGTAGACAGAACTTTTGTAGCACTAGTTTTCGGTATTCTCTTCTCTAACCCATAATGGTTCCTTATTGGCTCTGTATATCTGGGCGCGGTTCGATAAACGTGAATTTTATCTGATATCCGCCTTTACCGAAATCTCCCATAAGGAAATGGAACCCCTGCCGTACGTTGGGCTTTAAAGAGGTAAAAGTGGCCTATATACAACGTATAAAAGAAGATTTATTGGGAAAGATCAATGGCAGTAAAATGATCCCTAAATAAAAAGCAATTTACTGGTTTTAATGCAGATCGTTATTGTTTTTAATCATTAAATGGCATTTATGCATATGTGAAGTAAAATTTATTAGTAATGCGTTATAATGAAAAATAAAATGACTTTCCTTTGTATAAGGGAGATTTAAATTGATTTTATTTTGCAAGAACCTAAAAAATTAAATGTCAGTCCTATTCCTAAATTGACTACCCTTGGACTTAAAAGAGTAAACAGTGACAGCTTGCAGTATAGAAATGGAGTTAATTTGATGTAATTTTTATATAAAAGGTTAAGAAAATCGATTTATAGTTTTAATGTTGCAGAATGCAAGACAAGGATACCTGATTGTTTTATATAAATGAATAGTTTTTATTGTGTGTTAAGCGTTAGAATGGGTTTTCATTGTTTTAAAGGGGATACAATAGGCTTGCATTCATATGTAATTTTTAAAAAATGTACCTTAAGTTCACAGCTCTGAGAAAAGAACAAAGGCGATTCATTGTTTTGGTCGAGTTATAAAAAATAGATTGTTATCCAGCTACCCCCACCATTTCAGGTCTGAGAAATCAAGAACAAAGGTGATCCATTGTTCAAAGTCTATGCTTTCAAGGTCACATCTCTAATAACAAATGCGATCCATTGTTTTGGCTGAGTCATAATTGCTAAAAAATAGATTGTTATCTAGATACCCCAATCATTTCAGGCTCAATTCTAGGAAATCAATTTTCAAGGACAAAAAGGATCCATTGTTCAGGTCGACGCTTCAAGCTCAAAGTTGTATTGCCCAAGGCCATCATACACATTTCCTACGTATATTCCTCAAGGTTCTTGGCTGAGCTAAGGTGTTAATTCTTATAAACCAATTCTCAGGAGTACTAAATAAAATTTTCAAGGCGTGGGGGATTCTACCTTTCGGAGTCACCCAAGCAACTCTTGGCTGAGTCAAGCAATTAGAAGACATTAGACTGAGTAAAGAAACAACTCAGCAACTGCTAACTACATTACAAAACCTTGAAGTGTAACATCTATATACTTACATCTCATTTAATTTTCATTAAGTTAAAAGGTTGCGAAATTTTATTGATGGTCTAGAGATATGTAGTTAGGATAAATAATCTAGAATAAACATTTCCAAGATTTTTTATTGATATAAACATATATTGTTATACACATTCCTTTACTAAAACACAGCTCTTTATCCACCTTACGTTTCTTTGACCTTATGTTGATATCACCTTTCTACATCCAAATATTTAGCGTGATCTTGCTTAGGTGGAACCTAAGGACTGGTAAATTAAGTAAATTAATCTTACTCTTAATTTTATGATCCTACCTAGTACTTTTTACAAATTGTAGCAGATAAATAAAAGTTTTCAGGATATTTTTATTTCAATAACAAGTAAAATTCTAAGCATACCAGGACAGTAACTAAATTGTCCTACCTGTATGATTAGGTTAGATGAATGACATATATTAGTAATAGGGTAGTTGAAAAGAATGAAAATATTCTTAAGCTTGAAAGCAACTAAAATGTTATCTCATACGATTTTAAAATAGGTAGAGGGTAATCTATAAAAGTTAATATGGCCGCCGGTTAGGGGGGGGAGAAATTATATTATGCATTTATTATTGTTATTAATTATATGAATTCGGAATGATACAACTGAATTTTAGTAGTCTTAAGAGGATGCTTTCCTACTGCAATTATAGCAAAAGGGGACTATAATTATTATTTTTTTATTATTTAATTTTTGTGTGATGTGTATAAAGAAAATATGTTATATTCAGCAACATTTGAGAAACACCCTCCCCATTGATTTCGGGCAAAAGTACCATTTGTAAAGCACACATGAAAATTGCACTTAAGATAAAATTGAAAGTAAGATTTTGAAAACTGAATTTACTAGTTTACAGTGAAGGGGTATTTAATTAAACCTATACTATTGACTACAACAACACTTTGGACACATGCTATACTGCTCCCGCAAAACACTAGATACACTTTTTAGCACATGTATTTATTTTGACGCACCCTAGCCAAAGCACTGTTTTTACCACACATAAAACGTCGCCACTAACTTCATTTTGATACACTACACCTGCCACGTTGGGTCACTCAACCAAATTTGGGGGTGGTAATGCTAAGAAACAAAAATCAAATTGAGCAAATTATTTAAAGTATATTTACCTGCCACCATTTTCCACCGCATTAAATTCGTTTCTATCGGATCATCACGCACAACTTGCACTGAATTGAAAAAGCAGGCGTATGAACGCATCGTATTGTTCATAAGGAAATGTACAATGCTAGCCACAGCAAAAAACGTAGATTAAATGAATGCATATTACTCTTTTAATGTATATAAAACCTTTCTGTAAGCTTTAAATTAACTAATTCAATGAAGTATACTAAAGTAGATTTTTACATATAATTAAAAGCGTGTTTACAAATGTTATTTAAGCAACATCTTAAAATCTATACATTGCACACGTTATCCAAATACGAATGGGGGCAGTCATTTTAAAAAGGTTAAGGTACATTTTTTAAAAATTACATATGCATAAATGCCATTTAATGATTAAAAACAATAACGATCTGCATTAAAACCAGTAAATTGCTTTTTATTTAGGGATCATTTTACTGCCATTGATCTTTTCCAATAAATCTTCTTTTATACGTTGCATATAGGCCAATTTTACCTCTTTAAAGCCCAACGTACGGCAGGGGTTCCATTTCCCTATGGGAGATTTCGGTAAAGGCGGATATCAGATAAAATTCACGTTTATCGAACCGCGCCCAGATATACAGAGCCAATAAGGAACCATTATGGGTTAGAGAAGAGAATACCGAAAACTAGTGCTACAAAAGTTCTGTCTACGTCTACTTAAAAGAATAACATATTCACAACGCTTAGAGTCTTTATTTTTTAATTATACAGTTACTTAAACCTAATACAATTGTGAAATACTTATAACAATACACCCTTAGCAGCGTTTTAAATTTTCTTCTTCTTTAAAATATGTATTTAAACTCATCCTTCCCAAAGTTTCATGTTTTTACTACACTATTTTACATATTGCTAATACGCAACTTCATCATTTTTGTTTTCACTATATAACACTCCAAATCGAGTTTTATTTCTTTTACTTGCTTTTATTAACGTCTCCAACCTCTTCTTTCGCTCCTCCACACTTACTGCTTTTTCTGTACTTTCCACATTACATACTACTACTTTCGTCATTGCTGCTAATCAAGAGTATACTGTGCACACACACACAATGATGACTTTTAAACCCTAACAATCATGGTTGCCAACACTACTTTCTATTCTAGCTTTTTCAAACATAGTCATTCCTCTTCTCAAAAGCGACGCAGAATTCATCAAACCATCATTTTTCTCGGGGGTCAAAATTTTATCTAAAGCATTCCTAGATGATAAGCCTCGTTGACACAGTACCTATAACTGGTGATTTATAGAAACTACCACCTTGGCCCATAAACCCCCAAAGTAGGTGATTAGCTTTTTCTATGATATAAAACTAGTTCTACTTTCAGATTTCTAAGAATTGTACTTGGATGCAACCTTCCTATTTCCACGAATTGGGATTTCTAACCCCTCACGACCATATTCCATGTTTTGACCTAGTTCAATTTAGCCTCAGCTATGATTAATGAGCTATTTGGCTCTGGAGGGAAAACGGTTACCTGTGTTGAGTGACGGCTCCCCTGTTTTGGGAAACGGTTATCTGTATTTGGGGGAACATCCTGGCGACCATAGTATGAGCCCACGCTTTTTTAATATAATTTAGTCAAGAACCTTGTAGCATAGACCCCATCATTCTTCTTGTTTCCATGACTCGTTTAGAATTGGTCCTGCAGGTTTCGAGTACATTTCGATCGGATGAGGTCGGGTAAGATCGGCCTGTAGGACATATGGTCTTGAAAATTTCTTGGAGACCACACTCATTTTTTCCTATTCTGAGGATTCTAGTTAAATTATGTTTACATATGGCTGGGGACCGCTACTTGTTGTTTTTTCCGACTGCATCCAGACTAGTCGTGAATACATCCTTTTCATATGCAAAAGAACACAACAACAATAATTAAGGTTTTATTTTTTAATTATACATCTTTTTCTAATCGAGAAAATATAATTAGTAACTGACTACTGTCCTTCATATTCCCCTTCTTCCCCCTTTTCACTGGTATCCCCATCTTCCCACTCCTCCAAATCTAGAGTGAACTCTTCTAGCTGTGCCGCACTTAACTTTTGTATTAAATAAGTCAAACAATATCGACCCTTTAAAAACGTTTCACATATTTTTACACCATTTTCATATTTCTTTGCAAGTGCATGACAGTCCTCTTCCGTATAAAAGCGTCCTAAACCATATACTGCCTCATGATTAGCATCAAATGCCAATGTCGTCAATTGTTAGAGTAAACGTTCCACGGCTGTATGTGCATCTACCGCTTTGGTCCATGATTCAGCAGCGTAGCACATCCACATATTGAATCAATTTTATTTGCACATTACTGCTTAAATACCTTAACCACTTCTACATCTACCCCCTGCTGATGACCTAATTTCTATTTGACTTGAAGAGCATTTAGCTAATATAAGACCAATTTAACCTTGACCTATTTTTTAGCATAGATACCACTGCAGGAATTGTAATAACTTCTAGGACCTAGGACCTATACAAGTCATTGATTAGGAATTGATTTCTATGAATGCCCTGCTTGAAAATTGATACCAGTAAATTTTGACCTTGACTCCATTTAGCCATGAACCTACTTTACAATCTGTTTGAATTGTAATATGATACCCCTGATTTCTAGGAATTGACAGATGGCTCGACTAAATTCTAAGAATTGTTTGGTGACCTCGTCACACCTTCAAAGAACTTTACATCAAATTTGCTATAATATGTATATTTACTTAAATCGATCTTTTATCTGTATATATATATATATATATATATATATATATATATATAGATGAATATTGAGGTTAATAAATTATAAGTTTTATAAAAAAAAAATATTTTACTTGTTAGATGACCTAATCAGTCTCAGCAATGAATCGTCTGTGTTCTTGATTTCTCAGAATTTCAGAAGCCAAAACAATGAATCGCCTTTGTGGCCTTATAAGCATAGACTTTGAAGCGTTTCTTGATTTCCCAGAATTGAGATGTATTTAGATAACAATCTATTTTTTAGAATAACGGAATAATGGATCGTCTTTGTTCTCTCATGTGACCTTGAAAATTATAAACATAGACTTTGAAGCGTTGGCTAAAATAATGGATCGCCTTTCTTCTTGATTTCTTAGAATCGAAGGGTATTTAGATAACAATCTATTTTTATAACTCGACCAGAACAATTAATCACTTTTGTTCATTTCTCATGTGACCTTAAAAATTGTAAGCATAGACCCCCCTTTTTTCTTGATTTCCTAGAATTGAGGTGGGGTGGTAGCTGGATAACAATCTATTTTTAGGAGTCATGACAGAACGCTTATGTTCTCTCGTGTAACCTTGGGGGGAAACGGTTACCTGTGTTGAAAAACAGCCATCTGTTTTGGAAAACGGACCCTCTGTTTTGGGAAACGGACCCCCTGTTTTAGGAAACGGCTACCTGTTTAGGAGAACGGCCACCTGTTTAGAGCACTTGAGGGCACTGGGGAGGCGTTACCATAGTAAACATCACCTTGAAGCATGCATAGACAGCACTTCAGGGCTTGCTTAGATTTGTAATAAGTCTCGAACAATGTCTCAAAGTAGATCCTGATATGAAGACTTTTAAGGGAAGCTGAATGTATGGCTGGTATACAATATAATGAAGCGATGACCTATTAGAAAAGATGATGTGGACCACATTAAACGACAATCAGTTGAAGGAAATTGAATGTGAAAAACAAATAATAAATAGATATGATCCAGCAAAGGTATTACAAAAGTGATTATATCCCATAATACTTAAATCGTTTTTTTATCTGTATATTGTGAGTCTTATAAAAAATATTTTACTTGTTAGATGACGTAATCAGTCTGAACAATGCATCGTCTTTGTTCTTGATTTCCTAGAATTTCAGAAGCTATGACTCAGCCAAAACAATGAATCGTATTTGTTATCAGAGGTGTGATCTTATAAGCATAGACCTTGAAGCGTTGACAATGGATTGCCTTTGTTCTCGAAAGTTGATTTCTCGAAATTGAAGTGTATTTAGATAACAATCTATTTTTAGAAATTATAACGGAACAATGGATCGTCTTTGTTCATTTCTCAGAGGTGTGACCTTGAAAATTGTAAGCATAGACTTTGAACCGTTGAACAATGCATCGTCTTTGTTCATGATTTCTCCGAATTTTAGAAGCTATGACTCATCCATAACAATAGATCGTCTTTGTTCTCTCACCTTGAAAATTGTAAGCATAGACTTTGAACCGTTGACAATGAGCCCTCTTTGTTCTTGATTTTTCTCAGAATTGAGATGTAGATAACAATCTATTTTCGATCTGAACAATAGATCGTCTTTGTGTGGCCTTGTAAACATAGACTTTGAACCGTCGACAATGCCTCGTCTTTGTTATTGATTTCCTAGAATTGAGATAACAATCTATTTCTAACTGAACAATGGGTCGTCTTTGTTCTCAGAGGTGTGACCTTATAAGCATAAACTTTAAATCGTTGACAATGGATCACCTTTATTCTTGAAAGATGTATTTAGATAACAATTTATAAATCAACTAGAACAATAGATCGTCTTTGTTCATTCATATGGCCTTGAAAATTGTAAGCATATACTTTGAACAATGCATCGCCTTTGTTATTGATTTCCTAGAATTGAGATAACAATCTATTCCTAACGGAATAATGCATCGTCTTTGTTCACTTGTGTGACCTTGTAAGCATAGACTTTGAACAATGGACCCCCTTTATTCTTGATTTCCTAGAAGACTCAGCTAAAACAATGAATCGTCTTTGTTCTCTCATGTCACCTTGAAAATGATAAACATAGACTTTGAAGCGTTGACAATGGATCGACTTTATTCTTGATTTCCTAGAATTGAGATAACAATCTATTTGTATAACTCGACCTGAACAATGAATCGCTTTTGTTCTCTCGTGTGACCTTGAAATGGGAAGAAACGGTTACCTGTGTTGCGAAACAGCCGTCTGTTTTGGAAAACGGACCCCCTGTTTTGGGAAACGGACCCCCTGTTTTAGGAAACGGCTACCTGTTTAGGGGAACGGCCACCTGTTTAGGGCACTTGAGGGGGCGTGGCGTTGCTTGCCTTGAAACATGCACCTCAGGGCTCTTGATTTCCTAGAATTGAGACAACAATCTATTTTTAAAATAACTGAACAATGGATCGTCTTTGCTCATTTCTCAGAGGTTTGATCTTATAAGCATAAACTTTAAATCGTTGACAATGGATTGCCTTTGTTCTTGAAAGAGATGTATTTAGATTACAATCTATTTTTATAAATCAACCAGAACAATGAATCGTCTTTGTTCATTTACCTTGAAAATTATAAGCATAGACTTTGAACAATGGACCCCCTTTATTCTTGATTTCCTAGAATTGAGATAACAATTTATTTGTATAACTCGACCAGAAGAACGTTGTTCTTTTACCTTGAAAATTGTAAGCATAGACTTTGAAGCGTTGACAATGGATCGCCTTTATTCTTGATTTCATAGAATTGAGATAACAATCTATTTTTAGAATAACTGAACAATAGATCGTCTTTGTTCTCTCGTGTGACCTTGAAAGCGTAGACTTTGAACAATGGGCCCTCTTTGTTCTTGATTTTTCTCAGAATTGAGATGTGGAATCTCGGCCTGAACAATGGATCGTCTTTGTTGGCATTGCTTGAAACATGCATAGACTTGCTTGAGACTGAGGGCAATGATTTGAGGACTATAATCTAGTGACCTTGAAGCGGGGGACCTCGAAGAGGCAGGGTTACCAACCACATAACCTTGAAGAGAGTTACACACCTGTGGCCTTCAGCTACCCCTTGAAATAGGCAATGTTACTGACCTTGAAACGGGGAACACGTACGTGCACGGTGAGTTAGGATCGGCATAGCTATACTACTAAGAATGTTCCATGTTGATTCTTAATAGTTTTAAAATCAATTTTATTGAAGTTTGGCTATGGTTTCTTTACTTACAAGCTTCTACATTTCATAAATGTGTGTTGCAAGTGCAATCTGAAAAATCTTCAATGGTAGAAGTACACATGATTCAATCAAATTGAAAACAATTAACAGAACGGTAAAATGGCGTCTTTTTGACAAATCAATTTAACACTATGCTAGTAGCTTTGGTAAATGAAGAAGACCTAACCGTAACTCAATTTAAAACATCAGTGACAATGTTTTATGGCTTATTTGAATAAATGCACGCAACACTTCGAAGATTCGCAAGCGTTTCATTGGGTATTGCGAACAAAAAGTACCTATGGTCAGATGTTGGAGGAAACTTATTAACTGTTATTCAAAAACAACACCCTGATATTCATAGATGATTTGGAATTTTTTTATGAAATTGTATGCATTAAAAAAAATATACAACCAGTTAAAAAATAAGTAAGTTTCTGTTTCTATTAACAAGCAATGGGGCGAGATTTTTTACCACTTCAAGAGTTAAGATATACCATACAACATAATGTTGAAATCTGAATGTTTCCCGGGAACCAACGCCGACATGAAAAGAATTTTTTCTAATGTGAATAAAATATGGACCAGCGAAAAACTAGCATTACTGTATGAACTTTAAAGGGCTTTTAATGACAAAACATAATTTTGAAACGAAGAGATCGCTCACCATTTTATTCACTATTTGCTTTTAAAAACTAAATAAAATACAGAATTAAAGGTTTTTTATTTTTTTATACTATTGCGTTATAACATGGGAGTCTTAAAAACGTATCATAAACAACCACTACATTTGTGACTTAGACTAGAGAACATAAAAACTCATAAGTTTGTATTAAATTTAAAGAAATTTCTCCCTCTCATTCCCCTTACTGATTAGTATTTGGTACTCCTCAGACGTGTCCATGTTGTAACGAATCTTTTACGTTCTTCGTTCATTTAGTTGTAAATAAAAAAAAGTTTTAAATTATTAATGAATTATAAGTATGTGATGGCAAATTAATTTGCATTTTGGTGTAACTTAAGTGCATATTTTCTTAGGGGTTTACATTCCCATATCTTTGAATTAATTTTCTGCACATATTTTTTCGCGCACCGCTATATCACCTGATATCTAAGCGTCCTTTTGAGCATTACTTGTTGAACGTTGTTTTGATTAGGAAGCCTTCCAGCTAAATTTTGAAAAAAGTGCCATTGATTTAATGGTAAGATACATTTAACTCGTCTTATATTAAAATCTAAAACATTTGCTTTTTGCAGGCACTTTTACTTTTACCACTTTTACTTTTATTACTTTTGGTATTTTCGATGCTTATGATTGCAATTTTGCAAGTAATTCAGATCTAAATTTGAATAACATATTTTTTATTTGAACTTTCGAGAGAATGCAATAAACACTGGAGTATTCAAATTTCATGAAGATAAATTCGTAAGAAGTAAAGTTCATCTTTTGTATGGTTGACAACGTACAGCAGTTATTACGACATATTGCGCAATATTTGTGCAAAGATTACATCACCTTTGGTTTACATTTCCGTATCCCTTTAGATACCAGAGGTTATCAAAAAGTTGTGTACAAAAGTTTCTAACAGGTATTTATATCCTAATAATTTAGTAATTTAAGGCTATTACAACTAGTTTTTAAGATATATTTTATATAATTCTAAATTTAAATGTTTAATAAACATAGTTTGTATATTATTATAAGTTTTTGTTATGAAAGAATAAGTTCAAAGGTAAATATGTAATTAAAAATTATTATTAATTTTATTAAATACATAAATAAAAAGTTTACCTCGAGTAGGATTTGAACCTACGACCTGTACTTTGCTAAAGTACCGCGCTAACCAACTGCGCCATCAAGGTTCAAGCCCCAGTCGATGTAAATTTTTGTCTTTATGTATGTAGAACTGATGTAAATTCTAAATATAATGAGAATTTACATCAGTTCTACATACACAAAGACAAAAATTTACAGCGATTGGCGCAGTTGGTTAGCGCGGTACTCTAGCAAAGTACAGGTCGTAGGTTCAAATCCTACTCGAGGTAAACTTTTTATTTATGTATTTAATAAAATTAACAATTTTTATAGTTTGTATATCTTTTATTTTGACATTTTGGTGAATTTTTTATTGTATCCTCGGTTTAGTTATTCCGAGCATAATCAAAAAAATTACTTGGCGTCCGAGATAATTTTTATTATTGTGACATTGCAGTTACTACATTGATGTTCAGTGGAAATAACTAAGCAGAAATTGTGGTAATTAAGCAAATCCAAAAGCATGAACCTGTCCTGAATTAATCTACCGACTAAGACAACGGCATTATCTTCTATTGAGTGTTTTGGATATCTGGTTATTTTAACGATTTGTTTTGAGATCATTTACACCCATTTATTTATTAAATTATATACATCTGGTGCTTTTTAAACCACCACAACATTACAATGTCCATATTTCCTTTTTACATAAATAGCCACCTTAGGCCATTACTATAACCTTTGAAAGTAGTTTATTTATTAGTTAAAGTAGGAACTAAATGTGCTAGTTAACTAATTTTAAAGATAAAGGTAGGTCTAAAACAGATAGCTCAAACTTTGTAATTAGATTACAAATACCTAAAATATAATAAAAAATATAATTTTAACTTTTGACAGTGTGTTTACACAAAATAATTATAACACAAGTATAAATAACTTTATAATAACCCAAATACTTTCAAACAAATTGTTGACAATCTAGCAAAACTATTGCTTGAAACCATGTAATAGACTTCCTTTTAGTGGCGGGTTAGTCCTGTAATATTTCAGGACGAATGCCACTTTTATTTACTCATTATTTTAGGGAGTTGTATTTGTTTTTAATAGGTATTGCTAAACACAGTCGTAACTGAACATTTATCAAATGAAATGTTTGGAGTTAATTCTCACCCGTTCCTCTCTCATTTAACATTGAAAACATCCTTATAAACACTATTGATATCAACAACTTCCTTACAATTACTTTATAATCTTCTTTACCCTAACTATATCGGTATGTACTACTCACAGTTTTGCATTGTTGCTGTTAATTCATTGACATGAGGCAGGTTTACAAAATTTATTTACATAATTACACCAAAACTAGTAAAATACAACCACACATGTAAACACTCCTATAACAGCTTTGTCTTACAACTAGACAAATAATTACTCTTTATTCTAACCCGACTTACACAACGCCAAATTTTTTTCTGAAGTTTTAATTAACGTAACTAAATATTTGAACTCTCAAACCTTGTTGCCGGGGCAAAATGCACAGTGTCAAAAAAATTTGTTCTGCTCTTGTACTTTATCAATGTTCATTGGGGCTAAAAAACAAAATTCCCAGCACTCTGATCCAATAACTAATATTTACGAAAAATCTTTTGGATTTATATCTGTAGGCACAACATATTTTTCATCAAATCTAGAAACTTCAATATGCCCATTACGAGAAGACTGAAATAACTGTTCATCAGTAAACATAAGTTGATGTTGGTAATCCAGACCCCAATACATATATTATTATAAGTGCAAATAACACCCTTGTCTACTTCTGCTCAGCATTAAGAAACATTTTTTTTTGGGCCACATGATATCAAACATTGGAAGCTTTAATTTAACGACAAACTGTTGAAAGAGATCCAGGACAGTCTGTGCTGCAGCAGTTCTCACTGTTTCAAAAGGATTTTCCGTAAGAAAATCCACCAGGGTAGCATTCTCTTGATCAGTCCATATTCTATTTCTTCCAGTTAGATGTAGTAGCTCAATGCTTCTTTCCTGCTCCCATTTCTTTTTTATTTTTAAAACTTTTATTTATATTTACAATTGTCGTTATTGCTCCAATTGACACCCCGTCCTCAACTAGCCCAATAATTCGAGCTCTTATAAACAAATTTAACGCTAAAGGCATGATCGCTTGAAATTGAAAATTAAGCGAATTAAAATAATTTTTGAAACTAACACAAATGTGACATTCATCAAAATGATTTCAATTTGACTTTATGTTGACATATTTTAAAGATCAATTTCAATAAATCTGTCTTATAGGTTTTTGTAATTAACTGTACTGTATGTCAGTATAAAGAAGAAAGATGATAACAAGGATACTTAAATCAAAATTAAGTAATTCATCTTGGGGTACATTTTGTATCCCCGAGGTACGAAGAGTTAATTAGTACAGTATAAAGATGCCTGGAATATAACAAATAAGTAAATAATTTATTAATCAGAACACATTCTCCTTTCTTTATGTTCAGAATCTATGCACACAAATCACCTATTGATCACCTGATCTCATTTGTACCATAACTTCCAGAGTGGCTTCTATGAATGAATTTCTAAGTAATAAATTTTAAGATTGTGGTGTGTTGATTAATCATCTTGGCCACAGTTGAACTCATACCTTGTGTTTTTTAACATGAATTTTAACAGTAGCTTTCTGATATGTCACATAATTACAATTAGGTTGAATTTGTATTCATAATCTGGCGAATGTTTTTTTTTAATATGAATTGAAGACATAAGTGGATAAAGGTGTCATGTAACATTTTTTGAAAAAATGACTTTTTGCAATTTTTTAACTTCTCTGGTGTAGATCTAACCTCCCAAAAATATTAAATCCTAGATTTGTAATGTTGTAAAGAAATCTTTTGATGATAAAGGCGCCATGTTACATATACAATGAATATTTTTAGTGGATAAAGGTGTTGTGTTGCATTTTTGATACATAACACCTTTATCCACTAAGGAATTCGCAAAGTTTTGTGGACATATGAAGCATATGAATGTTATGTCACATTTTAAGGTTATGTTTCCATTGTGTTTACTCTTGTACAGTGCACCTACAAACAGTGGTTAATGTGTTTACTCCATTATAAAAAACAGCTTTAATAATATAAAAATAAATCATAATGGAATCTAGAGGTAAACGGATTCTAAAATTATTATTAAAAGACGAGAAGACATGTTCTTCCAAACACGGTAAGTTATTTTAATATTATTTTTTTTTTGTAAAAGTTCGAGTTGGTGCATATTGAAGGGTTTTTGTTTTTAGAAGTAATTTCAGAGCTTATTTCAAGCCAAGACATAAACGCAGACAGCAAAACGCATACAGATAATGACATACCATTCCCAACTCAACAGACTTATCAAAATGTTGATGTAATTCGAGATATTATTCAACCCTCGAGTACTAATGAGCCCCAAAAGCAAACGACTACGAAATGTAAGTGTTAATATTATTATTGTTAATATGACATTGTTATTCAGTATCTAAGTTTTTCTCACAACATTAGGTAGGTACGAAGGTTTTTAAACAAAAATTCACTATTTCCCCTTGCATTTCTCCATATCTTGCATTTGTACTGATTCTTGCCAATGTCTGACCATTATCATTTCATTTTCAGGCCTTGTAGAGAGTAGTAGTGATGAGGATGTGACATCTGGTAGGGAATATTTTCCTTCTAGCGAAGAAGAAGATTTTGATACGTCACTAAGTCACCAGCAAATAGTTTACAATCAAAATATTGAGAAGGTGAAACGTAAAGTGTTTTCTGAGACAGCAGACAATGTTAAGAAATACATTCAGGAAGAGACACTAATAGCAGAAAATATTGAAGAAAATGAAACTAGTGAGACCGAAAGCGAAGATCTGAATATTTCTTCAAATAATAAAGAAGACGGAATTGTTGTACAGCATGTCACTGCTGAAGGTGTAACAGGAAAACATAAAATATTTGAATACCAACATAAAGTGTCTAAAAAACGATCACGACAGCCAGACGAGTGGAAACGTAAGAAAGCGGCAATTTTAAGGAGCAAAGGAGAAAAATATATATCACAAACAGGAAAAGTTATGAAAAAGAAAGAAATAAAAACTGGAGTGCTCTGCAAGGAGAATTGTCGGATAAAGTGTACTGAAAAATTTAATAACGAAGGAAGACAAACACTGTTCAAGAAATTTTATGCATTAGATATAAATGCCAAAAATACTTTAATTTTTAAAAGTATTCAAATTCTTCCAGTTCGTCGGCATAGATCTAATAGGAGATCGTCAAAACAATACACGTTTAAATATACAATCACATATGATAAACAAATCATACCAGTGTGTAGAGATGCTTTGTGCTCTCTATATGGAATTGGCCGAAAAAAGTTGAAATATCGCAAAAATTATTAAAACTTGGTCAGTCACTTCCATTACCTAATAAGCAAGGACGTCACAAGAATCGCCCACACAAGATAAGTGATGAAGTTATTAACTGCATTGTCAGTCACATTAACCAATTTCCGGCAGAAACATCGCACTATTCGAGAAACAAAAACCATAATAAAAAATATATGTCTCCATTACTTAATGTGAACATACTTCACCGGCTTTATATAGAGCAGTGTATCTACAGACACATTTTCGAAACAAAGTTCAATTGTCTTTTGGTAACCCGAAAAGTGATACATGCACAATTTGCGATGCTGGAGATAATTCGGAAGAGCATAAAGAAAACTGGAAATTTGCTTTTCATTCCCAAGCAACAGATAGAAAAATATCTTCCGTTGACAGGAAAACATGTTATGTGACAATGGATCTACAACAAACCATGCCATTGCCGAAGTTATCCACATCTAAGGCCTTTTATTTAAGGCAAATGTGGCTTTATAACGTTGGTATACACTGTGTCAACCATTCAGGCCACAAGTCATATTTTTTTAACTGGACTGAAGATATTGCCAATAGAGGTAGTAATGAAATATCGAGCTGTCTGTTACGATTTTGCAAATTACTTAAAGAAGAGGATCCCGAAATTGACCATTTAATAATTTGGCCCGTGTGGAGGACAAAATAAAAACTTTTATATGCTTTGCCTTTATCAATACTTAGTTACTGAATAATTTTTTTAAAGTTGTTGAGCACAAATTTCCCGTGGTTGGACACAGCTTTCTTGATTCTGACAGAGACTTTGGACGCATCGAAAAAGTACTCAGGAAACATCAAAACATTTATATACCAGAGCAATACAGAGAAACCATTAAATCCGCAAGTACTAAAGATAGTGTGTGTTTGAATATGGAACTTTTCTTTTATAACTTTGAAGAGCTTCCAACTAAACTTCATTTATACAAGAAGGTGAATAATACCATTAATGAAAAACTTAATCTACGAGATAACGTCCGATGGATTAGAGTAGATCAATTTGGATTTTATTTTCATAAAACTAACCTAGATCCTTTTACTCCATTTTTACAAGTCGATTTACACAAAAAGGTGCTAGAGAAGTGGTAGCTGAAGAAATTGCCCCAAGTGTACTACACAAATGTGGTGGTTTAACGGTTGAAAAAATGTCCAACTTAAGAGAGCAAATAAAATTTATTGACCCTGACTACAGATGGTTCTATAACGAGGTTTTAGAAGAAAATGTTGAAAATCCGAAACAGAAAAAGAGAAAGACATGTTAGCATAGGTATTGTTTTTGTATAATGTTGCTTAGTTAAATTTAAACAAAACATTAATTACATTTTCTTCATTGTATGAGTTTGTATTGCTTATATTACATTAAAATAAATTTGAGTTATAAGTTACATGACTTCTTTATCCATGACAAAACAAATCAGATTGAATTTTCTAGTTAATGGATAAAGGTGTTATGTACACAAAATTCTAGTTTCACACAATCATGTTGTTTTTTTTAAATATTGTAATAACCAAAAGAGAATAGCCTAAAATTATTTATTTTTTGAGGTATTACTCATTTAAATCAAAAGCAAAATAAAAAAGTTCCAATTCATAACGCGTTTTGTTAATTTACTCAAAACTTTAAAAATGTGACATGACACCTTTATCCACTTATGTCTGCAATTGTTAAACCAGCTTTGTGATGTGTTGCATAATCACATGTCACATTTGAATTGATAACTTGAACAGTGTGTTTTGAGATGATTTTTAAAATTACGTTTACGATGTGATGCATAATAACATTGGTCGCATTTGAATTGGTAACTTGAAGAGTGTGTTTGGAGATGATTTTTAAAATTACCTTTGTGATTTGTTGCATAATTACATTGGTCACATTCGAATTGGTAACTTAAAGAGTGTATTTTGAGATGATTTTTAAAATTACCTTTGTGATTTGCTGCATAATTACATTGGTCACATTCGAATTGGTAACTTAAAGAGTGTATTTTGAGATGATTTTTAAAGTTACCTTTGTGATTCGCAGCATAATCACATTGGTCACATTTGAATTCATAACTTGAAGAGTGTTTTTTAAGATGAATTTTTAAATCACCTTTACGATGTGTTGCATAATTACATTGGTCACATTTGAATTCATAACTTGAAGAGTGTTTTTTAAGATGAATTTTTAAATCACCTTTACGATGTGTTGCATAATTACATTGGTCACATTTGAATTCATAACTTGAAGAGTGTTTTTTACGATGAATATTTAAATTACCTTTATGATGTGTTGCATAATCACATTGGTCACATTTAAATTGATAACTCGAAAAGTGTGTTTTAAGATGAATTTTAAAATTATCTTTGCGATATGTTGCATAATCACAATGGTCACATTTGAATTCATAACTTGAAGTGTGTTTTAAAAGATGACGTTTCAAAAATGATTTGTATTTTGCTATATAATCGCAATGGTCACATCTATATTTAAATTTTGAACTGTAAAAATTTTCTTGCACCATTGTTGAACTATTAAACTGATTACAATCAAACTGTACGTTTGTGAAGGGATTGACAGTAGAGCTAACATCGTTTATTAGCGAAGAGGTATCTTCTTTCTTAATATTCACATTATCTGTAAAAATAGTGTCAAATTGTTAACTTGAACGCAATTAATTTCACCTTTTATTAGATCACTATTTACAATAAAATGTGTTGGAAGTAAATCTATTCCTTCTTCCTCTTTTGGTTCGACTTTAATAAGTTTCATATCAATCTCATAAGGCATTTTAAAGAATACGTGTTGAGTAATTATCATAAATATCTTTAGAATATCTATGGTAATGAACAATTTAGGAAGTGTCTACGTCCACGTCCGACGGGAATTTTTGTTCTAATATCTGTACTTCCGACGTATATACTATATCGGCCATATCTATTTTAGATAAGATACACAAAACTACTGTAAGCTAATAGAAGTAGATTAGATAAACAAAACTACTGTAACCTAACGAAAGTAGATTAGATAAACAAAACTACAGTACCATAAGAAAAAAAAATTTCATAGGCCGGGATTCGAACCCGCACCAAAAACGTAGAAGGACAAGGGTACATGCTGGAAACGTTTGGAAACGATGGAGTCGTATGTGTTGATAGCACCCATGGCCTGGCTTATTTTCTCACCCGGTATAATAAGCAATCGTATGGGGGCGGTTCCACTTTAATTCAATTAAAGTCTAGGGACTTTAAATTCAATTTTGGGGCACTTCCCAGCATAACCATTTAAAGTGCTTAATATGGTAGTAGAAATCAATAGTGACGATAGGCGGCAATTAGCCGTGTTCCTTGCGGAACGTGTAACTTGTTCAAAATGATTCTTGAACTTTACCCGAAAAAAGCTACAGATAGAATATGATGAGAAATATGTCTAGCTCAGTTGATTTTTGGAATCACTACAACGGTAAGCACTGGATACGTGAGTGATGTGACCATTGAGGTAGGAAGGGAGGGGAGACGACATGCGATCTCAAAAAGCGTCCAATGGTCGGCCACATTTGTAACAGATTTACGCCGTTCGTGTTGTGTAAAGTGTATAAATGACATTATTTGAATGTTATAAATTATAGTGATGGCTTGTTGTGCTCTGCGTAGGATGTTATAGAGACGTACGCCATGATTTAAAAAACACTTTGTTTTCATTTATCACTGTTACTTTATTAATTTTAATTTGACCTGACCCTGGTATCCGCCATGTTGATAGCACATTTAGTCCCACCTACCACGGACGTTTTTGTATCGAATGTAAAAATAACTAAGGCAGCACGTAATTTACGAAAAGACAGTCCCTAAACTACGAAAGGGGAAAATAAAACTGTAAGAGGTTACATAAGTACAGTTATAATAACCCATAGAACACTCAATAATCAATAAAACACATGAAAATCAAACTAAATAAACCTATATCTATTGAATTAAAAAAATATTAGATGTAAAAGGTTTTTGGTGGTGGCAAGTGAAGCTTGCCCTCAACGAGCACCAATACAAACATTAAGACTCGTTTGGAAAAGTTTATTTAAAATAGTTATAAGTTACGGTAATTACTTTATGGTTTGGTGGCTACTCCTGGGCGGTTTGGGGACAGCGGTTGTTGGCTCCAGGGGCTGCAAACGGATTCAGGCGCCAGTCAAAGATAAGATAATATCCAGACAGTATTTGGGTCCAATCCTGAACGTATGCGGTTTCCAAACGGATGCTCTAGGTGCTACAGCGCAGGAAAATATTCAGGGTCTTACCCTGTAGTAGAAGGTGTGCCTAAAACAAAGTTAATTCTAACGGACGGCGGATACGGAAGTTGACAAAGGTCATAGGTCCTCTGCACAAACAAAATCCGTCGCCAGTGATTGGTGAAAAATGAATGATTCGTGATAAATACGAGCTCTCTTACATGAGTTCAATTTCCACGGTTCTCAGTTGAATTATCGGTTATCAGGAGGAAAGCAGATTTTTACTACTTGTATCAAAACAAATTAACTAATTTTTAGACTTGATTATAGAGCTAGTATTTATTAAGTGAAATTCAATTTGGTAATTCAAACTACTCTTACCTCACACTCTTCAAGAAATTCAGTTTTCGACTGTGCAATAATGCAGTGAGCACGAAAAAGATAAACATTCGGCCGTGGAACTCGCCTATATAGAATACAAAATATTAAAAAGGGGCGGTTGTATTCCCAAGTGTACTATGATGAGCCAGCAGTATCAGAAGTTGTTTTAATTCATTTTAAATCAATTAATAATGTAATACTGAAATTATTGGTCATTAGATAACGGATCGGTTGATATACAATTTTTGCCATTTTCTACTAAAAACAATGCTTATTCTACTGAATGTTTTAATTAATAATTACGGACACTTTTGTCTGGTTATAACTCAACATTTACAAAAGTCGGTTGCTTCTTGCACATCTGTTAGCGGTTGGAATGTATTATTAAAAATAGTTTCTTACACAATGGGAACGAGATTACAATTTTCATTGTATTTGTTTACCTGGTTCATGCGACAGAAATTATTGCAGGTTTAACTTTAATTAATTATATCGAAAATGTTATTTAACCCTTTAACGCTCAGTGGCCAAATATTTAACCACCCCAAAAAGTCACTAAATGCACAGATAGGTTTTTGTTTCAGAATCAAATTCATGAGTTATATTCAAGTTCAGACGGTAGTAGTAATTATAGTTTTAGCAAAATTTGAATGTCTTGCTGTCCTTATTTTGTTATAATGGGTGCTAAATAAGTAGCCACTGTACGTTTAAGTTGACTGAGAGTAGATAATGGATGGTGGTCATAATTAAAGCCACTTTTATAACTAAACACTTTTTATTGATATTGTAACTTCAGATCATAGAATTATTATTAATTTGCATGAAATGGACCATAACATTCAAGGCGTAGGGCAACGTTGCAGAAACTGCACACGATATTATATCTTTTCACTTTCTTTTTGGTGCTGCAGTGTGCATACCGTCTGCAAGTTCCTTTCGATGGCAGATGTTCTCCAACGTTTCGAATTATTTTTAGCTGATTTACTGCTCTTTTTGTGTCCCTCGTTTTGGGTGTAGTGATGACCACTTCTGAAGAGTTTCGCTGAGTTTTACTGTGAAAGCTTCCAATTAGTTGGTCAGCCAATGTGCTTTGAAATTGTAACTGGGTTTCTGGTTTCACTGGTACAGTTGAAAGCTTCAAGGTTGTCTTATACAAAACATATGATTTGACAATGGAACTATCGATTAAATGATAAAATACTTTTAGCCGCCATCGTTTGGATTTCCAAGATATCGAGTAACAAGCGAGTCGCTGATCGAAACAATCTACGCCTTCCATATAACGATTGTAATCCATTATACTTTCTGGGCACTGCACACTTTCTCTCTCTCCTGTTTTTGATCTTCGCTTTACTGTAGATCTAGTGCTGTGATTGTGCATGTTTCAACCAATTACTACGCATTTCTTACCTCTGTCTTTCCATTTGACGATTGAAATATCTCAAGCCATAGCAAAATCCGGTTCTCCCATTCGCAAACCCTTATCGTTGCACAAATGGTCTTTAGCATAGAATTTTCTGCTGGTTTGCATAGCACCGCAGCCAAATAGGCGTGCAGACAGCAATTTATGTAAAAAATCGTTGTGAAAAACCTATCAAAGAAGGGGCAATATCCGAAGTTCTGAAACGTTTGTGCAAGAGCCAAGACAACTTTTTCACCAAAAGTACTTCCATCACTCAGACTTTCCCTGATACACTTCAAACACCAACATAAATCCTGTTACACTGCACGCAACGACCCAAATCTTGAACCCTCTTTTGATGGGTTTCAGGGACATGTACTGTTTCAAACTACTTCTACCTTTGAAGGCCACCATACTTTCATCCACCGATAGGTATCTGCTGGGGGTAAATACGTTTTTATAGGTAGAGGGCGAAGCTTGTAGAGTTTGTCGAATTTAGGAAAACTTTTTTGGGCATTTTGGTGTTATCATTTAAATGGAGGTACCTCAAAATTTGCAAAAATCTTCGCAGTGACATAACATTTGAGATTCTTCCTGAAAAATTGTTAATGGTACTCCAATAAAGTCGCAGAGCAGGCACAGTATGGAATCCCATTATTACAAGAATTCCCAAGAACGCTTTTAGTTCTTCGGTACTTAAACGCAACGAAACACCATGCTGATCTGCATAAATGTTAAACTCGTTTACAATTTTATTAAGGATAGGCCCCAAGAAGATTAGCAAAACATAAGGTATAAGGTATATAAAGTATAAGGTATATAAAAGGTGAAGAAATGTCAACCTCAACCTTTGGGACAAAAGGCCTATCAAAATGGTACGAGCTAGACTCTCTGGGATATGATAAAGTTTTAGAAAAGTTAAAAGTATTTGTGTCACATTCTGCATCGCTGCTGGTGTAGGCATCACTGCTATCATCAGCCACATTATCGCTTAGAAGTGGTGCAATGATCGGGAGATCTGGAATATCGTCTCCGCTAATTTCTTCCTCTTCGTTGTCCAGTGGAACTTCAGTTGATAAGGGTTGTGGTGAAACATGTGCTCGCATAGCTTGTAGGCGAGGGATAAATCCTCTGGAATCCTCTGCATCACTGTCTCCACCTTCTCCCGAATCAAAGGCCTGATCGTCTCATACTGAGTTCAGTATTTCATCAAAAACCTCTTGTTGTAACCGCTCCCACTCTTCAAATGTATACTTATCTTTCATCATGCTACGGAAAGCAGTGAAATTAAAAATCTGAAAATCAGTCACCTGTCTAGCTAGGGAGTGATAATGAATCAACTAACAAAATGCAATAAATAAAAATGCTCCCAGTGTTTGGTTAGTTACATGCAAATATACAAAAACGTCAAACTAGCAATACTGCAAGGATGCCGAATAAACATTCATGTAAAGTAAGCTAAAAAATAAAAAAAATTTACAAATTTGCCGAAATTATGTTATATTCAGCTCACAAAAGATAAACATGAGCATCTGAACCCGAAAATATTTTTAGATTATGCCGCATTCTTATAATTTATCACATAATTTTGAGATTCAGAACCAATAAACGATAACGCCATTTTTTGTACTTACTTGTAATAATATATGCACTTGCAAATTCTAATGCAGTAAATTAAATTTAATAAATATCTTAATTTTACCAACAATGCACAAAATGCAACATCAACAGATGCACAAACTTGGCAAAGTGGTTAAATTTTTGACCACTTTTAGCAGTTGTTTCTTTTAACCTTCCGTTAGTCTGGTGGTCCAGACTCGCGGTATTAGTCTGGTGGGGTCTATAAGACCTCATAGTGAATCGGGTGGAGTTTTTATTTTAAAATACTTTTTTTCAAGGCTAAGATACTTTTTATATAGAAAAAAAAAACAAGCCAAGTGTGGAAAATAGTTTATTACGAATTAGAAATATTATCTTATGGTTACAAGAAATGTGAAACTAGTCTGTTTTTACAGTAACATCGATGCATTCTTCACAAAAAAGTGTTGCATGTGGCAGACAAAGAGTTTTTTAAATAATTGGACTTGCGATCTGAAGATCGCGGACAGACTTCACACCTTCGTTTTTTTTTGGTGGAGAACGTTCGTCGCCAGCGTTTGATCGTGATGGTCCAGCTATTGCATTCCGGAGTGTTCGTGGAATTCGTACATTGCTTTGTCTTTGAGTTCGTTGATTCTCCACCAATTGATGACCTAGTGTCTTCAAAAAATAACGTCTGGGCATGGGATAGTTATGGGTATTATTACGAAACACAATATCAGCATTAATAGCAGCTGTATTCAAAATTGAAAAAAAAACGGTGAGTGGCCACCTACGACTATTTCTTGAAACGTCATAGGTAGCTGAAAGTTTGTCCATTGTATTGACGCCCCCTTTAGTAAAATTGTAAATTGTCACTATTTCTGGTTTTTAATTTTCATTTGTTTTGCGATCTATTGCATCATCATGGTGTAGAGTGGAGAAAAGGAAGACATTTTTGTTGTTTTTGTTGACATGTAACACACAACTGTGGTATTTTTCTGGAAACCAAACATGCTTGAGTGTCATTTTCTGTCAGCTATAGAGAGGAGACATGGGGACAACTCTCTTTTGTTCTTCTTTACGGTTCCAACGGAAGTGAAACGATGTTCAGAAAGTAATCGAGTCATCAGTAGGTAGCTAGTAAACCAATCATCAAATGTTATATTGCGTCCAGTTTTAGATATTGGTTCAATAAGGCGTATGACGATTTCTTCACCACTATTGGACTGCTTGAAAGGTCCTTTGGGTTGACTTCCGACGTAAACCTCCGTATTCACGGTATAAAAACATCTTGCATCCACTAGAGCAAATATTTTTATTCCATACTGAGATGGCTTATTTGGAATGTACTGACGGAATGAGCATCGGCCACGAAACGATTGAAGTTGTTCGTCGATTGTCAAGTATTCACTGGGAGAATAGAATACTTTACATTGGGATGTGAATTGGTCAAATATGGTTCTGATGGCGGCAAGCTTATCAATTTTTTGACGCTCATGTCGAGTTTTTGGTTCATCAAAGCTTAGAGCTGCCAATAAAAACCTGAATCTATATAAAGGCATTGTCTTTCTGAACTTCATAATACCAGCGTCATCTGAAGCCCAAAGATGGTCTAAATTTTGTCTGCCGGAGCGATATAATCCTGCCAGATATTGCAGACCAAAGAAACCACAGAGTTCTTCAATAGTTGTATGTTTTACTTTGTATTTATTTTCTTTTGAATACGATGCTGCATTTTCTCAAATTTTCTCGTTAGTTCTCAACACGATTTCTTGTAACATGTCATTTGTCACAAACAATTTCCAGCACTCCAAGGGGGATTTCGCCTCTCTGAACTGTGTTCTTACACATGGTAAATGTACAATTATATTTTCAGCCCGGGTCTTCACACTTTTTCTTGAAACAATTGGCATCTTGAACCATTCTGTTGATTTGTCCATATCCAAATAAAATGGATCCATGTTGTTATCCATTTCAAAAATAGCAGCCTCTTCTTCTTCGCTGGAGTCAGAGTTATGTTGAACTAGATTTTCTTCTACGCCGAAGTTGCAGTTGTCTGCCTCCATGTCCTCTATTTGGGAATCTTCCCCATGTTCTGAACCTGAGCTTATGTCTGTTTGCACCTCTTCATAAAGGGCTAGCAATCTAGCCTGCTCTCTCACAAAATCTCCTATCTTGTATCTGAAAATAAATTATTTTGTCACATAACTAACAATAAAACAAGGTACAATAAAAGAATCAAATAATATAAAAAATAAACCATAAATGTATGAGCAATATAAGAACAAATATTATTTTCCACTATAACAGGCTATAAGGATACACTATACATGCATGCATAAGTATACAATGAAAAAAAAACAACTTACAGTCGATTATTAAAAGTGTTGCTGATTTAGTCTGGTGGGGTTCGAAGCTCGTGCTATAATCTCTACTGTAAACCGTGTACTAGCGATCGTTAGAACGGGTCAATATCGGCAGATACACGGAGCCAAAGCGCTCCGTGAAACTTGTGCGCGTCAGGGCGATACTTAATATGAACGTTGGGGTCTGTCTGACCTCACCAGACTAACGGAAGGTTTAAAGGACACCTGCCGCAAACGTACTGTACTAAGGCATAGTGAGTGAGATACTTGACCACCGAACATTCCTACGACGGCAAATGCCTTTACGGTCGAGATATAATGAAGAACACTTATCGACAAGCATTTAGCCACCGTGCAGTAAAGTAATGTCCGCAAAGTTTCGCCTGAGCGTTAAAGGGTTAGCAATCTAATTTTCCAAATAATCAATTCATTTATAAGAACGGTGTTAATTATTAATTGTTTTATTAATTTGAGACTCTCTTTACAGGGTTTCAAATTCTATTTTTGAATAATTTGGTGTATTTAACTCTATCTAATATTAATGTAAAGGTTTTGGATGTAATTTTCCATTTAAAAGTTGCGTTTTAGTACAAACTGAGATATTATTGATCAAGTTTTAATTTTGGGATATCGATAACAGAAAATTTGCATTTATATTAATGGTGTAATTATTTGTAGTACTTAATTTCATTCTTATCAATATGTAACGGTGAGTACTTAATTAATGGGCGGACTTAATTACGGGTTTTGTTAGCGGAGTAAAAGAGAAAAAAACTAATATTCACATAGATTTGGCAACTTAAAGGGAAATAAACAGGAGATCTTTGACCCTCAACAGTAAAAGAGAAATTAAATCAAATTTCAATACCCACTTTAAAATTGAAAAGAAAATGTTTAAAGTATGTCCCTTCGGTCTTTAGCTTAAATATAAGCTAAATTACTAAGTAAACAAAAAAAATTTCTGAAAGTAGCTTTTAGTGAAACACTAAATTAAATATCGGGCGTGGAACACCACACGACCTTGCAATCTACGAAATGGGAATTAAAAGAACTGGAATAATTTTAATGACATTTTTTTAGAATAATTACGCAAATTACGAAAATATGCAAAATTGTAAAAACAAAAACAATAATCCAAACAAACGTTTAAAACTTCATGTCTGAGAAAGGTTAATAGACATCATATTACGCTTCCACCTTGAGAATTTGCTTGGGTGAGCACAGCACCGACTCCAAAATTGGAGGCATCCGTTTGAATGATAAAAGGAGGCGAAAACTGGACAAGAGAGTATAGGACTGGAGACTAAATGCTCTTTAGGTGAAAGAAAAGCACGATCACATTCGGAGGACCAAACAAAACTAAGTCAAAGAAGGTATAAGAGAGGAAAAGTTGGGAATAAAAAGTCCATACCATCCAGCCATTCCAACAAGATTACGGTTACATTAGAAGGAATAGGGCTATCAGGAATAGCGCTGACCTTGTCGGGATCCACCAAGAGACTATCCTTATTGACGAAATGTCCAAGGTATTTTAACTTCGAACGACAGAAATTACATTTTACGGTCTTAAAGTGAGACCAGCACTTTCAAAAATTGAAGAACAGTTTGTTGGACAGAAGGCAATTCAGAGAGGGAGGTCAAATGGTCAGAGGAGATGGCAACAGGAGGACAAGTATCGAAAGGTTATAGGCCATGACGGAAACAACATTAATAGACTTCCAAAAGTCGTCCCAAGAATTAACTGTTGAGATACTTCTGGAGCTACCAAGCTGTTAATAGTGACTGTCTTTGATTCTATACTAATTGGTAACAAAGTTTGACCCAAAATGTGGCATTTACTATCATTAACGAGAACACAGGAAGAAATATCTAAGGGAGATTGTAACGGTATAAACGGCTGGTAGAACGGGATTACAGATAAATTGGCCTTTTTGCCCCGACTAGCCAGCGTATGGGTGTGGGTATGATGTTGCTAAGTTTTGCACATCCAGAATAGTAAATCATACGTAAGTCAAAATAGGGGATGAAGACGTAATCAGTCGGTTTTTGGGCGCCAGAATGTTTGGTAGTCAAAATAAGGGTCGTCGTGCCAAAATTACGAGTACATAGCGTGTCTAAACATACAAAAAACATACGCTTACCTATCCGCAATCAATTCTAGGTGTGCTGGACAGCAACTCAGCAAACCACCTGAAATAGGGCTTCAAAATAGCACTACACGCCTGTCAAATAAAAGCGTGATAAACACTCAATAAATTTACGTTACTACACCTCAGTGTAAATAATTAGGCATTAACTAATGATCAAAACAAAAAAAAAACAAGCTATAGAATGCACTCTAAATGAATTAATACTCAACTAAAAAAAAATCAAATAAAACACTAAATATCATTAACGCTATTACTCAATAATAAAAAAACTAACTTCGTTACGTTAAAATTTTACGCTTCTAAATTACTGGAAAACTTGCAATTTGCAAAAAAAACTTTTAGGTAACACAAAAGGGTTTCCATAGAATTAAAACACATTTATAAAACCTAACAAAGCTATAATGAAATAATAAAAAAATAATATAAATGTAAACATACGATAATGCGTAAAAAAAAATAACAAATGCTTAATGGGCGAGAGGATGTCTGATCAGAATGCTGCTTAACGCCGTTCTAAATGGTTTAACCTATATATATTTCGTGGATTATATAACCACACTACTACAGGGTCAATTGCCCTTTACTACTAAAATAAAATAAACAAAGTGTGAAGGCGGAGCGTTAGAATTATGATTAATTACACTAAATAAATTTAAAACAACAACTTAATTTAACAAAAAAAACGACACCGCTTTCAAACCTTCGTTAACACAAAAAAAATAGTCCGAAACACAAAAATCTTGAAAATATTCAATAAAAAAAACACAATATTATATTACCTTAAGGTCTAGAATCACACCTCTCCTGTGTTACAACAAATGAAAATGATGACCTGGTGATCGGTTACTGCTATAACGGAAATGAAATCTCCCTGCTCTGACAAAATGATGAATGAGATGTTGACTACTGTTCTTTTATACACAAACGATTCCTTGATTGAATCTCGTTAAAATGCTACTGCATAAATTAAAAACTTCTTTTAAAATAATAATTTGAGCGCTCAACTTGATTGTTAACTTTTATCTTTGAAACAGTTTTATTTCCACTAATCATCCAAAAGGTTAATAACTTGTTTAAATAACTATAAATTTTAATATATTGCGAAAGTTTCTTTATCTTTAAACACGCTTTGCACGGTAATTAAGAGGCACTACAAGAACGTTAATGTTTTTTTTTAAAACCGCAAAAGCGATATAAACCAATGAGTTCACCGAAGCACTAATATAACACGACGACGATCTCTAGGTGACTTGATGACGTTAAATCGAAATCGGCACTAGGTATAATCCTTTGGTGATTGAACAGTTTTAATAAAATCCCTATACAGGTCTTCTTCAGAAGTAGCTTAACTACCCTTACTACACAAAAAAGTATGTTCGTTAAACACCACAAGATCCAATATATCAACGTTCTAAAACACCCCTTAAAGCGTAACAACAAGCGTTACCGTACTAGTACACGAGAGCGCGATCAGTTTCAGAATCCCAAATCATTACCAAAAAAATCCATCTTTGATTTTTAAATCCCACTACTCACAAAAAATCTTATCTAATTTAATTCCACCAATTAAAAAAACGGAAGGAGAAGATAAGGTACCCCCAACACAAACTTCGTTTCCATCCGTCAGGGCCCGATAGTTTTCAAAATTTTAAATATCAGCAAACTCAACGTGAAACGTATCCCTATATTTTCGTTAAAGTGCAAGCAATTAGTCCCACATTCTTCCTCTATGACTTAAAACCAACATACTCAATATTAATCTGAACCACTATAACTAACCGTCTTCATGTCGCCAATATGACATCATATACATATAAATCTACGTTCTTTCTATAATTTTTAAGGAAATCAAACCAAATAAACGTTATTTACACTTATATATAACTATATACAAATAAACGTTACTCAAACTTCTATAAACGGGGAATAATAAGGAAAACAACCTAAATTACGGAATAATAATTCACAAACAAAACAAACTAAAGCTCGCCACACACCTTCCCTAAAGGTCTCCACACACGTATAACAAATTCATTCATAAAACTCAACTTGACAACAACAAAAAAATGTATATACGGAATCTAACTAAGTGCATAGAATTACAAACAAAATTACGCAATACGTATACAGGGTGTTCAAAATACCCTAACAAGATAAAGGCGGGTTTAGGCGCTGGAGGATTTGCCAACCAGGTACACCAAGAATCGTGCGGGAAGAACCGCTATCCAAAAGACATTTAAAGCTATGGCTAAATACGGACACTTTAAGGGAAGGACGTTCGTCATTTCTGACACTTGCAAAAACGAAATCTAACAAAAACTATTGTTTATCGTCTAAGCCAGCAAAATGAGTTTGCGAGATTAAAGAAATACTGGAGTTTTCTCCTCGGTTAGAGCACTCAGACACTAGTTTCATGAACGTGGAGAACCAACTGGGCATTTTGGTTTAGTTATTCCCGGTTTTCCACAACCGTAACAGTGACGCTGTTGAGGCTCTGGACACTGCGGGGAGAGATGGCCCATTTTTGTGCAATTCCAACAACGTACAGGTTTAGAGGTAGGTTTAGAGGAGTTTATAGGACCAAAGAATGTGAAGAGTTCTCGCCAGATTCAACGTATGCAAGACTAGGTTCGAGCAGTTTGGAAGTTTTTCTAGAAGGAGGAGGTTTAAAGGTTTCTACATTCTGTTCGTTGTGTTCTAATTTTTTGGCAAATGAGAGAAGTTGTGAGATAGATGTGATTTGGGTTAAATCTAATGCTGTTTGGTAAAACCGAGTGAGATTGAATTCCACGAAGTATACTGATCTAGCAGTGGTTGATATACAGCTTAAGCTTATACAGGTATGATGCTTAAATATTTCTTTGAAATATTTACTAAACTTTTCGTAAATACTTTTAATTTTATTTATCATATAATTATTTGATTTAAAGTTATTGTATAATTAAATACAATAATTTATCTCTATACAAATTTTATTTAATCGAAATTTTTTAAATTTTATTTCTTTTGAAATAATAACACCATGTTAACTTTGTTAAAATAAGTTTATATTAAAAAAATAATTGAAAACATGGTTTAACTTCGATTGTTTAACGATAGCACATCACTCGTACAAATAATTCACGTTATCCTTACTCATTATGTATTTCAAAAATTGTTTTGGTATCTGAATTATTTTAGGTTATACGAAATACAAGATCAATCTTAAATCTGAACTCATGTACACATCGAGTGATATGCTTTTAGCTTGAAGGATTGATAGAGACTGTTTGAAAAATATAACCTAACCTAACAACCTATTTGATTGTAACAATTTTTATATGCAAACATAACATACCTTAATTCTGATTGGATAATCATATTTCTGAAATTTGCAAATTATTACTTTTATATAGTTTTTATATGAGGGCATACCTTAAAAACATGATTATTTTTTAAATCTACACAAAATTTCCGTTCCACCGATACCTCATATGCTCTATTTCTTTTTAAAATGTTTAATTCATTTAAATTTCAATAATTATGCAGTTTTACGTATACAAATTTACTTATATCTAACTTATCTTACTTTCTACAGGAAAACTATAAATAGAAATGGATTCTATGATCCAAAAAATATAAGGATACATCAGTCTCTAACACAATTATAGTTTATTTTGAAAATTTCTATCTCAACCTCTATATTCATACTTAACATAACATGGTTTCTCAATACTTGCACTTAATTTGCATTTACAATGTTATTTTAAGTTGCAACCCTTTCTCTTTGCACTAACATGTAAGTTATTTTCATAATAATTGTTTAATTTCACATTTGACACTTGTAAGTTCTATGAATCTCTTCTAATTTCGTCTTTTATTTTACAATTTAACATACACTTTACTTCACCTACATTAACTGATGCTACCAGAATAGGATTTCCTTATTGAAGCAAATACATATTCTAACACTTCCGAAGATGATCAGAAACTAATAGCATGAATAATTCTGTTGTACAGCCATGATTAAAATGTAATACATGTGAAACTTGAATTAAATAGCTAACAACATGCCATATAACTACATATGTACTTAGTTTTATGTTAAATTGATCTTATGCAATTTGCGGTTACATATATGTGTTTAATCAATTCCTTCTCAATGACTCTTTGTTTAATGTATCTTTTATTCTGAGCTTATTTCTATATTACCATGATATTTATTATTGTAAATATCATCTCAATATATATATATATATATATATATATATATATATATATATATATAAACAAACTCGATGGCCAAAACGAAAACAGCTGATTCCTCTGAAAAGGAACAAAAATTGTTAATACAGGGTGTGTCTATTGTTGATGGTTTCCAAGATGTTAACTTTTTTAATTTTTCTATTTCGTGGACTTATTTTTTAAATCACGCTGTATCTTCCAAACTAGAAGAGTTACAAGAAATCACATTAGTAGAAATTTGTAGAAGATGAAATTGCCTTAAAGAATATTGAATTCGTTCGAGACAAACTCATCATTCAACATTTTTAATGACATAATGAATTCAGAAATGGTTTTTTTTCAAATCCCAAGACAAATTTCCAAGAGAATATTTTTCCAATAGAGATGGATTTGATACATGGCCGATAAAGGAAAAACTTCCTTTTTCATAAGCTTCACAACGATATGAAAAAACTTATGGTTGACGTACTAATTACTGAATTGTTACAGGAATACACTCAGGAAAAACTTTTAGAGCATAAAATTACCTTCAAAAATATGGTAGAGTAGATGAGAATTGACGATTTGTCCCTCACTTTTCAATCAATCTGTACATTTACGGCAAGAAATACATCTCCTTTACTGATATCTTTTCATCACCGTAGCAACGACTTGACATTAGTAAGTTAGTTGTCAAAATTGGTTTGCTATTACAGTTTTGCTGATTTCAATACGAGTTCTTTCTGTAGTAGTGATATTGTAATTTAGTTTTGAGTCGTTCTTGTTCTTGTTGTTATTATTATTGTTCTTGTTCGTGTTCGTGTTTTTCTTCCTGAGTCATGTTTTCAAATGAAGAATATACCGATATTCATTATTATTATGGTGTTGCCCAAGGGAATGCGAGTGAGGCTGCTAGACTGTATGCAGCTGCTTTCCCAAGAAGAATTCATCCAGAAAGGAGAGTTTTCTCTAGAGTACACACTGCTCTAAGAGAGAGAGAGAGGATCTTTTAGGATCCTAAGAGATCAAGAGGAATTTCATAATGTTGAGAGGATTGACGACGTAATCAACCTTGTGGACGGATGAGGCCACCTTTACAAGGTCACGCATCTTCAATATCCATAACACGCACGTCTGGGCAAATGAGAATCCACATACTATGAGACCAAATAGCTTTCAACACCAGTTCAAAGTTAATGTTTGGGTTGGTTTACTCAACAATCAACTTATTGGTCCATATATTCTGCCAGATAGAGTCAATTCAGTGAATTTTTTGAATTCTCTTCAAGAAAACCTCCCTGAATTGATGGAGGAGGTTTCATTGGCAACAAGAGCAGATATGTGGGTTCAACTTGATGGTTGTCCTGCCCAGTACGGAAGAGGTGTGAGAGATTGGCTAAACGAACATTATCCCCAACGTTGGATTGGAAGAGGTGGTACAGTGGCGTGGCCTCCAAGATCTCCAGATCTCACCCCTCTTTCTGGATGAATTCTTCTTGGGAAAGCAGCTGCATACAGTCTAGCAGCCTCACTCGCATTCCCTTGGGCAACACCATAATAATAATGAATATCGGCATATTCTTCATTTGAAAACACGAACACGAACAAGAACAATAATAATAACAAGATCAAGAACGACTCAAAAACTAAATTACAATATCACTACTACAGAAAGAACTCGTATTGACATCAGCAAAACTGTAATAGCACACAAATTTTGACAACTAACTTACTAATGTCAATTCGTTGCTACGGTGATGAAAAGATATCAGTAAAGGAGACGTATTTCTTGCCGTAAATGTACAGATTGATTGAAAAGTGAGGGACAAATCGTCAATTCTCATCTACTCTACCATATTTTTGAAGGTAATTGTATGCTCTAAAAGTTTTTCCAGATGTGTATTCCTGTAACAATTCAGTAATTAGTACGTCAACTATAAGTTTTTTTCATATCGTTGTGAAGCTTATGAAAAAAGGAAGTTTTTCCTTTATCGGCCATGTATCAAATCCATCTCTATTGGAAAAATATTCCTCTTGGAAATTTGTCTTGGGATTTGAAAAAAAATCATTTCTGAATTCATTATGTCATTAAAAATGTTGAATAATGAGTTTGTCTCGAATGAATTCAATATTCTTTAAGGCAATTTCATCTTCTACAAATTTCTCCTGATGTGTTTTCTTGTAACTCTTCTAGTTTGGAAGATACAGCGTGATTTAAAAAATAAGTCCACGAAATAGGAAAAATTAAAAAAGTTAACATCTTGAAACCATCAACAATAGACACACCCTGTATTAACAATTTTTGTTCCTTTGGCCAGAGGAATCAGCTGTTTTCGTTTTGGCCAACGAGTTTGTCACCCTGTATATATATATTATATATATATATATATATATATATATATATATATATATAAATTCCTTATTTCGGAAAAATATCAGAAAAAGTACCTCACATATTGCAAAAGAACAAGAAGTGCAAAATGGCTTTCAAAACTAATACTAATATTCTTAAATGTTATTTTAAAATCAAAGATTCAACTAACTATATTTTGACGTCGGGTATATAAATTGAATTGCACATTATGTAAATCTGTTTATATTAGATAAACACTTAGGAACTTTGAAATCAGATACAAAGAATGCATTAAATGTTATTAGTATAAACACACAAAGAAATCAAGTTATGCCAAACATTTAATAGTACATTTTATAACTTCACAAAATAACATTAAATTTTCACGTTTTTGTAATAAAAAAGACAAATTAAATGTTTTGAAAGCATTCGAAATTTATAACCATAAACAGAAAGTGTCTTTAATGAACGAACACGTTGATCTCATAGACTGGTATTTAACAGGTATTTTAAATATAGAACTATAATTTACATCCAGCTTGCTGTTTTACCTTAAATAATGTGTATGTGTCAACCCTTTGACTTCAAGAATTGTTATTCCTTTTACGGCCAAAGCTAAATGTTTGTTATAAATAAATAACCATCCCTCAAATGTCGGTGGCTCTGCAGGGTGAGGGTAGCCGCGCACGCTTTGTTACGCCACTGATAGTGATACTGCATATTATTCGAGGAGTCATCAATTATCAGACGCTGAGCGTTTGTACGCGCACCCATGACCAATTTGTTAGCCCTACCAGATGTACCGTTGCTTGGGTAATACGTATATGTTGTGTAATTTAAATACACCAAAAAACTCTGTCGTAATTAGCGGTTTCATTTAAAACCTTTCGATCGTGGTTTCTGGTGTTGTAGAACGGGCGCAACTTCGGTTATTGATTGAAGCATACTATAAATCTGTGGATTAGAACTACTTGCTTAAGGGAATCTAGTAATTTGATGAGGAGTAAAATAAATGAGATAGATTGCAATTCTAAGTTCTGTCATTGAAAAAATATACATATTGCGTGGGATAATCATACTCATCAAGTTTGCTAATTGACATTTGACATTCCTGTATAAATAAGAAGACCAAAACATTTATTAACGCAGAACCCTTAATTCGCATGATGACATTCCCCCACAAATTGTACTACTTGTAAATATTGTAAGGTGTGGTTGAAATCTGCCACAGATTTTTGTTTGTTTTCCTAATTTTAGGTAGACACGTATTATAATGTGTTTTGTCGGGTTGGAATATAAATTTTGGAAGCATTAAGTTATAGTAGCGCCGGGGAGAGGTGTCTCATGGAGGACTCGACAATGGAGATATAATTATTACTGTGAAATTCATCTGTTTCCCTTTATCGTAGTGCGAAGTTCCCAGTTAAAGAAAAACGGGTTATAATATTACGTCTGCTATATATTTTATATGCAGGACTTCAAAACGTATGTCGATTCTAAAGTCAAAGCGCATGACGCAGTCAGATGTCTTTTTGGCTATTTAACCTCAAATTATTCTTCGTATTTCGTTTCGTATAATCGCATGGTGTTTTGTAGTTATTATAATTTATCTTTCGTTTCGTAATTTATTAGTTTCCATTGCATTTGTAAACAACAGTTTTTTCAAAACTATTATTATTAATATTCACTATTACGAGGTAAGTTTATAATGCAAAATGTATTTCCAATTGATTGAATGCATTTATTTATTTTGCAGCAAATAATATCATTAAAGGTAAATCTTTGAAAAGCCAAAGTCAAGTAATGTTAATGAATATACTGCATTATTTCGAGATGGGACGCGATAACGGGGGGCCAATTTTACCTTTAACCTCAATTACCCAGGTAAGCTAATAATGTTCACTATTGAAATTTATATTTATTTAATATTATGGTGTAGCGAACTGCTCTCGCATTCGGCATTTCCGAGAATACCGTAACTCGGACAAAGGCAAGAATGGCTCTCTCTTAGAATCTGGGAAATCGGCGCCGGATTCACCGCAAAAACATAGGCCGCGTTTGAAGTCGAAGTCAGAGGATGTCAACGAATACGTGAAAGACGTTAAATTTACATCATGCATGCAACTGGTAAATAATTCAGAAATTATTTATTGTTGAAATGGAGTTAATAACTGTTTAATTTTAGGCTTACATATTACTATCGAAAAACTCCAACCTGAACTTAAAGAAGATAAAACATTTACCTTCAGTAAAACAAGTTTTAAACAATTGTTACACAAAATTGGTTTTGAATTCAAAGTTGACGATGGAAAAAGGCGTTTAATGGAGCAGGCTCACATTGCTGGTGCTCGAGCAACATTTTTGCGAAAATATTTTGCTAATGAAGTTGTGAAATTAGTTACGATCCTGTCTTTTTGGGCGAGACGTGGATTTTAAGTCGAGGAAGCGTTCGAAAATCATGGTATGATAATGATTTGAAAAGCACAAGAACAAACCGCTAGGAGAAGGGAAACGGTAATTAAAAGAGTCCGATTTGTTAAAAATATTTATATGAGTGGATGGGGATTTTTAAGACCTTTAGGATGCGAAATCAAGGTATTCGAACAATAATTTTATTTAAATTTGACAGCGCGGCTTAAATTTGAAAATAACCTAGAAGCATTGACGATATTTTGTTGGTATTCAAAATTACTAACTATATGAATCAATAACGACATACGTTTTTAAAATCTTAAACCATGCTTTACTAAAAGATGAGTCATGAGACACCTCTCGCCGGCCCGACTTTAATTACAAATTTTCACTTTGAAGATATTTGATTTATTTGTCATAGATCGAAGTTTAAAATTACGTTTTCTTTACACGCATTGAGATATACGCTTTAATAAAAGAGACTTATGGGGAGTTTATTAGTTTTTGTAATATAGTGGTATACCAATTATTTTTGATTATGGTTAATAATGGTTGAATGAGTTAAATTACGTCTTGGAAAATTATATTTAGTATTAAAATTATTACTTTCTGCTAAACATAGTTTGCAAATGTAAGTCACTGGGGACAGATTGTCGCTATCCAGGTTGATAAAATTTATTTTAAAGGACAAAGGGGTTGCTCGCTATATACGTTGATTTAGGGTCGGTCATTCACAGGTTTTAGGTGACGAAAAGTATCAAGTTATATTGATAATACGCTCGAGGCGTCGTGGGAGTGCAATTCAATGTTATGACGTAATTTTCGCACTTTCGGCTTTCGAAAATCCATATCGTTTTTACCGCGCTTACAATTCTGAAGTAATGTTATTTGATGTGACATTCAATGTGGCTGAAACTGAAAGAGCGATTAGTGTGTCTTGGTTGTTATGTAGAAGAAGACTCCAGTTTGTTGCGGTGTTCACCGTGTGGGTGCGAGATTATTGTTGGGCGAATTGAACTATTTACGTATTACCGGGGGTTAATTGAAGTCTACCGTAGGACATCTTTTCCGCTTACCCTTTTTTGAAGATTTTTGAAAATTCGTTCACCCCAGGTCATATCGTTTGTAAATAAAGTAATATTTGTGTATATTAGTGTAAATCTAATTTAAGAATTGAGGAGATTAGGAAAATTGGTTTTCATCAATCAAATTCCGAAAGGGTTAATTGCCGTTAGCGTTGTGAGAAAGAAGGTAACTATTTTTCTATGTTCAGTAGTCCGTCAGACGTTTATTTAGTTTTATAAAACGTATTCACCGGCGTACCTATGTATCATATTGTGCATTATTTGTTTTATACTGATTACGCTATATAAAATTACGTATTATAAAGTTGTTAAATTTTAAATGTTCGACGTCAGTAATATTCATAAAGATGTTACTTAAAATTAAGATCTGTAGAATATAAGATTGTGGGAATTGAACTTGGAAGCGACATTCCAATTCAATAGATTTTACGAAATTGTTGTTTTTAGCACGCTAATTGTTTATTTTTATTTTTTATGTTAATATATGAATAGTATTTATGAATTTGGGTATTATTTGTGTAGGTTGCGGACCACGAAAATGTTATTATTGTAATAAGCGCTTGTCAAATCGCCATTGTTACCACGATAGAAAAGATAATTAGTGGATTTTTAATATCTTAATAGTACGTCGTAATTTGCTAATGTTTTCAAAATATTTTATTTATATATCTTTATGTAAGGAATGTTGTAACTGATATTTGTCTAGGGTTGTAAAACACATGTTGGGGGTGAGTAGCAGGTGCACGCTTAAAAATGCTTTACTGAAGGGGCGTAACGAATCATTGTAATTTCTTATGCGCGCTCTTCATGTAAAAATGTCATTGATCTAATGATTAATTACGGCTGAACGGGCCGCGATGAAAAGAGATCTTTGTTACTTGAAACTTCCAGAGAAAAATGTAGTGTTGTTACGGACGATTGCGTATTTTTAAAATTAAGATGTGCAATAATAATGTGAAAATGTTCCAACGGAAATTAATGTTTCTTGGTATTATATTACTTTTGAAAGATGGGGGTTGATTGCAGGAGTGAAGTGGTTGGGTTGGAAATCGGGAGTAAAGTTTGTTACAGTTAGAGTGTCAATCGAGCCAGATCGATTTTTGGGTTAATTAAATACCTTCATTGTAAACAGTTTGTCTTTAAAAATATTTCGTGCGTGTACATTTTCTTTTGAATTAGCCAACACTAATTTGTCTTTTCATTCGAGTGTTGTAATGTGTGTTTCAAATATTAATCTATAAATAACAGTCACCCTTTTTGAAGTTAAACCGCGTAAGTTAACGATTTGTGTCTGTAGTCAATTAAGGAAATATTTATTCTAGTGTAAGTATGTATTTTTATATAACTGAAAGCTCGCAGCAAATTATTTACCAGCCTAGATAACATATTAAATACCAAATATTGTCTTGCAAAGGTATCATATTCGTACGTGGACTCATTAAGCTGAAATCTGCTAAAATAAAAAGACAGTATTGGGTCCTCTCACTCTGGTATATGTGCGAATTAGCGTTGTTGGTTATATTTATATTTGTGTAGATGTGGCTGGTGAATGGGTATATGATACCGCTGGTTATTAATTATGAAAGGCAATTGCCAGTAGTTACACACTCCCAACCCAGACCATTAAACACCTCGAATTTTTATTTCTATAACTAACCCTTGTAAGGCTCTGTTTTAATGAGTTTTTTTTTGTCAGTTGGTTTAAGTAGAATTATTTGCCTGCGAGCGGATTTTTCTTTGTATGTGATTTATTGTAATTTGATTTATGGATTTTTGTGGTTTGGTGGTCACTAAACAATTGGGTACTTGCAAATTCCGTGTCTGTTTTCTTTTGTACTCGCCTTTACCTTATTATCAACTGTGCAATTTTACTGTTGTATTTTATATGTACCGTAATTTGTTTTATTGTTTTATGTGCTTATTTACTTAAAGACTGGCATGAATGGTCTTTAAAGGGCCACATGTTTGGTGTTACGATTTTAATTATGATTTTTATTTTGAATATTTATGACCCAATTGTCTCCAACCTCTTCTTTCGCTCCTCCACACTTACTGCTTTTTCTGTACTTTCTACCTTACATACTACTACTTTCGTCATTGCTGCTAATCAAGAGTATACTGTGCACACACAATGAGGACATTTAAACCCTAACAATCATGGTTTCCAATACTACTTCTTATTCCAGCTTTTTTTCAAACATAGTCATTCTTCTCAAAAGCGATGCAGAATTCATCATTTTTCTCGGGGTCAGAATTGCACCCCTAGATGATAAGACTATTGGAAAAGCTACCCTTTACCCCTAAAAGTAGGTGATTTAAAGGGATTTATAGAAACTACCCCCATAAAAAATTCCCTCAAAGTAGGTGATTAGCTTTTTCTATAATATAAAACTACTTTCAGATTGTACTTGGACCTTCCCACGAATTGGGATTTCTAACCCCTCATAACCAGATGTTTAGGTTTTGACCTAGTTCAGTTTAGCCTCCACCACGATTAATGGCTCTGTAAGGGAAACCTGTGTTGAATGACGGCTCCCTTGTTTTGGGAAACGGTTATCTGTATTTGGGGGAACATCCTGGCGGACTATAGTATGAGCCCATGCTTTTTACTATAATTTAGTCAAGAACCTTGATATTAGCATAGACCCCATCATTCTTCTTGTTTCCATGACTCGTTTAGAATTGGTCCTGCAGGTTTCGACTACATTTCGATCGGATGAGGTCGGGTAAGATCGGCCTGTAGGACAGATAGTCTTGACAATTGCTTGGAGACCTTAAAAATTTCCAGTCACCAGATACTGTAAGCATATACAGCAACCTTGATATACGTTTAGCATAGACAACAACCCTCCACGAACTGATTCTAACGTTTATTTGCTATTTCCAAGAATTTTACCTCCAAGGAATGCTAAAATTGCTGACCTAGGGTGGGGTATAACCATAGAAATAGTTTGCATCAGAGGGCTTTTACATGAAATAATACACTTAAAATAATAGTATTTTATTGTAAATATTACAAACTTTTCCCCGTTACTTGTAACCCCTATCAGCGCACATTTCATAAACTTTTTACTGATATTGTCTTACATAGTTATTGTATAAAAAGTGTACATTCGGGTAAACATTGGGTAAAGCTGGTTGATCTTCAATTTCTATAACTGACTGTCTCAACAGTTTTCGAATGTAATTGGCTTTTTCTCGCCCTTTAACGTACACATCATCTGTTACCGATATTAGTTCACGAAGTATATGTGGAAAGAGATGTGTAGAGGTATATCCAGATCCCCATTTGATGCAGTGATGATTATTGATTAACCAGATGGCTTGTCGTTGAAATTCTACATCTAAGACGTGCCAAGGAAATGGTGGTTTGAACACAAAATGGGCAGCTTGATTTCCATTGTATATTGCTAGCTCTTTGGGTGTAAATACATGTTTTCCCGTTTTGAATCCCTGTACATCAACTAATACAATCATTGTCTCTGTAGCGTGACCCCGTACCTAACTTTTAACTACTTATGAGTACTCGAAAAACATATTCATAATTTCAGAATTTAAAATGCACAAGAACGCATGTGTAGTTTAATAAAACCGCACAATTCGACGCATAAGTTTCCCTTTTATGCAAGTGTCAGACACATCTACTTATAACTTTAACTAATATCTAATTGCTCTTCACAGCACTTTAGGTTTACCGTAAAATTATTCATGTACTCTTCTTATATAGATGCACCAGTTGCATTCGGGTTTAAAAGATGGATAAGATCGGACGGGATCGGACAGGATTGGGAGCTTGAAAATTATTTCTCTGAATTGTAATATTGCCTGACTTTGACAAATGGTGGAGGTCTCTTGAAAAAGAACACTATATTCACAACACTTGAAGTCTTTATTTTGTAATTATACAATACAGTTCCTTAAATCTAATACATATAATTGTGTTTTGAGACAATATTTACCAGTAATAAATTTTTTTTTCAGAATCGACCGATGAGCTGCAAGTTGATTTCTAAGAACTAACACCATGACTCTGCCAAATTGCTTGAACAGCCTAACCTAACTTCAACACAGAAACTCATATAATGTGGTCCAGAATCGAGCTGACTTCTTTAGCGTTGATGCTACTACCCTTCTAATTCCTATTTTTAGATTTGACCTTTACTAACTTCAAAATACTCCAGACTTCCTTGACCTTGATGCTGCTGCCCGTTGACCTAGACTAACTTGAGAGTGGTGCAGACTTCCTTGACCATGATTCTGCTGCCCATTGATCTTAACTAACTTCAGAGTGGTCCAGAATCGGTCTAATAACTTTTAGAATTAACGTCTTGACTCAGCCAAGAATTGCTTGGGTGACCCTGAAAGGTAGAATCCCCCACACCTTGAAAAGTCTATTTGAAAAGCCCATGCAGATCTGATCCAACCAGAATTGTTTGATGCATGGAAAGTGTACGTGACCTAATGCACTTTTTCTTAATAAATTACTAAGTGGATCACTATACGCATGCAATGTGTGTACGCAATGGTCTTGAAAACGAGAAGGTGGATCCTATAGTATACGTGACTTTGAAGAGCATCCTCCTATATACATTTACCGGTGATGTATCGGGATACCCCTGTAGATTGATTTATAGGACCTGGAAAATTGATAGTAACCATTGACAATCTATTTGATAGTCGGGTAAGGTTGGATAAATTCGGTTCACCTTGAAAATAGATTTCTCGGAATTAACTTTGAAATTTACGTAACTGTATAATTAAAAGATTTTAATTTGTGTTTTTGCGTATAAGTTTAAGAGATGTGGGTTTGTAATGAGTCACGGACAATGTCTCAAAGTAAAAGGATCACCGATCCTGATATGAAGGCTTTAAGGACAGCTGAATGTATGGCTAGTAAACATTATAATGAAGCGATGAAAATACCTATTAGGGAAGATGATGATGTCTTGTGGACCACATTAAACGAGAATCAGTTGAAGGAAATTGAATGTGAAAAACAAATAATAAATAAAATAGATATGATCCAGCAAAGGTATTACAAAATGTTAAGTACATTACATTTGCCATACTATGTATATTTACTTAAATCGATCTTTATTTATATATATATATATATATATATATATATATATATATATATATATATATATATATATATAGATGAATATTGTGGTTAATAAATTATAAGTTTTATAAAAAAAAAATATTTTACTTATTAGATGACCTAATCAGTCTGAACAATGCATCGTCTGTGTTCTTGATTTCTCAGAATTTCAGAAGCTATGACTCAGCCAAAACAATGAATCGTCTTTGTTCTCTCATGTGTCCTTGAAAATTGTAAGCATAGACTTTGAACAATGGGCCCCCTTTATTCTTGATTTCCTAGAATTGAGATAACAATCTATTTTTAAAAATTATAACGGAACAATGGACCGTCTTTGTTCATTTCTCAGAGGTGTGACCTTATAAGCATAAACTTTAAATCGTTGGTTAGAACAATGGATCGCCTTTATTCTTGAAAACTGATTTCTCAGAATCGAAGTGTATTTAGATAACAATCTATTTTTATAAATCAACCAGAACAATGAATCGTCTTTATTCATTTCTCATGTGACCTTCGAAAATTATAAGCATAGACTTTGAACCGTTGACTATGCATCGTCTTTGTTCTTGATTTCCTAGAATTGAGATAACAATATATTTTTAGAAATTATAGCGAAACAATGAATCGTCTTTGTTCTCTCATGTGGCCTTGAAAATTTTAAGCATAGACTTTGAACAATGGGCCCCCTTTGTTCTTGATTTTTCTCAGAATTGAGATGTATTTAGAATCTATTTTCGACCTGAACAATGGATCGTCTTTGTTCTTGATTTCCTAGAATTTCTGAAGCTATCACTCAGCCAAAACAATGAATCGTATTTGTTATCAGAGGTGTGACCTTATAAGCATAGACCTTAAAGCGTTGACAATGCATCGCCTTTGTTATTGATTTCCTAAAATTGAGATAACAATCTATTTTTAGAATAACGGAACAATTAATCGTCTTTGTTCTCTCATGTGGCCTTGAAAATTGTAAGCATAGACTTTGAACAATGGGCCCCCTTTGTTCTCGATTTCTCAGAATTGAGATGTGGTCGTATGGGGGAAATGGTTGCGAAACAGCTATCTGTTTTGGGAAACGGACCCCCTGTTTTAGGAAACGGCTACCTGTTTTCAGGAAACGGCTACCTGTTTAGGGGAACGGCCACCTGTTTAGGGGAACCACTTGAGGGTACTGGGGGGCGTGACCATAGTAAACGTTGCTTGATTACCTTGAAACATGCATAGACTTGCTTGAGACCGAGGGCAATGACTTTGAGGCTGCAATTGACGTGGACAATAAAAATCTAGTAACTTTTCTAGTTACTGACCTTAAAGTGGGGATCTTGAAGAGGCAGGGTTACCAACCACATGGCCTTGACTTAGCAGAAGTACAAACCTACAACGTGGCCTTGACTTAGCATGGTTGCTACCCCTTGAAATAGGCAATGTTATCAACCTAGAAATCTAGTGACTTTTCTGGTGACTTTTTCCAAATCTGGTGACAAATCTAGTGACAAAAGTGGATCAGAACCCGTATAGCTATACTACTTACGTAATATACAAAAGTAAGATCTAATCCAAGTAAATAAAACAGATTACGATCTGTTGAATAGTGAAATGATAGCATGTGATTGGAAATATGCCGATGAAGACATTGAAGAACGGTACGAGATTTTTGAATCGAATATTAAGTTAAAACTAAATGAGTGTACCACCAAAAAAGTAATTAACAAGAAAAGGGGAAAGAATTGGTTTAACGAGCTGACAAAGCAAAGCATATTAAATAGGGACAACAAATATATTGAATTTAAACAAACTGGGGACCAAAGAAAGTGGGATGAGTACCGAGAGTTAAGAAATATATGTGTAAAAACCTTGAGAGAAGAGAAAATGAAACATTATGATGAAGAAGTCAAGAGATGTGATAATAAACCAAAAAAATTATGGAATATATTAAAAGAAGTTACCAACAAAAACTGTAACACTGAATTAATAGAGTTAGAAATAGATGGAAAAATAGAAACTGCTAAAAGTATTATAGCAAATAAGTTGAATAATTATTATGTAGATAGTATAAATGACCTAATGATTAATGTTCCTACAACCAGCAATATATTAAAGTTAGACGGGATACAGCATAGTTATAGTATTATGGATAAGTTTGGGGAAGTAAGCCTAAATCAGTTAAAAAGGATGATTTCAAATTTAAATAAAAAAGGTTGGGTTGATGAAATAAATATGAATATCTTTAAAGAATGCTTTGATTCACTAGGGTATCCACTCTTAAATATTGTAAATTTATCTTTAAATAATGAAGTTTTACCAAATGATTTAAAAAGAGCAACCATTGTACCTATAAGTACATAAAGTCAAGGGAATAAACAAAGAAACAAATATGAGGCCAATTAATGTGTTAGCACCAGTAGAAAAAATGATTAAGCAGGCTATTTACAACCAGATACTTGAATTTGTTGAAAATAATAATATATTAATTCCAGAAACAATCGGGTTTTCGCAAAACTCATTCTACAGAAACAGCTCTGCAGTTAGTAATAAATAATTGGGAAGAAGCACGAAATATGAATAACAAAATCTTGGATATATTTCTAGACTTTAAACGAGCATTCGGAACCATTAACAGAAGCAAACTTATACAAAAATTGTACAAGTATGTATTTAGGGGTACTGTATTGAAATGGATAAACTATTATTTAAAGAATAGAAAACAAGTAGTTAAATGCGGAAAGACACTATCGGATGTTAAAAGTAATGACATTGGCGTACCACAAGGTAGTAAGTTAGGCCCACTTCTATTTATCATATATGTTCATGACATCCAGAGTGCAGTAAAGAACTGCAACTTACATCTCTTTGCAGATGATACATTACTATACATTGCAGGAAAAGATGTACATGAACTAATACAGAAAACAAATGTAGAATTAAAAAATGTCATGTGTTGGATGGAGGCTAATAATTTAATACTAAATGTGTCTAAAACTAAGGCTATGTGTACAGGAGGTGCGTCGAAATATGATATATATGTTGAGGCAGCAAGTAAAAAAATTGATTGGGTTTCAGAATTCAAGTATTTATGAGTATATATAGATAATGAGCTAAAGTTTAAAGTACATGTAGAAAAATTAATTAACAAAATTTCAAAACAACATACTTCTTGGGAAGAGCTGCAAAACATTTCAATATTAAAGCAAAAATTTTACTTTATAATTCATTAATACTATCAAGATTCAATTATTGCGGGTCATTACTATTAAATGCCAATAAAGGACAAGTTCAAAAATTTCAGAAACTTCAGAATAGAGCAATGCGTTCAATTCTGCGAACAAATAGATATACAAAGATAGAAATTGTGCTAAAGGAGCTTAAATGGTTAAATGTGCAACAATTAATAGACAAAAATGTACTAATTCTTATTCATAAGTTAAAGTTTGGTGCTCTGCCAAAATATCTTAGTGGTTTAACAAAATGTGGAAGAGATGTGCATCCTCATAATACTCGCAACAAAAAAAACTTTTTTGTCAATGGAGTCAATGCTGCATAAGACGCTAAAAAAACTCATTAAATTACCGAAGAAAATAAAGGAGACTAAATCCATATTTATATTTAAGAATAAAATCAAACAAATGTATTTATAAACTTAGATTTGTACAACTTATTTACCATTATGATTATAGTTAGATTAAGATTTATACTTTTTTTTAAGGGATATATTTGTTTTTTGTAGTTTTGTTGTAGTTGTTATAACTATTAAAACAAACGTTACTATTACTATTACTTTATTAATTTGGGCCATCGACTTTTTTTAAGTAATATTATTGTTATTAATAAGGCTTCGTAAACGCCTTTTTGGTAAAATTTGCGATTTGGCCACTTCTTATGTAGTTTATGAATTTTTATAATTTTTTTGTTTATTATAATATGTAGTTAAGTTTATTTATCATTTTGTTACTATAGTTAGTTAAAAAATTTAACTTGTAGGACCACATTTCAAAACGATCTTTGTTTCGGTTTATCAAGAAAGGTTCCCGATATGCCTTTATAAGTAGCTTTAAAACCGAATAGAATATGTCTAAGGTTTTAACAAAAGCTCATCTAAAAAAGGGTTCTGTGTTTAGATTACTTTTATCTAGCAATTTATACGAAAAATGTTTGATCATAATAAATTTTAGGAGTTCTTCAACCGATTTAATAGCACCTAATTCCTCACGAAAACATTGTCGAAATGATAAGACTTGTCGAGAAATCTCTTCAGAAATATCATTTTCATAAATTTTATGTAACCTTTGGGCTTTGACCCATGTCAAAGAGTTCAGCTATTCAAAATTATTTCAGAAGTTAATATTTTGAATGTTTCGTTTATCGTACAAACACTTGCAAACCTCTTGTCCAACTGAAAAATAATTATATCCATCACTTTTAAAAAAACATTAATTCTGAAATGATCTCTTCGGGTTTCAATTTGATGATGATTTATAGTGTCATCAAAAATATTTTTGGACGAAACTGTCGTTTTTTTGAAAATTCAGTGGGTATTCCCCATTTTTTTTGCTAACATGCAAGCTTCTTCTTTGATCTCTTTGTACTTTTCTCGTGTTTCTACCATAGTATTTAAGGTGTTTTTAAATAATTTGGCTGAGTTGCCTATAGTTTCGGACTTTCTTTGAAGTACTTTCGAAATAGTATCTACTGACTGCAAAATTTTTGTTTCTAATACAATTAAAAAGATTGAAATTCGCGATTGCTGTAATTATTTTATCATATAAAGTATATGCAATCTGATTTTCTACTGAAATAAATCCTAAAAACGATTCCTTAATTAAAATGTTTGAAACCATATTATCGGTTTTAATAATTTCAACATATCTAATTACTAAACTAAGCTGATCAGTTTTAGAAATGTCCTGTGTAGTATCAATAATTATTGAATAAAATAGGCACGTGTTGATTTTACTAATTAGATCAGTTATGACGGATTTTCCAAGTAAATTTATTATTTCATTTTGGATTTTAGGACTTAAATACGTTGTAGATTTCTTAGTTTTACTTTCTAGTAGGTGTTTTAATTCTGGGTCATATTTGGAAAGTAATTTGATAATAGCCAAAAACATTCCAGGATTTTCTGATTCTATTTGTTCATTATGTCCTCTAAATAGCATATTTGTAGATGTAAGTAAACGCACAACACTAATAACTCTTTCAAGAATTTTGCACCACAAAGATGTTTCTTGGCGAATTATAGATTCGTTTTCAAAATCAATTACTTTATTTAAACGCCATTTATCATAGATTGCGCAGCATTCGTTATGTTCAGAGTGTTGTTCATGTCTATTAATAGTTTGATTTAGATGTATCCAGTCATTAAAACCTAAACTAAGGAAATTTTGTTGTTTTGAAAACAACCAACAGGGTTGACAGTAACACTTGTTTAGTATATTAGAGTAGCATAACCACATTCTTTCGGTTTTATAATGTTTAGAATCATTTTTGTAGTAAAAATTAGAAAAACTTCTATTGTTTTTGTCTTTTGGAAATGGACCAATAGGCTGACAAGGACCGTTTAAAATTATAAATTGTTTTTGATCATTGCTTAATTCCTTGGGGAAATGTCCGCGTTCAGTTACATTTTTTACCGCCACTAAAAACAAAAAATACATGTGACTCGCAATATCTATTTTCTACGTACTTACAGTTAGTTATAGATGAGGTTTCAAGAGTTGAAAATGTTGATTCTAATTCTGTATCCGATATATGAGGGATTTTTATTGTTTCAGAATGGCACCCTATAAAAGAATTGTACTTGCATTCAAATTTACCCTAAAATGATTTTATTTTTGTAATGTTTTTGATCACATGAAAAATGTCTAATGAACACGAAATTATTTTCATTTTTCAGCATTAATTTAATTGTATCCTATAAATTTTTATTTCTTTTTTTTTATTTAAAAAAAAACTAAAAACGCCTCAATTGTCGATGTCAATGTTTATAATTGAATTATAATTAACGCAAGCAGACAATTTTGATATGTGTGTATGCAGTAAGTACCTATCGGTAGAAGATAAAACCAACTTACCAACGATATTATCATTGAGATTTTCTGTAACATTGCTTATTGTAGTGGCTGAGGTCGACGGTTGATCTAAATTTACATTAAGTTCTTTTGCGCTCCTAACTAGAAACTGATTGATTTTTGGTAATTTCGCCTTTTTTTCTTCAGCTTCTAGTTTTGCTTTCCGTTTAGCACTTCCGGACTTATGTTTATAAAACTGACTCATTTTACAGAATAAAGTAAGAGTTAATATCGGTAACATCTATCATCTATTACTATTAGTAATGCACGAATGGGAATAAGGATAATTTTGCTATAAACGAACATTTGGTTTTTATGAGTTTATTAGTGTATTTCTCACAATCTGCTTGTTGGTAATTCTTAAAAATACCCTTTTTGCAACAAAAGCAAAATAACTTATACCTATTTACAAGACAGGCATTTGTAGACATTTTATGATTTTATTATGTTTCAGTCTGTAAGTAAACATTGCTTCGCTTTTGTTAGAAAAAGGGTGTTGCAAGAATTACCAGACAGGCAAATTCAGAGTGTGAGAACTATTCACTCATAAACTCATAAAAACCAAATGTTCGTTTAAAATGAGCTACACTGTACACAATTTGCATACTAAACAGGAAATATTAGTGAGCACTAAAATTTATAAAGCACAAAGGCCATAAACATTAAATTTTATACTACATAGTTTTACTTCTCATAGCAAATATTTTGTAAAAACCATTTTATTGGTTTGTTTTTATTCAGCACCGGGCCCCTTTGAGGTCCGGGCCCGTGTTCCGCGGAACCCACGGAATACGCCTCAGTACGCCACTGATCTAGAATGACTTGTGGGAGCTGAAACACAATTTTAAACATTATTAAAACATAAATAATAAAATATTCACTTTGACCAAATGTTTTGGTATTTATATTTGTGTTTTAATTACTTTGATAGAGACATTCATGTAGTAAACTTTATGATCTTCAAAATAGTTTATATGAAGTTTTACTCTATCTTTTACGGTTTTCACGAAAAACAGTAGATACCTAGAAGAACAAATATAGCAATAAGAATAATGCGTCTTTTAAAGCCATGCTTTATAAAATTTAATTATTTTATACTTTTAAGATATGAAACAAAACATTACAAACATTTTTTGTATTAAAAGTTTTTTTGTAACTTTAAAAATAAACGCCTTACAAAGAAAAAATATACTAAATTCCTACTCTCTTAATGGAAATAACGCCGCGAGTGAATGTCATGCGCAAGACCGACTAACAACAACACGGGAGCATACGGCCCTGACAAATGGCAACAATGCAATACGGACATGCGCACTTTGAAGATCATTGGTTCATTGTCTACTGTTTGTCATTTTACCAAAGAATATTAACAATATTCTTTGATTTTACGACTAACGGTTTTTTATAGAAGTGGTAGTTAAACTTTTCCTTTATCTACGAGCATCCTTACTCATTGTAGGCGGCATATTAGGTTTTTTAAACCTTATTTGTATAAACTGCATAATTATTCAACACGTATTCCCTTATTCGTCGAAATGTCGTATGAGATTGATATGAAACTTATTAAAACCGAACCAAAAGAGGAAGAAGGAATAGATGTACTTCCAACACAACATTTTATTGTAAATGGTGATCTCATAAAAGGTGAAAGTAATTGCGTTCAAGTTAACAGTTTGACATTATTTTTACAGATAATGTGAATATTAAGAAAGAAGACACCTCTTCGCTAATAAAAGATGTTAGTTCAACTGAAGCGGACCACATAAAGCAAATTAGTGTCAAACACATCACAAACGTACAGTATGAATGTAATCAATTTAATAGTTCAACAATGGTGCAAGAAAATTTAAAACGTAACGATTTAAAATACAGTTCAAATTTTCAATATAAATGTGAACATTGTGATTATATAACAAAGTACAGAGCATCTTTGAAAAGTCATCTTTTAAAACACACTTCAAGTTATGCATTTAAATGCAATTATGCAACACATCGTAAAGATAACTTTATACTTCATCTTAAAAAATATTCTTCAAACTCTGAATTTAAATGTGACCAATGTGGTTATACAACAAATCACAAAGGTGCTTTAAAAGAACATCTTAAAAATCACTCTTCAAGTTATGAATTCAAATGTGATCAATGTGATTATGTAACACATTACAAATCTTGTTTAACAATTCATCTTAAGAAACATTGTTATGAATTTAAATGTAACCAATGTGATTATGCAACAAATTGGAAAGATTATTTTAAAATTCATCTTAAAACACATTCTTCAAGTGATCAATTCAAATGCGATCAATGTGATTATGCAACAAATCACAAAAGTGCTCTAAAAATACATCTTAAAAAACACTCTTCAAGTTATGAATTCAAATGTGATCAATGTGATTATGCAACAAATTGGAAAGGTTATTTTAGCCTTCATCTTAAAACACACTCTTCAAGTTATCAATTCAAGTGCGATCAATGTGATTATGTAACACATCACAAATCTAGGTTAACAATTCATCTTAAGAAACATTCTTCAAGTTGTGAATTTAAATGTGACCAATGTGATTATGCAACATATCACAAAGGTGCTTTAAAGAAACATCTTAAAAAACACTCTTCAAGTTATGAATTTAAATGCAATCAATGTGATTATGTGACACATCAAAAATTTAATTTAAAAATTCATGCAAAAAAACACTTACCAGGTTTACAATACAATTGCAATCTATCTGATAATGCAACAAATCCCAAATCTAGTTTAAAATGTTATGAATATAAATGCGACCAATGTAATTATGCAACAAATCGTAAAGGTGATTTAAAAACTCATCTTAAAAGACACTCTTTAAGTTATGAATTCAAATGCAATCAATGTGAATATGCGGCACATCAAAAAGGTGCTTTAAAAATTCATATAAAAAAACACCTTCCAGGTTTGGAGTATAATTGCCATCAATGTAATTATGCAACATATTGCAAATCTCTTTTTACACTACATCTTAAAAAACACTCTTCAAGTTATCAATTCAAATGCGATCAATGTGATTATGCAACGCATCACAAGTCTTGCTTAACAATTCATCTTAAGAAACATTCTTCAAGTTATGAATTTAAATGTAACCAATGTGATTATGCAACAAATTGGAAAGATAGTTTTAAAATTCATCTTAAAACACATTCTTCAAGTGATCAATTCAAATGCGATCAATGTGATTATGCAACAAATCACAAAAGTGCTTTAAAAAGACATCTTAAAAAACACTCTTCAAGTTATCAATTCAAATGTGATCAGTGTGATTATGTAACACATTACAAATCTTGTTTAACAATTCATCTTAAAAATCACTCTTCAAGGTATGAATTCAAATGTGATCAATGTGATTATGCAACAAATTGGAAAGGTTATTTTAGCCTTCATCTTAAAATGCACTCTTCAAGTTATCGATTTAAGTGCGATCAATGTGATTACGTAACACATCACAAATTTAGGTTAACAATTCATCTTAAGAAACATTCTTCAAGTTATGAATTTAAATGTGACCAATGTGATTATGCAACATATCACAAAGCTGCTTTAAAGAAACATCTTAAAAAACACTCTTCAAGCTATGAATTTAAATGCAATCAATGTGATTATGTGACACATCAAAAATTTAATTTCAAAATTCATTTAAAAAAACACTTACCAGGTTTAGAATACAATTGCAATCTATCTGATAATGCAACAAATCCCAAATCTAGTTTAAAATGTTATGAATATAAATGTGACCAATGTAATTATGCAACAAATCGTAAAGGTGATTTAAAAACTCATCTTAAAAGACACTCTTTAAGTTATGAATTCAAATGCAATCAATGTGATTATGCGGCACATCAAAAAGGTGCTTTAAAAATTCATATGAAAAAACACCTTCCAGGTTTGGAATATAATTGCCATCAATGTAATTATGCAACATATTGCAAATCTCTTCTTACAATACATCTTAAAAAACACTCTTCAAGTTATGAATTCAAATGCGATCAATGTGATTATGCAACACATCACAAATCTTGCTTAACAATTCATCTTAAGAAACATTCTTCAAGTTACGAATTCAAATGTGACCAATGTGATTATTCAACAAATTGGAAAGATTATTTTAAAATTCATCTTAAAACACACTCTTCAAGTTATCAATTCAAATGTGATCAATGTGATCATGCTACACATCACAAAGGTAATTTTAAAATTCATCTCAAAACACACTCTTCAAGTTACGAATTCAAATGTGATCAATGTTATTACACAACGCATCACAAATCTAGTTTAACAATTCATCTTAAGAAACATTCTTCAAGTCATGAATTCAAATGTGACCAATGTGGTTATGCAACAGATCGTAAAGGTAATTTAAAAATTCATCTTAAAAAACACTCTTCAAGTTATCAATTCAAATGCGATCAATGTGATTATGCAACACATCACAAAGGTAATTTTAAAAAGCATCTCAAAACACACTCTTCAAGTTATCAATTCAAATGTGATCAATGTGATTATGCAACACATCGTAAAGATAATTTAAAAATTCATCTTAAAAAACACTCTTCAAGTTATCAATTCAAATGTGATCAATGTGATTATGCAACACATCACAAAGGTAATTTTAAAAAGCATCTCAAAACACACTTCAAGTTATCAATTCAAATGTGATAAACACAACGCATCACAAATCTAGTTTAACAATTCATCTTAAGAAACATTCTTCAAGTTATGAATTCAAATGTGACCAATGTGGTTATGCAACAGACCATAAAGGTAATTTAAAAATTCATCTTAAAAGCACTCTTCAAGGTATCAATTCAACTGCGATCAATGTGATTACACAACACATCATAAATCTGATTTAACAATTCATCTTAAGAAACATTCTTCAAGTTATGAACATAAATGTGACCAATGTAATTATGCAACACATCGTAAAGGTGATTTAAAAATCCATCGTAAAAAACACTCTTCAAGCTAGGAATTCAAATGCAACCGATGTGATTATGCAACACATCACAAAGCTCGTTTAACGATTCATGTTAAAAAACAGGTCAGATTATGAATACAAATTCAACCAAATTGTAATTGTGCTACATATCAGAAAGCTACTTTACAAATTCATGTTAAAAAACACTTCAAGGGGTACACACCACAATTTTAAAATTTATCGCTTACAAAACTCATTCATAGAAACCACTCCAAGTTATGATACAAATGAGATGAAGTCAATAGGATATTTATTTGCATATTCTGAACATAAAGAAAGGAGAATGTGTTCTGATTAATAAATTATTTATTTGTTGTATTTTAGGCATCGTTATACTGTACTAATTAACTTGTCGATACTGAGGGGGTACAAAATGTACCCCAAGGTCAAATATTTTGTAATATTTTTGGCAATATTACAAATTTTGATTTGAGTATCCTTGTTGTCATTCTTTCATATACTGACATACAGTTAATTTCAAAAATATATAATACACAAATTTTTTTATTATTGAAGTTGATGTTTAAAATATCTTACATGAGTGTCAGTTTCAAAAATTAGTTTTTAGTCTGCTTAATTTTCAATTTCAAGCAATCATTCTTTTAGCATTATGCTTGTAAGAGCTCAAATAATTGGGCTAGTTGAGGACGGGGTGTCAATTGGAGCGACAATTTTAAATATAAATAAAAAGAAATGGGAGCAGGAAAGAATCATTGAACCACATCTAACTGGAAGAAATAGAATATAGACTGATCAAAAGGATGCTAAGCTGGTGGAGTTTCTTACAGGAAACCCTTTTGAAACAGTGAGAACTGCTGCAGCACAGACTTTCCTGGATCTCTTTCAACAGTTTGTCATCGTATTAAAGTTTCCAATGTTAGAAATAAGGTGTCCCCTTAAAAAATGCTTCTTAAAGTTCAGCAGAAGCAGGCAAGGGTATTATTTGTGCGTAACAATATATATATATATATATATATATATATATATATATATATATATATATATATATATATATATATATATATATATATCGGGGTCTGGACTACTGGCAATCAAGTTATCTTTACTGATAAAAAGTTATTTCAATTTTCTTGTACTGGGTATATTGAAGTTTATAGAGCCTTTCTAGATTTGACGAAAATTATGTTGTCCCTAGGGATAGATCTGTAACTATTGAAACCTGTGATTTATATCCAATTGAAAGTATTTGAGGCGTAATGGATAAACAAATGTATAATCCTAATTTTAGGCCCCAAAATAGAGCATTTAGTGAACAGTATTTGGTAAACTCAGTAAACTTTTGGAACAAAACTTCAAATTTGCTTAGAAATTTATATGGTTTCATGCTCCAGTCGACTTAACATCGTCATACAAGAGATGGTTCCTAGCAAAATATTAATTTTTGTAATTATGCATATTTCCCCAATTTTAATTGTACTTTTGTTAATAAAATTGTGCTTTTTTTTTTATTTTTGTTGTTTAGCATTTAATTAAGGTTCTTAAAAACGGAAGAAATTTGTTTTTACAAATTAAAAAAATTTATGTTTTTTATCAAAGTAACACACTGTATTATATTTCCTATTTCTAAAGACCCTGTATACTTCATAAACTATCCCTTCAACAAGGCTTCTATAAAACAACTGTCCCACACCTATGAAAAGTACAAGAGCAGATTTTGACACTGTGCTTTGCCCCGATGGCAACAAGGTTTGAAAGAGTTAAAAATTTAGTTACGTTGTTAAAGTTTCAGAAAAAAAATTTGGCTTTGTGTAAGTCAGGTTAGAAGAAAAAGTAATTATTGGTCTAGTTATGTAAGACAATGCTGTTTTAGGAGTTTTTACTTGTGCGGTTGTATTTTACCAGTTGTAGTGTAATTATGTTAGAGTAAATAAATTTTGTAAACCTGCCTCAAGTGAATGAATTAACAGCAAAAATGCAAGTAGTACATACTGATACTAGATAGGGAAAAGAAGATTGTAAGGAAGTTGATGTCAATAGTGTAAATAAGAATGTTTTCAATGTTAAATGAGAGAAGAACGGGTGAGAATTAATTCCAAACATAACATTTGATAGTTGTTATGTTACGAATGTGTTTAGTAATACGTATTAAAAGCAAATACAACTCCCTAAAATAATGAGTAAATAAAAATGGCATTCCTTTAGGGATATTACAGGGCTAACCCACCACTAAAAGGAAGTTTATTACTGGATTTTGATCGGTAATTTTGCTAGGTTGTTAACAATTTTTTTTAAGCCAATTGGGTTATTATAGTTATTAATTCTTGTGTTATAATTATTTTGTGTAAACACACTTGTTTTGTCGACAAAAGTTAAAATGGAGTTTTTTTAAAAATATTTTAGGTATTTGTAATGTAACTGCGAAGTTGGTGGTATCTGCTTTACGCCTATCTTTAGCTTTGAAATTAGTTAACTAGCACATTTAGTTCCTACTTTAATAAATAAACCACTTTCAAAGGTTAAGACAGGTAGTGCAGGTTATAGTAATGGCCTACAGGGGCCATTTATGTAAAAAGGAAGTATGGACATGGTCACATCTCCCGGAATGGTACCAAGTATTCCTCAGTAAGGGGAATGAGAGGAAGAAATTTTTTTAAATTTGATACAAACTAATGGTTTTTTAGGTGATCCATATCATAATGTAATAGTATCAAAAAATATAAAGCTATTATGTATTTTATCCCGTTTTTTAAAAGTATCTATATAGTGATTAAAATGGCGAGTAATCTTGGAGTCCTTATAAAATTAAAAGTAATTCTTTTCAAAATTATATTTTGTCATTAAAACTGTTTTAAAGTTCATTCAGAAAAGCTAGTTTTTTCGCTGATTCAAATTTATTTCACATCAAAAAAAATTCTTTTCGTGGGATGTTGGATCCTGGAAAATACCAACAGTTTAACAATTTTTAATAAGTATATCTTCACTCTTGAAGTGTTTAAAAAGATCGACCCATTGGTTCTTAACAGAAACTTATTTCCATTCTTTTATTTTGTAACTGGCTGTATATTTTGTTTAATACACACAATTTCATCAAAAAGTTCTGAATCTATTTAGATATCAGGGTGTTGTTTTTCAAAAACAGTTAATGAGTTTCTAACATCTGACCACAAAGGTTCCTTTTTAGCAATATATATATATATATATATATATATATATATATATATATATATATATATATATATATATATATATATATATGCAGGGTGGCGCATTAGTGTGACAAAGTCCCATATCTCCTTTATTTAAAGAGATACAAAAAAAATTAAATACAAAAGTTGTAAGATATGTTCTGGTGCATATTCCAAAATATTTTTAATTATACAGGGTAGATCATAAAAGCTTAGAAGTAATTTTAATTTTTTTTTAAATAGAAAACCCTATATTTTATTACATATTTAGATTCTACATACAATTTTAGACACATTTTATGTATAATGTCCTATAGCTAAGTCTAACCGTTTTTGACAAATTTCAAGTTTTTTGTCAACGATGTCGTTTGCAGGCCAAAACATAGGTGGAACTCTTTTCTAAACGAAGCCTTTATCAATTAGTTATGGTTGGTTTCCTTGGAAATGGGGACCTACTCTAATGGGCTGTATTGATATTTTTGTAATTCTTTCATACAGGGTGATCAAAAATGGACAATAAAAAGTAGATTCAATAAAACCTATAGTCATTTTTTTTAATGGAAACCCCCTATTTTTTTAATTCTATCTTATTTAGCATTAAAAATAAGGGCGACTTTATATAAGAGTGTATATTCCAAAAAATTGTTTTTGAAATAATGATAATTTAACATTTTTTTATTGTAAAAAGGCTATACGGCTTTCAAGTTTTGTTGTTAGTTGGCCGTGATGGCGGGGTGCGGCGAAACTAAAAAAATCGAGCACTTCAGATCGTAATATTACAATTTATTGAACCCCATATAAATAATTATTTTATTAAACGAACTTAAAGTAAAGACAATATTTTTTTGATTCAACAAGGTATATCCTAATCATAAACTTAACACCTCTAATGTAACTAAACCTGTAACTAATTATACAGATAAAAGTACTAGAAACACGTCAAATACGTACTACCTAATAAGTTGTTCGAAATGTCCGCCTCTTTCTTGAATACACAATGCAATACGTCTCTCAAATTCGCTGCTTAAATTTCTACACATTTCAACACTAATGTTTAGAAAACAGTTTCTAATCCTAATCTTTATGTCTTCCTTTGTTGTAGGCGGTATTTTATAAACCTGCTAAAGTCCATTTTAGTAAGATCTGGGGATCTAGCAGGCCAAGCAACAGGCCCTCCCCTCCCAATCCAACATTCTGGATATCTAGCATTTAAAAAAGTTATTATCGGACCTGTATGCTGTACTGGGGCCCCATCATGAAGAAACCACATTTCTTACTGCGTATCCTGTGGCACTTGACGCAACAAATTAGGTAGATGGTTTTTCAGAAAGCCTAAGTATACTTCCCCTGTTACTCATTGATCAAAAAATATGGTCCAATTACATGATTACCGACAACACCTCCCCAAACATTTAAAGACCATCTAGTATGAGAAGTATATCTTACAAAATGTGGATTTTCGGTAGAATAGTAATGAAAATTGTGTCTGTTAACACTTCCGTTTCTGTGAAATGTGGCCTCATCTGTAAATAAAATCAAATGAACAAAATTTCTTTGTTGGTTTATTTTGTTTTGAGCCCATTGACAAAATTCCAGTCATCTTTGATAATCTTCAGGAACCAACTCTTGAAGTAGTTGAACGTGATAGGGGTGCATTTTTTGAGACTTCAATATCCGCTGTACCGTACGTCGTTCAACACCAACCTACTGAGAAATGGGTCGTTGTCCAATATATGGATTTTCGGTAACTGTTAATAGTACATTTAATTGATTTTCCTCAGTCTGTGCACGTTTTTCCTTAGTATTTTTTCATAGAACACATTGCCAGTTCTTTCAAAACGCTCCAAAAGCTTTTCAAATGTCCTTCTTTCAGGTTGCCGTCTCTCTGGAAACCGTTGTTGATACATTCTTCTTGCTAAGAGTGTATTCTTATCACTAGCTCCCAAAACTAAAATCATATCAACCATCTCGGCTTGCGAAAAATTCATTATTTACAATTCTAATTCAAGTTTTAAATCAATTTGCTATAAAATACACTAATGCATCACACAAATTATCAACTGACAATAAATAATGACGTTTCTGATGATCTCTATTATTTTTATATGCCTCGCCGTCACGGCCAACTAACAACAAAACTTGAACGCCGTAAGGTCTTTTTACAATAAAAAATGTTAAATTGTCATTATTTCAAAAACTACAATTTTTTGGAATATACACTTATACAAAGTCACCCTTCTTTTTGATGCTAAATAAGATAGAATTAAAAAAATAGGGCGTTTCCATTAAAAAAAATGACTTTATAGTTTTTTGTTATTCTACTTTTTATTGTCCATTTTTGATCACCCTGTATGAATATATTACAATAATATCAATACAGCCCATTAGAGTAGGTCCCCATTTCCAAGGAAACCAACCATAACTAATTGATAAAGGCTTCGCTTAGAAAAGATATCCACCTATGTTTTGGCCTGCAAACGTCATTTTTGACAAAAAATTTGAAATTTGTCAAAAAGGGTTAGACTTAGGTATAGAACATTATACATAAAATGCGTCTAAAATTGTATGTAGAATCTAAATATGTAATAATATTTAGGGTTTTCTGTTTAAAAAAGATTGAAAATTACTTCTAAGCTTTTATGATCTACCCTGTATAATTAAAAATATTTTTGGAATATGCACCAGAACATATCTTACAATTTTTGTGTTTAATTTTTTTTTGTATCTCTTTAAATAAAGGAGCTATGGGGCTTTGTCACACTAATGCGCCACCCTGATATATATATATATATATATATATATATATATATATATATATATATATCAAATGAAACGCTTACGTAAATCTTCAGTGTTGCGTCCATTTATACAAATACGCTATAAAACATGGTCATTGTGTTACGTCTAGGTGTTTTTCATTTACCAAAGCTACTAGAATAGTGTTTACTAAATTTGGCCAAAAGACTTCATTTTTCTGTTCTATTAATTGTTGTTTTAAATTTGATACAACCATGTGTACTTCTACCATAGAAGATTTTTCAGATTTCACTTGCAACACAACACATTTCCGAAACGTAGAAGCCTGTATGTGAAGAAACCATACCCAAACTTCAAAAAAATTGATTTTAAAATTATTAAGAATCAATGTAGGACATTCTTCTTGAGAGAGAAAGTACTCTGTGCCCCCCCCCCCCTTGTTGTAAATAGTGTTCTAATAAAGGGCCCTAATGCTAAGTTGTAAGACAAGTATAGGAACTTGTGTTAGGGTCTGCGCGCTCCTGTCGTGGACCCCTTGAACATTTTCAATAGCGACTTAGGGCGAGTCTTGTTTATAAATCTAGAACCGTTTGTGTGAGAGGTTATTTCCGTTAAGACAGTGCCTGCAAGTAAATAATATAGTGGTCTGGCCCTGAGCTTGGTTATATTTGTTTGTATGTTATTATGTAGGCATTTTTTACTAGTTTAAATTTACAACATAGTTTTATCATTGTATGCAAAACGTGACAATAGTGTTACATGCTAATCTGATGTCGTTTGTTTATGAAGCCTGTTTTTTTTTGCACGCTGCAAGTTAAATCAGACTTATTTTTTTAAATTGAGAGCTGGTTTTGCATGATGTAAGTTAAATCAATTTGGTATTTTTGAATGGTGGTTGCTTCTAGCAAACTGTAAGTTAGTCTAATCAGTATTTTTGAACTGTATTCTTGATTTGGTTGATTGACTGAGATTGATCTGATTGTTTGATGTGATCGAGCGTGATTTGTTTGAAATTGATCTGCTTAATTGATTTGATTGATTTGTTTGTTTGAGAAGGAGACGAGAGAGAGAGAGAGATAGAGAGGGGGAGACACGAACACAATCAGCCTCTATTACAGAAAACATTCATTAATCCATACACCACTAGATGGCGCCACAATCCGACCCTAATTAGTCCTTATAATATACCGATAGGTGGCGCCACCTTTATCACAGGAAATATTCATTAGTCCATACACAACTAGATTGCGACACAAATTCAAATTTTGCAACAAGGGGGCACGACTGGAGGGCATTGGCCTTAACACATATTCCTATACTTGTTTTACAAGTTAGCATTAGGCTCCTTATTAGGAAACTATTTATTCATCGTTTAGGGCGCAGACCCTAACCCAAGCTCCTATACTAGTCTTACAAGTTAGCATTAGGGCCCCTTGTTAGAATAATATTTATCGTTAAGGGGGGCACAGACTCTAACACAAGTTCCTATATCTGCCTTATGAAATAGAATTAGGGCCCCCTTATTTTCAAATTTCCCGCCATAACGAACAATCAGCTGAAAGCGTAACCTAATATTCAACCAGAAACAGCGCTTTAAACTTCCAATCCAAGCACAGTACAGTCTGGGCGGAGTCTAAGGACCAATCAAAAACCAGCGGGGCTTGGTCTGCCATTAGGTCCTCCAATCCGAACGCTCGGGCTGGTCACGTGCTACCCCCACCCAGCCCCCTGCGCACGCATTTTGCAACCCTCCATAGACTGAACTGACAAAAGGCTCTTAATACTGCCAAAAAGGCCATAATTAGGGGTTAAACTGTCGTCAGGGGGGTGAAAATTCCACCAAGGGGTTGAAAATGGCCCCAAAAAGAATCCGTCAAAAAACAATATCTATTTTAGTTTGGTTCCGTTTGAGCTGAATAACTTCACCATTACCTGTGCTGAGTTGTAATGCCTTTCCTTTATTAATTGTGTTGTTGTTTGACGACCTCCATGCCCAGTTCCCTGGTGAGCAGCTTTATGGCATCATAACATTCACTCGAGCGTAAAATAATCTTTCCAGATTTTTTAAGTAAAATTACATAATATGACTCAATTCTTTAAAATTATAAGTATTTACCACATAATAAACATTTTTGTTACTGGTGTTAATTAATTAAAAGCCCAACAATAAAACACGTACACACCAAAAGACATATGGCATATCGTTTTGTAAAAGAACCTCTTTTTATTGCTGCTATTGTTACATGTGAAGTAGGTTGTGGTGAATTAACTATCAACGTTTTCTTATTATTCTATGATACGCATGAGATTTTAAAAGATCGTGTAGATTACGAGAGGAACGGGTCTAAACTTGTGTGCAATAATGGAGTGATCAAGATCTTGGTTACACACTCCGTTATCGTGATGCATGGTGCTCATGATGCGTAATATTTTTATTCCGTTTCGGAATATAGGAAACTATCGACATGCCTGTCCTTGGTAAAGTAAAATTTTGAAGAAACAACTTCTATCCTGTCGCAGACCAATACGGCTGGCAATTCAGGCTTATTTTTGCGAATACTGCCAAGCAGGGTTATTTTTCTTTTCAATAGCATTTGCGCCAGATCGTACGAGGTAAAAAAATACTTTTCTTCTTAAAAGTGAGGTTTCTAATTTTTAAGGGAAAAATATTACTTAACCTATTAAAATTAAGTAATTTTCAATTTTTTGTGGTAATCATTAGAAATTAGCGTTAAATTTTTTTTAATGTTATATTACTAAGGTATGTGTGTGCGTGACAACATCGTTCGAGTAGGCAACTATTTTTCATGTAAAATTGTTGTAAAAATTTAAAAGTTATTACTTATATTAAATATATCGTGTAATAATTACTTCGAATTCCAATTATTTATTTCCAGTGAAAAACCATACCATATAGTATTATGAATGTATAGTACCTAATAAATAAGTTAAATTAAATTGTGTAAATCGGGCAGTGGGTACCTTATAACAAGTCGAGAAAAAGTTAGCAAACCAGGCCCTATACTATAACTATAATGAAGGTATTTAACAGGGACGTAGCTAGAATTTTTACGGAGGGTGGACTGTCAGTGGGCCAAAATATTGTTGGGTGGGTCCTATATCCGATGTTTTTTTAGGACATTCAAAAAGATTTTGAATTAAGGAATTGAAAAAACTTGCCTATTGCAAAACACACATTTTATTACGAAGATACGTTTTCAAACGTCTTAAGCAGGAAAATGTACGCTCACAGCCCGCACTAGAAACAGGAATAGTGATAGCCGTCACTGATTTTATTATTGATTGTATTAAGTAGCTCGATTAGTTGCATTATATTAGTAATATTTACATTATTTTCTAGTTCATACCGATTTATTGTTTTAGGTAATATTTTTAGTTGGGCTTTCAGTGTTTCACTATCAGCTTTATAATGATCTACTAACGGTTTCAGACAGTCATAATCTAAGAAATCTTTATTTCCCGGATGGGAATTTTCTAGTCCTTTGAGCATTTCTTTTCTTGTTCCGATTTTTTATTCTTCGGTATTTCAATATTATTTGTTTGACTGATTTTGACGGCTTCAGAATATATTTCAAACATACATTTACTGTCAGATTTCATTTCCGTAAAAACATCTATAGTCGGGCCGGCGAGAGGTGTCTTATGACACATCTTTTAGTAAAGGATGGTTTAAGATTTTAAAAACGTATGTCGTTATTGGTTCATATAGTTAGTAATTTTGAATACCAACAAAACATCGTCAATGTATCTAGGTTATTTTCAACTTTAAGCCGCGCTGTCAAATTTAAATAAAATTACTGTTTGAATATCTCGGGATTTAGTATCCTAAAGATCTTAAAAATTCCCATCCACTTGTATAAATAAAGTCGAATTTCGTTTAAGGTCTGTTCGCACTTATTCTGGCATGTAACGTCCACAGAGTGTGGGTAGTCATGTGATAATAATATATTGTACAACTGTAAACGATTATCATAACTGAGACCAGGTCAACAAAATTTCGTTTTGGACCTGTTTTACAAATTAATTATATCAATAATTTTCAATAAGAAACGAATTAGCTAGCAGTAAACAGTGCCCGAATGAAGTGCGAAAAGGTTGGTTAATTGCAGAGGATCGATTTTAGCCGACAGATCTCACTGCGTTAAAAGAGTGAAGACTGTGATTTGGTTATCGAAGCCACTTATAAATAACTGATTTTGTCATAAATAAATACATTGTTTTGGATGTTAAAAATTAGATTTATTATTAGTTAATAGTATAACCGATTTTAAAAATCTCAGTTTACAGTTTGTCAATATATATATATATATATATATATATATATATATATATATATATATATAGTGATGTATTGTTATTGTATTTAATTGGCGAACAAATGGGACACTAAAATGTGGCTATATATATATATATATATATATATTTGATTATTATTATTTGTTTAAAATATTTAATATTTATGTTCTGAACTAGCTCAATATCTCAAATGGGGATAGGGTTCAATAATTGTATTTTAAACTTTGACTGTTGGCAATTTAACATCATTTATAACATTTAACCTACTAAATCCTTTAAATTATAATAACTGCATTTATATAGTAAACGGGTAATCATTGAAAATTTTATTATACACATGGAAATGTTTACGTTAAATAAATTGTAAATTATACTGAATGGTTTCTGTGTGAAACAGACTTTAGTTGAATCTGCACAATAACGCATGCGTTGCGTTATAACTGACTTTATCAAATGCAGCCTGTCAAAAATTACAATAAATGATCTACAAAATGTGAGTACAAGTTTGTTTTGGTTCAAAATAAAATTAAAATGTTGATAAATACACCAATTCATTCACTTTTGTTTAGATGTTGGTTTAAATACTTACAAGATTTTTCGGATTTAAATTTTTGTTTTATTTGCATATAAATTTTAATTGATTGCAATTTTATTTTAGATACTGTTATGGAATTCAGTTTATTTAATACTCTGCGTCACTTCCAAGAAAAATAAACATCAAATCCAAAATAATTGCATGAATTTATTAACATAAAAAAAAACACATGAACCGATATTTGAACACGAATTCAAATTTGAAACAATTATATTATAATCGACACTAATAATCGGTAACCTAATTTTTATCTTTTGTTATAGGTTAAAACAATTGTTTCTGAGATCTCGATTCTACGTTGATCGCGTTTCAAAATCCGAAAATGTTAACGAAACTTGTAGCTTACTCGTTAAACACCAACACTATTAACACTATGACTTATTAGTCACAAAAAACAGAAAACATACAGAACACAGAGAGAGTGAGAAATCAGAAGCAATTCCTTTTATACTTTTCACTTGGATACCAAATTGTCAACTTTTTTTCTACATTACACACAAAGAATCCAAGCATTTGATTGGTCTAAACAAAATGGTTAACTTAACTAAAATACAAAATATGCTATAACTGTTTTATAACAAGTCGGATTTGGTTTTTGAATACAGATTTGGAATCAGGGCAAGATTCCGCATAAAAGACACCCCACAATCCCTATTTCGCTTGGAAGCTTTGCATTTTGACAATTTAAAATCTAAATTTACCTATATCTACCAAAATCTATATTCTACACCTAAACTAATTACATATTCGGAATCTACATGAAATACTATATCAGAATACATTTATTTCAAATCATTTAACTTAATTTTAACAGAAATTCCATTTTCATATTTAAATTTTAGGTAGTTAACCCAAATTTTATGTTCATATTACTTTTATATTGTAAATTTCTTTATGCAAACGAGGGAAACCTACTAATATGTGTTATTATAATCTATTTTAAACTTAACTTATCCTAAAAACACTACAAATTTAAACTTAACTTATCCTAAAAACGCTACAAATTTACATAATCCTTAAATATAGTAATTAACCTATCTTAATGTATTTTTACTTGTAACTTGCGTTTAAAACGTCTAAATCATTTGAAATGTTAATTTATCATGTTCTTATAGCTATCTTTAACACAAATACTGTTTACTTTTAGTCCATAGTTCATAACTTTATCATTTCAGAAATTCATATTGTTTAACACATTTATGTAAATTTTATATATAAAATGTAATTTTATATTAAATATCACATTGTAGAAATGTTGTTCATGTTCTTATCAATGTTTCTACATCACTACCACTTCTCCTGCACTTTTTATACACTTTGCCTGTGAAATATAAATATACAGTGTTCGCACTATAACCCTTTTTTAAAGTTTATATAGTTCCTGCATTGTACCTATATCTATACATGTTCTATATTTTAGAATTAACCTACATCGTGTGATTAATATCTGTAAAGTGTTTAAACTGCTTAAACAAATTGATTAAACTGTAAAATTACTGAAATATATTCACCGAATATATATATATATATATATATATATATATATATATATATATATATATATATATATATATATATAAAACGAATGTAAACTTAAGTATAGCTACAGAGGTATATGTTAAATATAATAATTCTTTACAATGTTATAAAGTAACTAAGATTCTAATTTTTGCTCTAAATTCAAATATTGGACATCTTATAATTAAAAATCATCACCATCACTTTCACTATCATCTTCACTCGACTCTCCGACATCGATTACTAGAGGTTTTACCATTTCCTCAGCTCTTTTCTGAACGTCCCACCACCGGCTCATTTCCTTTTCAGCATGTAAAATACACTTTTACCACAATTCTCCAGTTACTTGGTTTAATGAATCCTTCTATAGTGATAAAACATTCTCGTCCCTGAAGTTAACTCGATAGAGTTGAATTGGCAGTGATACGGAGGTAAACGTAAAATTTGATGTCCCCATTGATGAGCATATATTTTTGGCAATTTGTAATAATTCCACTTTCAGCATATTATTCGAATAAGGAATGTTGTGTTTTCTTAAAAATTAAAGAAGATCTTCTTTCTTCCAACTACTTGAAGGTAATTTTCTACTAATGTAGAATGATAACTGGCGTTGTCAAGAATTATCAAACTTGGTTTTTCTAAATTTGGTAAAAGCTGTTCTTGAAACCATTTTTTAAATAAATCAGCGTTCATATTATCGTGGTAGTCTGTTTGCTGTCTTACTTTTACTGGAAAATACCAATGATGAATTAGGTATAAAACCATCCTTGTTGCCAGCACTCAGTACGATAAAACTAAAATTTGTTCGGTTAAAAATATTTTTAACAAATCGGACTATTTTAATTACCGTTTCCCTTCTCCTAGCAGTTTGTTTTTTGTGCTTTTCAAATCATTATTATGCCACGATTTTCGAACGCTTCCTCGACTAAAAATCCCCGTCTCATCCAAAGAGACAGGATAGTAACTAATTTCACAGCTTTTATTATCAAAATATTTTCGCAAAAATGTTGCTCGAGCACCAGCAATATGAACCTGCTCCATTAAACGCCTTCTTCCATCGTCAACTTTGAATTCAAAACCAATTTTGTGTAACAATTGTTTCAAACTCGTTTTACTGAAGGTAAATATTTTTAAAGTTCAGTTTGGAGTTTTTCAATAGTAATATGTGAGCCTAAAATTAAACAGTGATTAACTCCATTTCAATAATAATTTCTGAATTATTTACCAGTTGCATGCATGGTGTACATTTTTCGTTTCAAAACGTCTTTCACGTATTCACGACATCCTCTAACTTCGACTTCAAACGCATCCTATGTTTTTGCGGTGAATCCGGCGCTGATTTCCAAGATTTTAAAGCGAGAGCCATTCTTGCCTTTGTTCGAGTTACAGTTTTCTCGGAAATGCCGCATGCGAGAGCAGTTCGCTACAACATAATATTACATAAATATAAATTTAAATAGTGAAAATTATTAACGTACCTGGATAATGGAAGTTAAAGGTAAACTTGCCCCCCCGTTATCGCGTTCCATCTCGAAACAATGCAGTATATTCATTAACATTACTTGAGTTTGGCTTTTCAAAGATTTACCTTCTAATGACATCATTATTTGCTTCAAAATAAATAAATGCATTCAATCAAGTGGAAATACATTTTGCATTATAAACTTACCTCGTAATAGTGAATACTAATAATAACAGTTTTGAAAAAAACTGTTGTTTACAAATGCAATGGAAACTAATAAATTACGAAGCGAATTATTATAATTACAAAACACGATGCGATTATACGAAACGAAATACGAAGAATAATTTGAGGTTAAATAGCCAAGAAGACATCTGGCAGCGTCATGCGCTTTGACTTTAGAATCTACATACGTTTTTAAGTCCTGCATTTAAAATATATAGCAGACGTGTATTATATAATCCGTCTTTCTTTAAGTGGGAACTTCGCACTAAGATAAAGGGAAACAGATGTATTTCACTGTAATAATTATATACCCATTCTCGAGTCCGCCATGAGACACCTCTCCCCGGCGCTACTATATCAAAGATTTTATTAAAATATTAACTTTCGCTGATAATCATATTTAAAAACACTAAAATTTCTGTGAATTTTGTCTTAACTGCCATACAAGCGAACACTTGAGCTGTCCACCTTGTGTAACAAATTTTCTTTAGTTCAACTAGATTTTTTGAAGGATTCAGTTGTCGATGAACTTCCATAAATTTATTATGCATTGAGGAGCCAGACACAAACACATATAATATGAAAATGTAAACTTTCACCATTAACACTCATAATAAAATACTTATCTTTTTTGGGATTTTTTAATGGTGTACTTTAAATTATACAATCTAAACGTTTCGATAACACTTACAGTTATCTTCGTCAGTAGTAATGTTTGTTAAAAATTGTTAAAGATGTAGTAAACAATTTTGTCAAATTTGAAAAATTCAAACATAAACATAAGCCTGCTATTAATATAACAGTTTGAGAAACGTATAAGCCAACTATAAAATTGTAGTAAAGAATAACTAGGTCATTAAAATTAAATATTGTTAAACTGCCTCAAAGATGACAAACCAGAACACTCTCTACGACGAAAGCTAACAATGAAATTTGCCAGCCAAAAACACATTTAACAAAATTTAATCGAGTTATGATGTAAGTGTAAAGTTGTGAAAAACTTCAATTTTAAAATGATAGAAGCATTCACAAATCCAAACATTACATCAAAAATAACCCAGTTAAATCTAACAAAGAGATATCTTTATCAATAATTGGAAGTGTTATTAACAATGAAAAGCACAATGCAGAACGTTCTTTGTAATTTTTAATTTCAATTTAATTTCAACTACTTATGTTAAATTATAGTGCTGTGGAAATTTAACATACAATTGGTAAAGCATTTGCTTCAAGGTCTAGGAAAAACACAGCAAAAAACCTAGACATACCAAAAGTTGAAAACAAATTAAAATCAAGGCGTATCATTATGCTCTTTTTTAATTATAAGATGCCAAAACCTATTTAAACGGAAATTTTCTTCTTGTCTATTAAAATTATTCGGTGTTTATATATTTCAATAGCTTCACGTTGCAAACGAACATAATAATGGGTTTGTCTTGACAATATTTTCATATTGTCAAATTGAATGTCATGATTTAGATTATTCAGGGCATGGTCAGCTACAGCAGACCTCTCTGGTTGACCCAATCTACAAAACCTCATATGTTCTTTGCGTCTTGTATCAAAGCTACGTTTTGTGGTCCCGATGTATACTTTTCCACATGAACAAGATAACTTATACACTCCGGAAGATGATAAAGGGTTTGACACATCTTTAGGTGATCTTAAATGTTCTTTAATTTTTTTTGTAGGTTTAAAAATAGTCCTAATGCCATATTTGATTAGGATTTTTTCAATTCTATTTGTAACATTAGCTATAAAAGGAAGAAAAGCAGTACCAACATTAAGAACTGGTTTTTCTTTAAGGTTACGCCTAGAAGGTGTAATAACATTATTAATATCTGTAAGTGAATATCCATTATCTTGTAACGATTTTCTTAAATATTTATATTCATCATTCAAGAATTCAGGGTCACAAATTCGTTTTGCTCGATCTACTAAAGATTTAATTACACTAATTTTTTGACGTGGATGGTGCTTGGATAATTTATGAAGGTATCTATCAATGTGTGTCGGCTTTCTGTAAACCTTAAAAGATAGTGAATTATTATTTTTAGATATTAATATGTCAAGAAATGGTAAACTTCCATTAGTTTCTTTTTCCATGGTAAACTGAATACTAGGATGTATACCATTTATAAAAACCAAAAACTCATGCAGTGCTTCTTCTCCATGTCTCCAAATAACAAATGTGTCATCTACATATCTATACCAAACTGAAGGTTTTTTAGGTGTATTTTGTAACGTTAATGTTTCAAATTTTTCCATATAAAAATTAGCTATAACAGGACTAAGGGGACTACCCATTGCTACACCTTCAATCTGTTCATAAAATTTACTATTCCACTGAAAATAAGTTGTAGTAAGACAGTGCTGAAAAGAATGGTTATGTCCTTTGGAAAAGATGATCTATGTATTCAATAGTTTCTTTAGAGGTACTTTTGTAAAAAGTGAAATAACATCAAAACTAACCATTATATCACCCTCTTCAATTTTGAAACTATGCATTTTTCAACAAAGTCTGCAGAATTTTTAATGTAATGGGTGTTTTTCCTATATCTTGTTCATGTGAAAAGTATACATCGGACCACAAAACGTAGCTTTGATACAAGACGCAAAGAACATATGAGGTTTTGTAGATTGGGTCAACCAGAGAGGTCTGCTGTAGCTGACCATGCCCTGAATAATCTAAATCATGACATTCAATTTGACAATATGAAAATATTGTCAAGACAAACCCATTATTATGTTCGTTTGCAACGTAAAGCTATTGAAATATATAAACACCCGAATAATTTTAATAGACAAGAAGAAAATTTCCGTTTAAATAGGTTTTGGCATCTTATAATTAAAAAAGAGCATAATGATACGCCTTGATTTTAATTTGTTTTCAACTTTTGGTATGTCTAGGTTTTTTGCTGTGTTTTTCCTAGACCTTGAAGCAAATGCTTTACCAATTATATGTTAAATTACCACAGCACTATAATTTGACATAAGTAGTTGAAATTAAATTGAAATTAAAAATTACAAAGAACGTTCTGCATTGTGCTTTTCATTGTTAATAACACTTCCAATTATTGATAAAGATATCTCTTTGTTAGATTTAACTGGGTTATTTTATTTGATGTAATGTTTGGATTTGTGAATGCTTCTATCATTTTAAAATTGAAGTTTTCACAACTTTACACTTACATCATAACTCGATTAAATTTTGTTAAATGTGTTTTTGGCTGGCAAATTTCATTGTTAGCTTTCGTCGTAGAGAGTGTTCTGGTTTGTCATCTTTGGCAGTTTAATAATATTTAATTTTATGACCTAGTTATTCTTTACTAAAAAAATTTTATAGTTGGCTTTATGTTTCCCAAACTGTTATACTAATAGCAGGCTTATGTTTATGTTTGAATTTTTCAAATTTGACAAAATTGTTTACTACATCTTTAACAATTTTTAACAAACATTACTACTGACGAAGATAACTGTAAGTGTTATCGAAACGTTTAGATTGTATAATTTAAAGTACACCATTAAAAAATCGCAAAAAAGATAAGTATTTTAAACTGTTTCTAAAAGGTCAAAAAAATATTTTCCCTGTGATAAATTCTTGCAAATATCAACCACAAACAAGTTTAGTCTATGATTATAACTTTGTAAATAAATCACTTGAGGAACTTCACGTTTAAACAATGTTTGAACACCTTTTGAACAGCCACTTATTATACATTCGAGCCATTATAGGTCTGTGCAATGCATTTATGCATATCGGTTTTACACTCATTAAACAGGTCCTTAACATATGAAAGCAATGCTTGAGCATTTAATTCCTTTGCAGCTCGATATCCAATAAATCTCTCATAAATGGTGCCCTGTAAGTAATAACGAATTACTACCGATATTTGTTCAGTTTTTGCTGTCTTTAGTTTCGTTACAAATTACCGCAAAACATGCCTCACTGTTAATTTCAGCACCAATTTGATTTAGTACCACTTCAGACCAAATGAATAAAATCTAGTTTTGTATTTGGGGGCTAGTATATTTTGCGTTCCTTGGCACTTCATCCACCAATTTTTTTTTACCACAGGAGTATGTTTAGCGCAAAGATGTAACATCTCAATAAAATTCTCTCTGTTAGAACTGTCCTGGCTTTGATTTCATCCCCTTTGTGAAATGTTTTGTGTTGCAGAAAAAATTCAAATATCAATAATCACACGTAAATAGTTTATATTGTATTTTGCCACCATACTGTTTTTTATACGCCTCCAAATGCGGGCGTAATGTGATCTTTATAGCACGGAAATGTCATTGATGCTAAGCAGCATGATTGACAGCAAACACATGACATGATATATAATAGCAATATCACAGTATCTTAGTAACAACAAATTAGCCTACTGTCGACTTTATTTCACTGCATTTGCGTTTAAAAACTTGCCGAAAATACTGAATCTTTTTAATATTTTGTTCCAGTTTCATGGTGCAAAATAAAATAAAACATTGTATGTACCACGGGCATAATTGTAGATTCAAATTGATTTGATTTTCGACTGATAGTTGTTCTTTATTTTTTACTTTACAACGATCGTACCACCTAATGTAATATTTTTTATGTTCACTGCCACGATCATGTTGTTTAAGTCCTGACTCTTTTTCTAAGGCTCTCTTCCAATTTTTAAAACCGACGCTGACAAACACATCATTGATGTCCCAATTGATCGAAAAGTTTCTGCAAACAAAACAAAATACGGCGTCGGAAATCACACTGTATTCTAACCAGTCTGGGTATAATTTGAACCAGCCACTGTTAACTGCTTTTCTCTATTACTAAGCTTTATTTTTGGGTAGAACTTTGGTAGTGGTTGCGTTGGTCCATCTTCATAACTCTGTGAAATATCACTGCCCGGCGCTTTCTTTCTGACTTCCGTAACTTCTTGTTGGGTTTGTTGCTGCTGTTTGGATAACCATTCTTCAAAATCCACTGTTTCTTCAGATTCAGATTCGGTGTCAATCAGCTCCAAAACCAAATCAAAATCTCGGGTGGATTCTACCATGGACGCGGGAATAATTTTTTTAGAAGTAGAAGCCGCGTTATCGGAAGCTGACGATGATAAAGTTTGTGATTCCTCATTTGGTTTAACTTTTTTTGGAGAACCAAAATAGTCCACTAAAGTTCTTTTGCCACTACCACTCATTATAAACATTGCTATAAATCACAAATACTTAAAAAATCAATAATCAATACATAAGAAGCACTGCATACGATAGTCTTACGTTTACGTACCAAATCTAAAGACCAACTGAACTGAATAAAATAATAAATGACTTGGTTATCAAGACTAAACAAATAGTGTAACCACAAGGATAATAAATTTTAAGAAATACGATCTTTTGTTTTGTTTGTATGTCTGCACCGGCGTTTAAGATAAGATTAGTAACGCCGCATTTCCGTTGAAAACGAAACCGCACTTATAATATTATATTACCATTATTTATCATTCTGCACATTGTATTTAAAATATTTAATAAAATCTTTAGAATTTTTTTCATTTATTTATCTCCACAGGTATTTGATAAAATTTTGTTGGTGGGCACATGGGTGGGCCCAGAAAATATAGGGTGGGCCTGGTCCACCCAGACCCACCCCTAGCTACGTCCCTGGTATTTAACCATCCACTGTCACATAAGGTATGTCCCTACTCTATCAAAATTATTCAAAAATAGACATAGAGATAAATCCAAAATTATATATTAATAGAAAACAAAATGATTTGTATTTGAAAGACTTTCCCAAAAAATAAAATGCAGATGATCCCATTGTACTAACTTTATGGGACATTTTTCCAGTATTTCTTATAATTGTGTTGTATTTCTGGTACTGTTTTTATAATGGAGCTGGTGGTCTCGCACTTTGCTAAATGAAAGTAACACATGGGTTCTTCTAGGTACCTAATAGAAAATTTTTTTTTCTTAAGAGTGAGATTACATATTTTTAAGGACAAGATACCTATTACATAACCTTTTACGTATAAGCAAAGTTCTATTTCTTGTGGTAACAAGTAGCAATTAGCGCCTTTGTACATGTTTAATTTTTTTCGTTATACTAGTTCTGTTTGTGCATTACAAAACCACTCAACTGCTTATTTTTCTTACAAAATTATTACACATGCACCGGGTGTCCCACTTTCATGTGTATTGTGGGGTTTTTCGCTTATGAGTGGAGATAGAAGATTGCAGTTTTCACAATAGTTGGCGATTTTTTGATGAAATAAAAGATGCCATAATTACATTTGTCATAGCCTCTTACTTTCTGAGCTACAGGGTGATTTTGAAAAATTGTTGTGTTCAGGCATCCGTTGTACCTCGGTTATTTGAAAAGTTATTGTAAACATGAAAACGGACTTTTATAGAATTTTCAACGTATAATCCAGTGGTGTGATTGGATTTTTTGTAAACACAACTGTTTTTACTTATCGGACAAAGTGGAGTATTTTTTAATGGGCAGTATGTATATTTTTTTCATTCATTTAAAGGATAATAATAATTGATAAGTAGCAGTCTTATTTTTACACTGAAGAAAACATGATACTGGATAAAAAATATACAAATACAACTTAACGTGTGACAAAATTGTAGTACACACTAAAATTTAAAAATTCTGCTTAATTTAGTGCTCATTACGTCTAATGCATATCCGGCATAGCTTCCGAATTTTCCCTAAAATGATCATGGTACGACCTCTCAATTCTCTAAAAGCATTTTCTATGGTGCCACGGAGATCTTGGATGGAATCATAACGTCTCTTATGGACCTTATTTTAAAGGCAGCCCCATAAAAAAGTCCAGCATAGAAAGATTAGGCGACCGAGGTAGCCACTTAAGCGGTCCATTTGTCCCGATCCAGCGTTGGGGAAATGATCATCTAGCCATTTTGTTACAGCCCTCGCAGTGTGCGCTGGAGCTCCGTCGTGTTGAAAAAATATATTTTGTAAGTGAGCTAAAGGAACATCTTCCAAAATTTCAAACATGTTAGTTTGAAGAATTTTCATATAGCGATCAGTGTTTAAACTTCATTCATAGATAATATAAAACATGAAACACTTAACCTAAACCTGCCCTGCGTTCTCTGGTAAATCTTTCATGTGGATTTTCCTGCGCCCAGATTCGTGAATTATTCTATTTAGAATTCCATTGCTTGAAAAAAATGGCTTATCTGATCACACAACTTGCTGTTCGAAGTATCTATCGATAAGGCACTTGTTAACGAACGAATAACAGCATTGATGGCGTCTTTCTGCATCGCCAGTACGTAAGTTTAGAACTAATTTATATTTCTAGGGCTTAAATTTATTTGACTTAAGAGTTCTTTGCGCCTTCGTTTTTGAAACTCCTACTTCATCTTCCATTTTTCTTAACGAAGTTTCGGGATTCATAGCCACACATGCTAGGACGTTGACTGCCGCTTCCTCGTTTTCTTTATAGTAGATTTTTGGCCGTGGCTTTGAAAAGATCCATACTGAATTAGGTTGTTTTTCATTTTGAGAAATAATATTTTATCTGGTTGATACCTCTCTGGATATCTACATAATATAAGGTAATCAAGTCAAACAAACACAGATATAACACACGATTCCGAATTTAGGAAAATTTAGCAATTGAAATAGAGTTCTGAGGCTTCTTCCGCGTTTCCGTTACACAGAATATAGCAAGTATCCATGTCATATTTATCTCTATTTGGAAATCTATTTTGGGTAGCGATATTATAATTTATTATGTCGTTTTAAATAATAGAAAACACAAGCCCAACCGCTGTTGAAATCGAAAAATAAATTAACCACAGAAATGGCAAATTGTCGGTTACCTATTAGTAGTAGACAGGCACTATCCCCTCCACTTTTTTTACGTCACAAGCCCCGCCCACTATCACTTTTTTATATGCCCACGTGGGGGACGCGTTTTTCACCCTTATTTTTATGGTTTCTTTTCGAAGGTCCTTTTCATCCCTAATTATTTATTGTTATTTACTCATCCACGTGTAGGACATGTTTTTTCACCCCTATGTTATGACAGCTCACGTATAGGAAGCGTATTTTCTACCCTATGGTTTCTTTTCGAGGGTCAACCCTTGATGGAACTTTCAACCCTAATTAAAGTCTTTTTGACAGCAATTTTTGTACCTGCTCACGTCAGGGGCAGATGTAGGGGTTGGTCTTGGACTTGGGGTTGGTCTTGGACCTGGAGTTGGTCTTAGGGTTATTTTTGATGGTCATCTAATTAAGGTCCTTTTTGGTTGTATTAAGAGCAGTACCCCTGGAGGTTAGGCAAACGCACACACATACAATATTGGAAATTGCATAATTACCGTAATAAGATATTATTATTAAAATTATCGATCCTATTGATTTAAAATGGTCATATGCTATTGGGTACGTTCGGATGATCTTTTACCTATACGAGAAATTTATTTATGCGTTCTATTTCTAATAAGGAGGTTCTTGTATCACACGTGTAGGGCTTCGCAACTTGTTCCCAGGCCTTCGCCCCCTGGCCGGAGATGGTATGGGAACCCTAACCTTATAAGACAAGTGTAGAGCTTAGCCCCTATCGTGGCCCCCTTGGTGCAATGTATGCGGGTTCTAACTTAATCTTACAGCTGTAGGCCTTCGCCCCGTCATACAAAATTGTATTCTAATAAGGAGATTCTTATAAGACACGTGTAGGGCTTCGCAACTTATTCTCAGGCTTCGTCCCCTGGCCGGAGATGGTATGGGAACCTAACCTTATAAGACAAGTGTAGAGCTTAGCCCCTATAGTGGTCCCCTTGATGCAATTGAATAAGGGTTCTAACTTAATCTTACAGCTGTAGGCCTTCGCCCCGTCATACAAAATTGTATTCTAATAAGAAGACCCTAGCCTTGTAAGACAGGACTTGTATCAGGGTCTGAGCCCTGGCCCCTTTGAGTAAAAATTGATTTTAGTGCCATCTAGTGGCGTATAGACTAATGAACATTTTCTATAATAGAAGTTGATAATGCACCTCTCTCTCTCTCTCTCTCTCTCTCTTGCTCTATCTTGTTTCTCCCTCTCCCTCTCCCTCTTTAGGCTCTTTCTCTCTCACACACACACACGCACACACACAACACACACACACATACACACACACACACACACACATACAAACACACACACACACACACACACACACACACACACAAACAAACAAATCAATTAATTAATTAATCAATCTCAAACTGAATACATTAAAGTCTAATTAAATATGACGTGAAATAATAAATAATTTCTACCCTAATGCAATGATGCTTTATGTATAGACAGATTTTCTCTTTCTAAACAGACACCACCTGTACATTCCGAAAATTATATCTGATTTGTTTGCATGTTCAATTACATACACACAAAATTGTTTCATAGAAACGTGTTCGTTAACTGTTATAAAACCCCATTAAAAAAACTGGAAAGTAATAATTACTTATATATAACATAGAGTTAAATTAAATTAACATGTTTTTAAGAATATCAAACTGATATAATGGAAATAAAAGGCAAAAGGTTTTAATGGTTTATTATTATACGTGAATTAACAATAACTACAAGTTTAAAATCAACGAATACGTGCCAACTATCTGTAGAGCTGATCTTATGACGTCATCCTATAAGAGTAGTAATACATTTTAAAAATCTTTATCGACATTTTTGTTAGCAATATCAGGTAAAAATATATATATATATATATATATATATATATATATATTAATAATAATACGCTTACCTTTAGAAGTGTTTTTTCCTTCAGCTGTACCATATGCTGAACTGAAATATTTTTTATACGTGTCCACATGTAATCTCACTAAACACGATTTATGAATGGTTGGATATAAACTGGCTATTACATTCCGATCATTAACTAATTTAAAAAGTAATATACAAAACCTGATTACTGCTACTCGTATTTAGCAGGTATGTTGTACTTATAAAATTTACTTTCAAAACACTTACAAATATTTTAAAAATTTTGCTAACACACACACACATATGCACTTCACGTTATATGGATTTTTACCAGTTGAGATTAATAGCAATGTTAACTAAACGATTTAAAATTTCTAATCTGAAATAAGAGTGACGTAATCTAATCTAATTTATTTGAAATTTCATAGAGAGCATCACCATCATCGAGATTTTGAGATACATTTACCGCATTGTCTTCACCTTGAACGATTATATTGTAACAACCTATAAAGCAGCTAATAACCCCTAACGGATTTATCAGACACTGTTATTACACGGACATGAGGTTATCCCTAAATTAACTGGTTTCAGCATGGCTCTGAAAATGCTGCACACTCTTGAAATCTTTCAGTTCGTTCGCAGAAGTTGTACCGTATTCATTCCCTTCAATTTTATCTGCATTCTGTTTCGATACTGTAGTACGTTCTCTAATACATAAAAAGAATCTTCAATACTGTGATGCGTGTAGCAGCAAACACGTTAGCTAGCTAATTTCACCTCTATATTATTTTACATGCAAGCCTGATCTTATCATAAATACATCTGCCAAAAAGCTAATTATACATAACTCCACGGACTGGACATAGCAAGCAGCGTTTTCAATTATGGCTTTTGGTCAAAAGAATATTGCCTACGACTACATACAATCGACTATCACTGTTTTAGCAGGAGCAAACGAACACACGCACTCACGCACACACTCACGTACGCACGCACACACACGCACGCACGCACAAACGACCACACGAAACACACGCACAGACGTACAGACGTACAGAAGCACAAACGCACAGATGCACAGACGTACACACGCACAGACGAACAGACTCACAGATGAGCAGACGCACAGACGCATAGACATACAGACTCACAAACACACAGACGCACAGACACACAGACGCACAGACCAACACGCACACGGACACACGGACATACGGGCACTCGGGCACATGCACACACGCACGTACGCACACACGCACACGCACAAACGCACACACGCAAATACGCACAGTCACCCAGACGCACAGACCCACAGATACACACACAGACACACGAACACATGCACACACGCACACACGAACACACACACACACGCACACACGCACAAACGCAAACCTGCACACACGGACACACGCAGAGGCTAAGACGCACAGGCGCACATACGCACAGTCACACAGACTCAGATGCACAGACCCACAGGCACGTAGACACACAGACACACGGACACACGGACACACGGACACACGGACACATGGACACACTGACACACGGACACACTGACACACGCACACACGTACACACGCTCACACGCACACACAACACGCACACACGCCCACACGCACACACGGACGCACACACACGCGCACTCGCGCACTCACGCATACACGCGCACACGCACACACGCACACATGCACACACGAACACACGCACACACGGCCCCACGAACACACGCATATACGCACAATGCACACACACTGACGTACAGATGCACAGACGCACAGAAGCACTGACGAACAGACGCACAGACACACAGACGATCAGACGCACATGCATACAGGCTCTCAGACGCACAGACGCACTGACGCACAGATCCACAGAGGCACAGACGCAGACGTACAGACGCACAGACACACACAGACACGCGGACACACGCACACTTGCACACACGCACACACACACGCACACACACGCACATACGTACAGACTCACACACGCACAGACGCACAGACACACAGACACACAGACGCATAGAAGCGCTGATGCACAGACGCACAGACAAGCAGCCGCACACACGCGCAGACGCACAGGCATACATGCGCTCAGGCGCACAGGTGCACAGACGTACAGACGCGCAGACCCACATACACAAACACAGACACGTGGACATACGCACACACGCGCACACCAACACACACGCACACAAGTACAGACGCACAAACGCGCAGACGCAATGACGCACATACGCACACACGCACAGACACACAGACGCACATACCCACAGGCACACGGACACACGTATACACGCACACACGCACACACGCACACACGCACACACGCACACACCCACACACGCACACACGCACAAGCACAAGCACACACGCAAACACACTCACACGAACACACGAACTCAAACACACGCACACACACACACACAGGCACACGCACATGACACACGCACACACGCACACACGCGCACACTCACACACGCACAGACGCACACGTACACATGCACACACGCACACACACACGTACACACGCACACACGAACACACACACACACACACACACACACTCGCACGCACACACGGACACATGAACACACACACGCGCACACACGTACACACGCACATACGTGCACACGCACAGACGCACAAACGCACAGAATCACAGACGAACAGTCGAACAGTAGCACAGGTGCACAGACGCACAGACATACAGGCGCACAGACGCAGATACCCTCAGACACACGGGCACACTGACTCACGGACACACAGACGCGCGCGTGCACGCGCACGAGCACGAGCATGTGCACACGCACACGCACACGAGCTCTCGTTAAGTACAGACTCTATAAATAGATTGATATTTAAATAGTTATTTAGATACGAGTTAAGTGCTTTATTTTAAAGCATTTTAACGATTTACTTTCGTTAACTGGATTATATAATTATAAACCTATTAGTTATATAAATAAAGATTTGTGATTGTTGTGAAAAGACGCTTTAAATTATTGTTTAAAAATACGGCATAATAATCGTTTGTGTATATACAAAGACAGGTATTTTGCACGTACATATTCACGGATTAGTTATCGTTTAATATCATTTTCACCTTTCACCTTTCTTTTATTTCTGTAGAATGTTGTGTTTAGATTATATTTGTCATATTACTTAAGCCGTTAACATGTCTGTCCTTCATCCTGACCTTGAGGCACTTCTGACTAAATGGGTAGTTCTGGACAAAAAGTATTTTCGGTACTTAATGAGACTCGATATTCAAAAAATGATTCAAGATCGTTTTCAAACGTGTTATCTGCACCAATTTTTCCAAAAAATACCAAGGTATAATAAATCCATCAATTGAGAATTTAGTAATTTTTCCAAAAAATACCAAGGTATAATAAATCCATCAATTGAGAATTTAGTAATTAGGGATTACGTAATCGCTACTGGTAAAGTCATTGGTCCCAAAATGTAATTTTTGCTTATATTTGTCGACCAAAGAAAAGGTCAATAGCTTTATGGAGAAGGAAGGCGGAATTAACTTATATAGTATATTCATTCCCGCCCGGAAACTAATATTACCCGCCAAACGCATAATACTATCAAACATATCGCCTTGCATACCTCACAACGTGATAGAAGTGGAATTGAGAAAAAACAAATTACGTTTAGTTTCACCGCTGTCATTTATATGAGCAGGAATTGGTGTAGATGAGTACACACATGTGTTCAGTTTTCGTCGTCAAGTTTTTGTTACTACAGACTCCGATACTGATATACCTACGTCGATACTTGTTAGACATGGCGATGAATATTATAGAATTTTTATATTTGACGATAAAATATGGTGTTTTAAATGCAAGGAATTTGGACACATAGCGTTAATGTGCGCGCAAGCATTACAAGTACCAGAGCCTTCCATATCTCACTGTAGTGACATGCAAGAAAACAGTAAAAGGCCCCACCTTACCACGACATCATCGGTAAGTTACCCTTCAGAAGTAGAGGAAGAATCTGAAGTTGAAGTTAAAGAATCAAAGCAGCTAGAGAGCGAGAACGAAGCGAAAGAAAATGTTTTTACGAATCCGATCAATAAGGACAATCCAAGGAAAAGTTCAAAGAAGAAACCTAGAATCGATCTCTCTCAATCCATAGACAATTTTGAAGAGGTGCAATCAATGTGGGAGAAAGAGAATTCACACGTTTTAAATTATTTAAGTTTATCTGTTTTTTTAAACGAAGTTAAAGGGCATCATAGTGTCTTAGAGATAGCCAGGAAATATACGGACGACAGGGATGGACTCATGCAGCTCATATATGCTATTATCCCTAATATTTCAAAAAGGACCGCAAAAGAAAGATGCAAAAGACTAATAAACAACATTATGGCAGGCTTAGGTAAGAAAGGGAGAAGTACATCGCCGATAGTATCATTATCATTACGCGACTCATCTGTAGAACGCACTCCATCGTTGGAGAGCATAAACAGTTGTTATTAATTCTAACGTACATCATTTTTTTCTCTATAGTACTAACAAATAATAATCTAATCAGCTTCACTATAACAATGGCTACTATTGGTGTCAACATCAACTACACAAAATAGCTTCACTTAACGTAAAAAGCATTAGAACACTGTATAAATAGATGCTAATGGAGCAATATTTAGACACCCATACCTTAGACATATGGTTGATACAAGAAACAAATATCGATCAACTCATCGTTACACACAAATCAAACAAATACACTTTTTATCACAACTACGGAATACAAGAATATTCAGGTACGGCAATCGCGGTAAGAAACAGCCAACATATGGTAATTAGGAATCATACAGTAATATTTCAAGCATATCTTCACAAAATAGATTTACAAATCAACGAGAGGGTTTTGATCATTTATAACATCTATATACCACATAACGTTACAGTCGCACAGGAGATTTTAAATCAATTACTAGAGGATGTACGCAAAAACGATATAGGAAATCAAGTCATAATCTTAGAGGGAGATTTCAACTGCACTTTAACACCTACAACTGACCGATTGTACTCAATCGATAGATATCCTACGATAGCAATAATGAATTTAGAAGGCTCTTGGACCTTTCTTAACAAGAAAAATGGATACACCTTCCACGCTTCAAAATGGGCTTCTAGAATAGACCGTATTTATATATCCAAAGACATATTACAAAACTCATCAAATACGGCAATCAAGTTATCCTTTTCAGACCACTTGGCTGTCTTCGGCTTCTTCAACTTTAACAAGAATAGGATTTCCCGTCAACCGTATTGGAAATTCAATAATTTTTTTCTGGAAGATGATTGTTTCGTCGAAACCATGAACAACTTTATAGATTCAGAAATTGAAAAAAGGGACCCAATGTGTGACTTATTGACGTGGTGGGAAAATTTTAAAACAAATATAAGATGCATCACTACATTGTACGTACAACAGAAAAGAAACACCGAATTGCTTGAAACCAAAGCTTTACACGAACAGTTAAAGAGTTTTAATATTTAATCTAATGAAAACCCATATGGAGTAAGAAGTCTTACAAAAAAAGCACAGGACTGGTATAAAACGAAAACGGAAAAAATGTTGTACCAAAACAAATTAGAAAATCTAATCCTTTCAGACAGACCGTCCTTACACAGAAATCAATTTACAAATTATACTCCTCTATCCAGACTAACTCATGATGGAGTGGTAACCACAAACCCGATGAAGATCGTTCAAATAGTGAGGGAATGCTTTGTAAAAGAATTCGGTATGGAAAACAAGGACGTCGAACATAACTCAATTCTGTTCAACCACATTAAAAAATTATCACAAGGATGTAAACATTTTTTAGATGATCCCTTATCTGAATACGAGTTCGGTAAAGCAGTATAGTTATTGAACAAACGAAGTGCGCCGGGAATAGACGGATTAACATCCAATTTTTACCTCGCGTTCTGGAATAAAATTGGTAAAATATATTTCGAAGTTGCCACACTTAGCCTAAAAACCAAAATTCTACCCAAATCAATGACTAAAGCAATTATCAATCTAATTAGGAAAAAGGGAGACGATACCTTGTTAGACAACTGGAGACCAGTTTCTATATTAACCAATGACTACAAAATTTTAGCGAACGCCTTATCCTTGAGAATTTCGGCTGTTATTGGTACCATAGTCGATCCAGATCAAAGTTATGACATACCTGGAAGATCAATTTACGATTCACTTCATCTCCGCAGGGATATAATCTACATCGCGAATAAAGACAACTTTCCACTGGCAATTCTGAATTTAGACCAAAAATCGGCATTTAATCGCGTTATCCATAATTACATTCTCGATATTATTAATCCAAAAAGGGTTACGTCAGGGATGCTTCTTGTCCGGACCTCTCTATTCCTTAGCCTTAGGATAATTCCTCACTAGTAGTGAGTGCATGTGCTGACGATGCATCAATTTTCACGTCACACGACAATGATTTTGAAACGCTTAAATCAAATTAAGAATAGTTTTCGTGGCAATCCGGATCTAAATAGAACAGTGAAAAATCAAACGGCTTCTAGACTGGAGAATGGGGTAATAGAGTAGACAGGCCGTTAGGGTATCAATTCACCAACGAGACAATCAAAATTCTCGGAGTGAACTTCACTGATAACCAAAAAAAGAGATGCTGACCACACGTTAAATGAGCTGAAGGAGAAAATTACGCAAGCGCTTGTTCAATGGAGGAGCCGTGCTCCTTTTGCTTTAATGATGGCAAAGAAAATAATTATGAATCAGTCTGTACCACAAAAAGTCTGGCATTTCTTACAAGTCGTATCCTTAAGTACAGATCAATTAAGAGCGTTGCAAAAGTTGCTAGTTAGCTTCATATGGTCCGGTAAATATTATTGCAAAGAAGAAGATTAATGTTTTTGCCAGTAGAGTACGGAGGATTACGTCTAGTTAATTTAATAGCGAAATTTCACACCTTTAGAATGTTGACGGTGCAAAGATTCTTACTGAATAAAGAAGAACAAAAATGGAAAGAATAATCGTAAACGCCAACAAATACTAAGTAAGTGGTAATGGTTTTTTATGTGCCATAGAAAAGAAGATGTGGACAGAATTTCACTGTATGTACAATCCCTCAAGGACAGTAGTGGCTTCGCGGAGGCAAAAATAAACAATTTTCCAAGTGGATTAAGCGACATACAAAATATTCCCACAACAGTGTTTGCTTATTAAACAAAGGAAACCTCCGTTATTTGTTATTTACTGGTCTAATACACGTTTAAGGAAAGTATCCGATTTTATCAGCAATAATGAATGGATGAACGAAGAGACATTTTCATCAACCTTACGTGAAGTTTCCAACAATATAAAAGAGGAGTTATTAAAACAATATCGACAGATAAAAGATTTCTTTGAGAAGCAGTATAGCAATCAAATGCGAAATAAGAATCCCACAAACGATCCGTTGGTGCTTATTTTCAGTAATCTGCACAACAAAAAAGAAGTGGTAAAAAATGTACATAGAAACCTTCAAAAAAGGTTAACAACACGAGTGTACGAGTATGAAGCCAAACACCCCGATAAATGGATTGACAAGGAAGTTCACTGGGACACCTACTTCAACAAATTGAGCCTGTGTTATGACGCGGAAATTGCGTGGCGACTTGCTAAAAATAGGCTGGCAGGTCCCGTTTTTCTACATAAATGTGGTAAAAGAGACGTTAACAATTATCCATTTTGTCCTGCAGAAATCGGGAATGCATGGCATATGTTATTAACATGTCCTAGAACAGCAGAAATATGGAGCTACGTGAAATTATTAGTATTTAAACTAACAGGCGTAGAATGTACAATAGATGATGTATACTGTGAACTACCTTCAAAGCTCCCCCAATATAATTTGTCAAATTATCTAATTACTACAGCTAAAAATGTTATTTACAAGACTGGTCTCAGGTATCTACGTGGAAAAGGAAACTGTGACTATAAAGCGTCATTCATAACTAGAATAAAAACAAGACTAACCAATGACTATGGGTGGTGTTTAGGAAAAGGTAACTTTGAACAGTTTAAGAACGTATGGTGTGTAAGCAATGTGTTGTGCAAGGTCATAAACAGAGAGATGTGTTTCCCTTGACACATTAATATGATACAAGTGATCTAGGAACATTGCATTGTAATCATTGTTCTGTAAAAATTTTTTTGTTGTAAATAAAATAATAATAATAATAAACACACACACACCCACGCACACACGCACGCGCGCGCACGCACGCACGCTCGCACACACACACACACACGCACACACACACTCACGCACGTACGCACGCACGCACGCACCCACACACACACGCACATGCACGCGCACGCGCACACGCACACGCACACGCACACGCGCACGCACGCGCACAGCGAACGCGCACGCGCACGCACACGCACACGCACACCACACGACACGCACACCACACACACACACACACACACACAGATGTATATATACATCTGTATATATATATATATATATATATATATATATATATATATATATATATATATGTATGTATGTATGTATATATATATATATATATATATATATATATATATATATATATATATATATAAAATTGCCGTTTATGAGTATTATTTCCGGAAATAAGAATTGCAACGTTGTTGAAAGTAGGATAGTGAGTATTGTTATAGTAATAATAATAATAACGTTTATTGTTCAAACAGGTTCTAAACTCAAACAGAACAAATACAAATTAATTACAAATAAGCAGTTATTAGAAGTGCGAAAAATTATAAAAAAAGACAAAATTATTCTGCAACATAACAAGTCTATTCTACTATAATCTACAATTATCAATTAATTAAATTAATTTTTGCTTAACACGCCATTCACAGGAAAAAAGAACAAAACATCATAATCTTACAAGTTAACTAAATGAATAAAATTTTACAATAATATGATTACTTAATTGCATCCAGCAAGTGGTTTAGAGGGCTGTCAAAAATATCTACTACACTGGTTGGGCAGTTATAAATACAGCTAATTTTGTAAACAGGAAAGTTCTTTAAAACGTTGGTTCTTCATTTTGGTAGATAAAATGTAATTGATTGTCTGGTCGATGTACGGGGAACAACATAAAATAATTGGTTATACAATATTGCGCAGTCTATATGATCATATAGTAGGTTGTACAATAATGAAATTACAATGAATAGGAAGCATACATGACATTTTACCTAATATTATATCGCTTTTGTGTTGAGTAAGGCGATTTTTAAACAGTCTTTTTGTTAGTCCAATATAATTTAAATTGCCATCATTACAACAAATTTTATAAGCTATTGAAGAATTTTGTAATTTAGGAATGTTATCTTTTAATTTTGTATAAATAGATTTACCTAATAAAATGTTTGCAAAAGAAATTTTAAATTCTTTATTATATTTAGTAGTTAATTTTCTAATTTTATATGATAAAGGTTTTATGAACGAAAAAGAAAAATATTTAATTTCACGACGTATTAGATTTTTTAATATAAAAAGAAGTTTATTGAGTAAATGATTTGAATACCCATTTCGCAGAAGAAGAAGATCTTTTAGGTCATTATTTCTAAAATCATTGAGATAATTTAATAATTCGTGTGTTTTGTATCGTCATATGATTTGTAACGTAAATATCTGCCAGATGACATTGGTTTGTTGTACCAAGAGGTTTTTATATTATTTGTCCTGTGTAATAACATGTCAAGAAATGCAATTTGATTATTTATTTTTTCTTATTGTTCTATTGTAAATTATAATAATGTATGGTAATTATTAAAAACTTTTAAAATTTCTTCACTTTTATCTAATGGAATAGCTACAATAATGTCATCAACATATTTTTTTTATAATTATAAAGTAAGTAAAAATATGTATTTTCATCTATAAAATAGGTACATGTAATCCATTTGTATGAGGATATTCTAGTCTGGTAGCATAATATGCTTCTATTCTAAAACAAAAACAAAATAAATTGTACCAATCAACGTAAGAAGAGTAAAGTGCATGTTAAAGAGTGTGAAATCAAAACAGGTTTAACAAGATTCATATAGCTTACTAAGTTTAAAAGTGAAATTAAATAAATATTGTTACAACTGAAATTAACATTCTAGATGTAGTTTAAGTATAAAAGTTGAGAAACCAGGTTATGGTGATTTTTAACGTAGTGGTTGAGATGGAATTTTTCAACATAAACCATAAAAGTGTTAGAAACTGGTTAATCCCCATGTATTTTGGGCCATTGAATCCTTTTCTGTTTGTAATTTTCCTGTAGGAAGTAGAATAAGTTAGATATAAGTAAATTTGTAAATGAAAATTTGCATATTTGTTGAAATTTAGATAGTTTAAGTATTTTAAAAGTAAATATGCCATGTAAGGTATCTATGGAAAGGAAAAATTGCATAGAATTCAAAAATAATGTGTTTTTAAGATCTGTCTACTTATAAGAAAGTTATGTGTAAAAATAGTACTAAACAATTGAAATTAGAAATTGTAAATAGAAATAATGTTAGCGTAAATATTAGTCGGGGTGATGTGTTGTCGGTACACAAGTGATTGTAAATCGAATTATTTCTTTTAAATTAAAAATTATTTTAACTAAATCACCATTGCTTTATTATTTTAATCGAAATAAAAATTAAAATGTTGCAAGTACATAATAACTTGAATGCAGATAAAGTTATTGTATTTTCGGATACAACCTGAAACTAAATTACTATATTTATTAATCTAATAAAATAAATCAATAATATCAATGTAATTCGAATTACTTCTGTGAGTTTATGACTGTTATGTATTTATTTAAGGTTACGTTGAATATTATTATTCATTTATGTGCATTTATGTAAAGGATGCAAGTGAATTGTATACTAGTCTGGAAATAGTACAACCACTTATTGATTTTATAGTGATTCAATATTATTTTGAAAGGAAAAAGATAGTTACCCAAATTAGATTGTCATTATAGTTTAGTCATGATGAGATACATGCACATATTCAGATCAATGAGATTTGCATGCGCACATGTTATATATTTGTACATGATACAAGGTGTTTGAATGAAATTAAATTATACACAATTCCAAATTTATTTTAAAATCATAATTGAATTTACTTTACAAAAGAACCTTACGTAAATGTTTAATGTTTTTTTTAAATACTGAACTATATTGAACCCTGTCCCTTGAGATGCTAGTCGAGGCAATTTATTTAAATAAGATCAACAGGAATTATCATATTAAATTGATGATGGCACAACGTGCTGAAATTGTAATAAAATACATTACAATTTACTAATACAATTAATCTCTATTGTTTCATTTAATTCAAATGTGGTGATAAATTATTATTACATCATAAAAAAAAATATAAATATTAAGTTAGATATTTACATCACAATATATATATATATATATATATATATATATACAGTCCGCGGCCATAGAATGCCTGAACGTTGGATGCGCATTCGTCCAACTTCAAGTCTCTTAAGCGCGGCATGTCAGTGGCGTCGCCACCAAAAGCGCGTTCCGTTTATTATCATGTATTACACTAATTAATTATTTATTTCTGTTATTAATTTATATACGTACTTGTTAATTTAACTTTATTACAATTATTGCAACAAAACTACAGTGAACCATTTTGTGTCCCATGTGAATTTTAAAGCTCATAATACTCAAATTTATTAGACAAATATGTATAAACAACAAATACTTTCACAATACATAGCAAAATAAATAAGTAGTTTTTGCGGTGCATGTAATGCCGATGGCATTTGCTTAAATTCTCATTAAAGAAATCCTAATAGTTGACATTCCTTAGTATTATTAACAACAGATTTTTAAATATTCAAAAATCTTTTTATTAGTTAGTTCGTTTTCAACTGCGATTTAAAAGTGAGTGTAGAAATATGAGTTCTACATTGGGAAAAAGTGGTCAAACGCGTGAGGTGATATATAATGTGTACAGTTATTTGAAAAACTTACACCCCACATAATGTTGCAAAGAGAAATACCACCTTTAACTTCAACCACGTTAGAAGATTGTTGGAAGAAGAATTAGCAGCTGTTACTCAAGAAAACTGGCAAAAGTACTGTAAGAAGGTAATCTATCAGGAAAAAAAATATTTAGAGCACGAAATATTGATTGACGTACAAGTCGAAAAACTGGTGATAAATTTGGAGGACGATTCAGAAACTGAAAGTGGCTGATCTAGTGATGAATGATTGTGTGACTTATTTGTTAATAATATTTAATATTGTTATAGTAGGTAATTATCGCCGTTTGAGTAACTTTTCCCCAAAGTGTATGGAAATATAAAAATTGATTACCTAAGAAATATCATAATTTTTTTAAACCCTGAATAATACTCTTAAAATACAGCCTATTCTGTTTCTATAATTAAAAATCGAACTTATACTTTTTTGATTTTCATTAACGATTAAACTGTTGTGTTCATTTGTAATTCAAATATAAAATTTATTACTTGTCAACATGGGTATTTTTTTATTTTATAAATGTTTAAACTATTACTGTTCATATGTAATTCAAATAAATAAAATATATTAAAATTCCATGTGGTTTGGTGACGAATAATTGAAAACGCGACTCCGACGCCACTGGTAATGCTTTCAGTCGCTATTGCGTTAACGAGTGCGGTCGAATGCACGAACATCCATGCGCGACACGAGGCATTTTTGGCGCGGACTATATATATATATATATATATATATATATATATATATATATATATATATATATATATATATATATATATATATATATATATATATATATATATATATATATATATATATATATATATATTATATATATATATATATATATATATATATATGTTGAAAAGATTTATTTGTTAAATATTAATACGCCGAGATTTAATTAATATTTTTCTGGAGAAGCAAATAGGCATTCAAGGCAACTCAGGAATGACAAGCAAGTTGCTGACTTTTGGCGTACATATTCTAAATGTTTACCCTCAGGACTATATGTCTTAAGGTTAAGTGTCAAATCAATAACTGTTATCTCTATCTACAATAATATTTTCTACGTTTAGTAAGTTTATCTCAGTTTCACTGCCTCTTGCATGGTCGACCGCTTTAAAGCATAATTTTCGTCATAGTATTCTGACCACTTAAGGTAACGATGTAAAATTTACTTTTTATGTTCTGTATCTAGATCAGGAATCAGATATTAAGGCGTTCCTTCTCCCTTTATCCATTGTGAAGGGGGAATGGGACAGGGAGGCACGGAAGGGGCCCGTAGTTTACCGAGAGACGCTTAAAACTCTCCTAAACAGGAAAATGAAAGGAAGCAAGAAGAGTAGAGAATAGATTGGTTTGCGAAAGATTAGCTCGGTTCTATGCTCAGCAAACTCAAAGGACAGTCTTCAAACGTGCCGCGTAAAAAAGTATACTGTGAAGCGCTAACACTCTCAAAACTAAAAATATAAATGAACTGGACAAAACTAATAAAGGTGCACACTAAGTTGTAGGAATAGAAAAGCGGATAAGAATTTATGTATATAAACATATTACGCAAATTACCAACCCCAGAGGGACTATATGGCCACCACCCTAAAAACTCCAAACCCCAAACCAAAACCCGATACCGATCCGATAGTCGTGCTAACAAAATCACCCGAACGAGCAAAAAGCTAGTTGATTGCTCTGATGTTCGAGAAAGGGTTACACTCGAACGGAAAGAAAGGGGCGAGGCGTACCCTTAAAGAAGTAACTAAGATGTTCACACCCAACCAACCACCCATAGATGTCACATTTAGTCAGCTTCAATTAAAGAACGACATTTCAGAGAATAAGTAACGTTTTCAGCACCAGACGAACAGTCCGTCAGATGAATGATATTCTACAGAAGCATAATCTGGTTTAAGACCTTTAGCATGAAACACATCTATCTATTTACCATTTGTACGTCCGAGGTGACAGCCTTAATTCCAAACGGACCTAAGATGTTAACACAAAATGAGTGATAAAATTCAGCAGAGCGAGTAGGAGATTTGTCACGTTCAGAATTTAGGAATAGAGAGTCAAAGTCAGGAGGTTTAGGAACGAGATCGCCGTTCGCGGCGGAAATTAACTTCCCAAGTCCGTTGATTCGACTTGATGTAACAAGCTATCATAGTCTTCAGTACGGGGTTAATTCGTTATGCAGGATTAGCCCTATGGCGATATTTGGCAGTACAGAGAATAGTACGGTAGATAAAGCACAGTTTAGAAAATTTTTTACTTCGACACTAGACTCCATTGTCTGTAATTAGATATTAAGGAGTACCAAACATGAGAAAAATATACTCCTCGACGATTTGTGAGATGACACTAGCAACAGCAGTTCACAAAGGGAAAACATTTAGTAAAATAGTGGGCAACGACAAGAACAAAAGAGTAGCCTCGGGAGATTCTAGGTACAGGTCCAATGACATCCTCACGCAAGATTTGTGATGGGCAAAGGAGCGAAAAATCCAGGAAACACAGAAATTTCCGGATATACCAATAGTTAATCTTAGAAACGCGATCTACCGTTTTCGTTACTCTGCAACGCCCTGAAGTAGCGGCATTATGGTTTTTCTTCAGGATATTCAACCGTTGTTCTTTGTTAGTTAGCATTATGGTCCCCTTATCAGAATACAATTTCAAATTTTCCGTCAAGGGGACGAGGGGAGAACACCAGAAAGCAAGTTACGAAGCCCTTACTTGTCTTATAAGTTAGCATTAGGCCCCATTATTACTTAAATACAAATTCAAATTTCTCGCTAAGGGACCAGAGGACTAAGACCCGAAAGTAAGTTGCGAAGCCCTATACCTGTCTTTTAAGTTAACATTAGGGCACCGATTATTACAATACAAATTCAAATTTTCCCTCTAATCCAAGCATAGCAGCTGTGTGGTGGGGCTAGAGACCAATCAGAAGTCAGAGGAAGGACCACACGTACAACCAATCAGGTAAAAGAAATAGGTGGGCTGGTTTTAGCCCCGCTTCAATGAAGCCATAAGGGCCTTATGTAGTCTTAATCCCCTTAACTCAACCGAAATGGCTGCTAAACCACACCCTAGGGAGCCAGCAACTAGGGGGCGTGGCCTACCCTCATGCTCTCCAATCAAAACACTTTCATGGGCTGATAAAAAGGCCTTAATTAGGGACTAAAAGGTCACGTGACCCTCACCACACCCCTAAACACCGGAGCAGCTTGACAAAAAGGTTCTTAATACTTAAGAAGGGTTGAATATACCGTCAAGGGCTGAAAATTCCATCGAGTTGAAAATCAACCCCACAAAGAAGCCGGATTCACCCTCAAACGTCACTAATTAGGGTAAAAATACCACTGAGTTGAAAATTCCGACTAGGTGTTAAAAAAGTGTCCTCTAAAAACCATAGGGGTGCTAATTGGGGGTAAAAATTAACATCAGGGTTGAAAATTCCATATAAGGGTTGAAAAACTATCCAGAAAAGAAGCCATAGGGGAGGGCACACCCACGTGGGTGTGACCTCCCCCAGCACTGATAAGGTCACATCCGCAGCTAACCCCTTTCTACTAACAACTTACTTTTTATTATTTTTTCGACCGCAATACTTTCTTGTTTAGCAAAAGCTAAGTTTAAGTTGAGCAGGCACAGCCCTTAATTTTTGTTAATGAGTGGCGCACCAAATTTTTCTTTGTGGTAACAAATTAGCACCAAATAATGATATAAGTTCCAAACGATTGTACTGCAATGGCTGTGCTAGCTTGAGATGTGTATTATTTTATTACGGTAAAGTATACAACACTACATAAAGTACTCTATGTCCTTAAATGCGTAATACTGACAAATTACCAGAAATTAGATCTTCAGATTGATGTTCACCAGGAGCTGAAATTACATTTTAAACGTGATTTAAATCTATCAAAATAGCGAAGTACTTTAAAGGCTAATAATTATTAAACCCATCATCAATAAAATCAAAAGATCAACATGAATCGAAAAAACACTGTCATAAACATCTCTAAACGACAGTTGAACGAAAACGAAATGCAGGTTCTGGACAAAGGCTTGAACTATGCGATAACACCGAGGTATATTCCGAAAGTAGATTTAATAACCGCAGTCGAAGAGACAGCTATGAAATTAGATCCTGAAGAAGCCGAAGAATACAGAAGTAAGGTTAGATCAGTACTAGATTCACCTAAGCAAATTAAACCTAACCTCTCTAACCTAGAAAGGAGGGCGGTCATTTCCCTTAAGAATGACCCAAAGATCAAAATTCTCCCGGCAGACAAAGGAAACACGACCGTGGTAATGGATATGGACACTTACAACAGTAAGATCCAAGAACTACTAGACGGGGGCGAGTACAAACAAATACCAAAAGACCCCATACCATAAATCGAAAGACGGATATACCTGACGCTGGCAAAACATAAGGGGGAGTTCTCCGATTACCAGAGAACTAGACTTATCCCACACTACAGCAAACCTCCGCATCTGTACGGCCTACCAAAGATTCACAAGGAAGGAATTCCTCTGAGACCAATTGTGAGCTCGAAAAATTCACCTTGTCACCCATTAGCACACTATCTACTAGGTATCATCATACCCGAAAAACCGAGTCTATGGTCAAGAATACGCAGCACTTCGTGGAAACCATCAGAAACTTCCAACCAAACCACGAAGAAATACTGGTAAGCTTCGACATTGTGAGTCTATTCACAAATGTGCCTACCGATAAGGCACTAACTATCATAAGAGACAACCTGGAAAAGGATGAAACGTTAGACGAACGTACGCAACTCTCGTTAAACACAATAATGGAACTTCTGACAATATGAATTAGAACTACATACATCCAGGTACAAGACAAATTCTACCAACAAGAGTTTGGGATGGCGATGGGCTCCCCACTATCACTCATAGTGAGCAATATATATATATATATATATATATATATATATATATTTTTTTTGAGATGTTCAGAAAGAGGTAAAAGAAGTATCGGACAGTTTAAATGACATTTGGGTAATAAAAAGGGGTGATTTCAAGCTCGATACATGTGCAAGACACTGTTTTATATAAATCTGGTTCACGATGTGATTAAAATAGATTTGTTTGGTATAAATTAGTCTGAATATTATTTACATAGTTTGGTTTTATCATAAAAAGCATTTTGCTGCTAACAAAATTGTCAAGAATGTTAAATATAACTATTTTCGTAAAGTCATTTTAGTATTTCAGTTATTGCAATAAAAGTCAATTTTTCAAGGGTAATTTGGCAAGTGAACACAGGTGTTTAAACATAAACTGTATAGTTAAGATTAGGTTAGGGATAGTGAATAATTAGTTTTTGAAAGCAGGAAATATAAAAATTTCATAAAAGGGTTATAATTTGGACAGTTTAGACATTTTTCGCACATATTTCTGGAAGCGACTTAGTGACAAAAATTCTGATATAAGTTTAACAATAAGAACAACACATAGAACATTTTGGCATAAAGACATTTATAGTGGTGTACATTTTTATAGTGAAATGTTTCATAAGAGTGTTAGACGAAGAGACTTTTTTAATGCAACACTACATGACATTATGCATTACAAATATATAGTAAAAATCATAAAGACAAGAATTACAAACCTGTAACATAATATTTCAAGTGTTGAAAACATTTTTAAATATGAATTATTTTCAATTTGAGATTTAAGTTTGGTTAGGTTATAATTTCTAGGTTTTTTACATAATTTTATACTTTTTTCACATTTTTAGGCTTAAATTTTGCTCTTAAAGCAATTAGTAGAAGTTCTTTCTCAATATATTTTAGTTTGTATAAGGATACATCGCTTTTCACTGCAAAATTGTGTGAAATTTGAGGTGAATTTAGGATAAAATTGCAAAAGCTTAAAATTTCTTTAAATTCAATATTTCTAACACAAAAAGTATGTGTTCTTGTGTAAAATTTTCTCAAAATTCTATTTATGTAATTAGATTAAGTGTAGCTTGTAAGTTTAAATAGTTATAAGCTTATTTAAGTTAGATTAAGTAATTTCGTATATTAATTTTAGGAACCATAGCTTGTTAGGTGTCTTTTTGTTCGAAATTTTAGGTAGTTTTCATTTCTGTTGTTAATTTTTAATTTCGCTTATGTATAAGAAAGTTACGGCCAAATTTCCATTTGAGTCCAATTTGTAATATATGTCAACCAATCAGAGCCTTAGATACTTAGGCAAAATGGCTGGAAAAAAATTGAATTTTTGGTAACAACCAGAAAGATATAAAAGGAAGTGCTCTGGAAATTCAACTCTCTCTCTAGAATTTGTTCAAAGTTTAAAAGGTTAAAACAGTGTTGTGCAATTGTGTAAAAAAAGTAAGTTTCATAACCTAATTTAAATTTTCGTAAAGAAAGTTATATTTTACGAAGAATACTTTCGAGAGCATTTGTTTTTATACCGACGGTTAAAATAAATAGTTCGGTCTCCGATACCTGTCGTTTTCGGAAAATATTTTGTACGTGTTAATTTGTGTCACGATTTTGTAAAGTTTTCTTTTTGTGTTATCAAACTTGAGTTGATTCCGTTATACCAAATTAAATCCCACTTTTATTTGGTTAATGTTGTTTTATTTCTCCGGACAATTTCTTTTAAATAAAATTTGAATCGGTATCTAAAAATAAAAGTGTTTATCAACAAAATTTTGGATAATATTTAAATATTTCTTTTAAAACGATACCATTCATTAAGTTTTAAATTTAATTAAATAAAAAGTTACCAAAGTAAAATAAGTGATTGGAGTTTTGCTGATTTCGAAGAAAACATCATAAGTTTTGGAAGTTGGTGTCTTCGACAACCTGAGAATCGAGTTAGCTGTATATGGGTGATGGTAACAACTATAATCGAGTGGACATTGCCTGCATCTAGTTGGAGTTATCCGAAGACATCAATTTACAGTGAGGACAGTATATGTGAGTCACAAATTTTATATAACCCTATTGATTGTGGACATTCATTTGGTATGTTTCCTGCAAATTAATATTTATTACATACATGTTTTGGTTTAGAATTTTAAATATTTACTTGTGTAAACACCTGTAAAGGTATTAAATTATTTTCTTTTTCAAAATTTTCATTTTGGATTTAAACAGTATATTTCTAAATTATTTATTTGACATTTTTGACAGCTTTGATTTCACTTAAGTACAATACAACGCATGCGTTGGGAGTAAATTGTATTCAGGATAAATTTTATACTTTCATTATAATTATATAAAGTGTATTTCATATACACATTTTCAAATTTAAATCTAACTTCAAACTAAATTACATTGAACTCTATCCCCAAATTGAGATTGAGCTAGTCCGGTGCATAAAAGTTAAAGTTAAAAAATTCCATCAAGCATATTATTAACATTTAAATTTATATTATCCCAAATTAAATATTATAAGCCATCATTACAAATTATATATATATATATATATATATATATATATATATATATATATATACATATGGAATACTTTGAAGACCAAGCGATATCCGAATTCACAGAAAAACCAAGGATGTGGCTTAGATAAGTGGACGATACCTTCGTAGTTTGGCAACACGGCAAGAATAGGCTAGATCAATTCCTAGATCATCTAAATAGCCGCGCACCCTGCATCAAATTCACAATGGAATTGGAATCGGAACAATAACTGCCATTCCTGGATGTACTTGTACACAGGAATGGCAACACTTTCACAACAAGTGTATACAGGAAACCTACCCACATGGGGAGGTACCTATACTACTCCAATCACCACAAAAACGTGAAGTTAGGCGTGGCAAAATGCTTGTACGAAAGAGCAAACACAATATGCCCAAAACAAGAGGACCTGAACAAACAAAAAGAAAATATCGCTAGAGCACTCAAATAAAAAAATCTAATACCTAACCTAAACAGGGAAAAGGTAACCGAAAAAGAAGAACCTAAATATACAGCGATAATACCATATATACAAGGTACCTCAGACAAAATACGAAGGATAGGCTGCAAACACAAGATACGCACTGCCTTCAAATCGACCAGAACGCTCAGTGGAATACTAACCAGAACCAAACCATACAATGAAGATCAGAATTCCAAGAATTGTGTATACAACCTACCATGCGAATGCGGCAGAGCATACATAGGAGAGAGCAGTAGACCACTCAAAGTGAGAACTCAGGAACGCAAGAACAACGTCCGTAAGGGCGAATTTGGACTTCCTTTTAGCTACCATATACGGTTGCACTAGTATTCCACCGAAAGCGTTAGCACTACGGATAATAGTAATTTCTTATTTGATTTATGCAGTACATATACAATGTGGATTCACTTCAAATTTGAGAAATATATTAACCGTTCCAAAATATGAGCATGGAATTAAGAATGCAGATGATTTAGTAGAGGCCAAATTAGATGTATTTATCTTGAAACATGTAAAAACCTTGAGCATTGATCAGCTTTTCTTAAGCACCAAACTACGCAAGTTGATAGATACCCAAATTAAGGAGGTTAATGATAACAAACAATTTATTGACGTCTTACAAAATATTGTGCAGTACCGCAATTGTGCTGCTTTGATTGTGCATTTAAATGCTGAAAATATCTTGGATGTACCAATATGGAGAAAGGAAACTATGACAACATCTTATGGAGGTATTCTTGAAATATTATACACGCCACACTTTCAGGCTAATTTAAATCCGTCAATCTCTTCAGTTGTTTCAGCTATTATTAATCCAAAATTATATATTAATAAAAAACAATATGAATGGTATTTGCAAGAATATCCCAAAAACGAAAATGAAGTTGATCCCATTGCACTAACTTTATGGCACGTTTTTCCAGTATTTCTTAGTATTGGAATAGGATTATCTATTTCTGGTATTATTTTTATGATGGAGCTGGTGGTCTGGCACTTTACTAAATGAAACTAGCACTTAGCTTTTAGGTAGAACATAATTTTCTGCTTAAGATTAATGTTTCATATTCTTAAGGAAAAAATAGTACATAACCTATTGAGAATATAAGTAAATTCCAATATTTTGTGGTAACAATTAGCAATTAGTGTTCAATTTTTCCTAATGTTGTTATACTTAGTTATACGTGTGAGCGACAACATCGTTCATGTACCTACTTTCCTTACAAAATTGTTGCACAAGCACGTTTTGGAGTTTTATTCAAAATTTATTATTACCTTAATTATATGATGCAATAATAACTTCGAATTCCAAATATTTAAGTCCTGTGTAAAACCAGAACATTATTATGAATGTATAGTACCTAATAAAGAAGTTACATTAAATTGTATATCACTATTTAAAATCGGACAGTAGCTATTTTGTAACAGGTCGAGAAAAAGTTAGCAAACCTGGCCCAAAGGGTCATCATTTTTCATTTTTTCGATACCCATTATGAAGATATTGCAACAAACGGAAATGTGATGTATCCCTATGCGAATCAACACTAATGGTTAACATCACTAACTATTATGAACGCATTTAACGATCCACAGTTGCATAAGTAACGTTTTTACGCTATCAAAATTATTCAAAAGTGGCTGTGTCTGTGTCCGTGTCCGTGTCAGTGTCTGTGTCTGTGTCTGTTGTAACATACAAAAATTCACTTGTGCATAATTCTGTAATTTGCTATACAATTATCTAGTTTAACTTCTTGTCGATATGTACTAAACAAACAATTCGTACAATCAGTGTTGAAAAACATTACAGTAATTTACATGCCTTCAGTTGTGTAATTTAACAAAATTCCGGTGAATGTTAATAATTTTTACCAAAAGTAAATAGGTAAGACATCTGTCGCCGTCTAGCCAAACTCTGTACTATGCAATGGTTGTAAACACCAATACTTTAGGTTAGTTTACGAAATTCTCGTAAGAGGACGAGGTTTAATGTGTCCAATAACCAATGGGAAAATCGTTCATTGAATATACTCTAATAGATCAGAAATTCGATTTTGATAACAAAAATTTTCACTGTCTTCTCCGCCATGTTAGAGACGCTACGAAAATTTTGTGGTTTCTTTTACACTTTCACTAATAAACGAAATTGTTTCGGATACTAGTAAAAGATTTCAAAACAATAGGAATTCCTACCAAATTTTCTATTCCTATTGATCGCAAGCTTTGCGGATTTTAAACAAAATTTAATCGTGTCCAATAAGGGATAAGAATTACAGTTTTTTTCATTTGGTACTAATTTATACAATACAATCTACAAGTATAAAGCTTTAAATTCGAACCTAGCAGGCTCGTTTTCACATTTATCGCACGCCTTACAACTTAGTGGTAAGCTCGTAAACTTCTCTTATCTTCGTGCTCGCCTACCCTTCCTATTTTTTAGCGATTATCAATCGATTTGGGAAGTTAGAAAGAAAAATTACTCTTCTTACGAACCTACTATTCTTCATAGGTAACATTATGGTAACTTAAATGGGTAGTTGGATTGGCTACTCTAGAACAAACCATTAGACATATCATATCGGGAGTGCTGCACCTGCTTTAGTTGAGACCCCATCGTTAGAGTAAGAACTCTCGCCATCCAATAAGGTCAGACAGTTTATCTGTATTATTGTGTTTACTACTTCCATTACTGCATATGAATTAAGGTGTAGAATTCTGTTAGGGTTAACAACCGTATAAATGCTCACCTTAACTAAATGGTATCTACAAATATCATCAATAACCTCTAGTTAACAGCTGTTGCAATGGTTGATTTAATATCGTACTACCCTCTTAAGCCTATACTCTGCAATTAAGGAGTTTCATTGTCTGATAGAGGTAATATTTACAGCCCTACTTATTAATTGGTTTACGTTTTGGGTTTCACCCTACCATTTATTTTTCATGTAAACGCTAGCTGCGCAACAGACGAGTTTCATTATTTAAGTATGCGCGTCACAATTTAAGAAATGAATGTGGCTAAATGGTATCATTGAATTTAAATTACATGTGCAGAAATTATTACTTTTACTGTTGAATATTTCTTTTCTCATAAAAGATTTTTTTTAATCAAGATTAGGTTGCGAGGAAGATTTGGTGACTCAATTATTTATTTCTGGCTCCTTTCTTTCTAAATATTTGGTTACTGAATTAGTTTTCTCAGAAATAAATAACGCGGGCCAACCGAATCGCTCCTCTTTTCTTTATTGTCACCGCTTTAAATGGGCGGTTAATTAATTAAATAATAATGTGTTTTCTGTAAACTTCAATAAGAATTACTTATCTATATAATAATTTCAGGGAATAATTATACTACTTGTGTAAGCTGCAACAAGTGTTAGTCATTATTCTGTGTTTCATTTTTCGTGTTATCTAAAACGCTTGTGGTAGCGAGAATGTATGTTTTCTTTCAGTGCACATAATGAAAGGTCTCTCATTAAGCAAAGGAAACGTTTCCAGTTAATTATTTAAAATTTTCTCTAGAATTAATTGGTTTTGGGTTGCGTATAGTTACCCAGCAACTTGCTAAAGTACTATAAACATTGGTTTTTTTATTTGGTATATGGGTCAAATTTGGGGTTATTTTGAATCGTAATAATATTACTTCGGCTCTTAGTAGCTTTTATAAAATTGAAATGTTAATATATTTTTGTTTGTTTTGTGAGAACAAGTTCAACACAGTTTTGAAAAAGTAATCAACGATTACTATTAAATTTACATTTACTACATTACTTGGGTTGTTTTGTTTTGTGTTGTTTTCTTCCTCCTTTTTCTTTTCCTATAGTTCCTTACTCATCCACTGCACCACCGTGCATTCAGGAGTCGGGATAACGGTGCGGGCTGGCGTTGGGGGGCGATTCCTGGCGCCCCAAATTACTGTAAACTTTTATTCCCCCTACGCACGATCCGTTCTGAGCAAAACGGTTGTTAAAGAGCTACGGTTGAGTAGTGAACTCTCTCTCTGTCTCCTTTAATAATAGACACACCCACGCATCCAGTGCCTCCGGCGAACTGAGCCCCGGCATCCTTTAACTGTGTCTGTGTCTGTGTCTGTGTCTGTCTGTGTCTGTGTCTGTGTCTGTGTCTGTGTCTGTGTCTGTGTCTGTGTCTGTGTCTGTGTCTGTGTCTGTGTCTGTGTCTGTGTCTGTGTGTCTGCGTCTGCGTCTTTGTCTGTGTCTGTGTCTGTGTCTGTGTCTGTGTCTGTGTCTGTGTCTGTGTCTGTGTCTGTGTCTGTGTCTGTGTCTGTGTCTGTGTCTGTGTCTGTGTCTGCGTCTGCGTCTGCGTCTGCGTCTGCGTCTGCGTCTGCGTCTGCGTCTGCGTCTGCGTCTGCGTCTGCGTCTGTCTGTCTGTGTCTGTGTCTGTGTCTGTGTCTGTGTCTGTGTCTGTGTCTGTGTCTGTGTCTGTGTCTGTGTCTGTGTCGTGTCTGTCTGTGTCTGTGTTCTGTGTCTGTGTCTGTGTCTGTGTCTGTGTCTGTGTCATTGTGTCTGTGTCTGTGTCTTGTCTGTGTCTGTGTCTGTGTCTGTGTCTGTGTCTGTGTCTGTGTCTGTGTCTGTGTCTGTGTCTGTGTCTGTGTATATGGTTCCAGCTCAGTTCTAGGTCACTCGCCCTCTGGTGGTGAGAAATCAAATCTCCTCGAAATTTCAAGGTAAAATTTTTGGCGGGAAATTTAAATTCAGGGCTCTGCAAGGTAACAATGTTAAGGTCAAAATTGAAATCTAAAAACATTACAATTCTTAGAAATCTAAAGAGAGTTTTCATGGTCAAAGAGTAATGACCTTCAGGGGCATCATATTACATTTCTTAGAAATATAAATGGGAACAAGAAGAATGACAATGAAAAGAGAGTTTTCATGGTCAAAGAGTAATGACCTTCAGGGGCATCATATTACATTTCTTAGAAATATAAATGGGAACAAGAAGAATGACAGGTCTATACTAAAAAGGAGACCAAGGTCAAAAGGTACCTATATTGACTAAATTGAGTCAAGGGCAGGTAGTTGTCTAAACTAAAAGTAGCTCTAGGTGAGTATTTAACAAGTTGAAGTATGTTCTGATAGGTACTCAAGTCAATAGCAAATTGTTCTTGTATAAACCTCAGGTAGGTGTGTTGAGATCCGTCAGTTAGCAACCTGTAATTGTTAAACATGAAATTAACAGGGTTAAACCATAGCACCTACTACCAACCCTTTAAAAATGTGGGTGACCTCGAGATATTTAAAAAGTGTAAAGTGGTTAATCTGGCTGTAATTAATACCAAGTACGGTGAACGTATAGTGATGGAAACGGTTGATTTTAACGCTATTATGAGTATTTCCAACAAGAAACTCGAATTGAAGAATTTAAAACGTTACTAATCATGAAGGATGTGTCCGTAAGTAATTAAAAATTATTAATTTTATTAAATACATAATTAATTACATATTTACCTTTGAACTTATTCGTTCATAACAAGACTTATAATAAATGTTCATAAGTACGTAGTTTGGGTGCAGCCGGGAAAACAACAAACATAACATTTTGTTTTTAATAGTAGTGTTACAACCCCACCATATGGAAACGTTGATTTTAAGTATTATGAGTATTTCAACAATGTAACTGTGAGATTTAAAACTTACTAATCATGAAGTTGATCCGACGTAATTAAAACTATTAATTATTAAATCATAACTCTAATATACATAACCTTTGAACTTAATCTCAAACAAGCTTATAATAAAGTTATAAGTAACTAGTACTGCAGCCGAAAACTAACAAGACTAACATTCTGAAAGCTTGAAACACAATGGAAAATATTTAATATAAGGAGTAACGCACGTTAGTTGACGACTATCACACAAACCGTGTAAATACCGATCAACACCAACAAACGAGATTAACATTCAAAACTCGATAACACAGAATATAGTAATCAGGTACTCACAGAAGCTAACGAAGCTCAAGTAAACATCAAGAAAAACGAATACTAGAGGAAACATAACCTTCAGAAAGTACCGATAATCAACGTAACACAATTAACATCAAACTAGATACCATTCGGAAATCTTAGTGGCAAAGAACTAAGGCTTAGTCAAAGCGAATAAATCACGTTTCAGAAGTACCATATTCGAAGCACCAAGAGTAGATACCACAAATTGCAGACAGATAAATAGACAATAACATTTCGAAAAAGGCTGCAAATTGAAAGGAAGGAAACAAAAAAAAACTGTGGAAATAGGCCGATCAACTCAACTAATAAATTACGCATGCTTTAACTAGAATAATTTCTTAAACGTAGTAAAAAAATTATCTAATCATAGTGCAAGCAGCAATAATATCATTTCTAGAACGATCCTAACTCAGAAGTTCACCATTATATATGGATACCACACATAGTTGCAGTAACAGTATGAATAATAATTTAACATTGTGTTTTTGGTTCTGTCAAAATAGTGATGGTAGTAGTAATAGCAAAAATAAAACTGAAGAGAAACAAGATGAAGGTTATTCTTCTAACACCGACTGGCGATCATTTCAATATAAGGATGATTTATCTGAAGTGGATAAACAAGCAGCTAATTAATACTTAATCGATTGTGTTTATTATAAACTGTCGAATAATATTCATCATGTAAAACATATGGAAATTGGATACAGTACTCACCTCAACCTTGCACCAGTAGTGCTTATGGGGTGTGGCAACTGTGTTCAAAGCAATAGTGTGGTGTTAGAGACTAAGGAATGGAATGAACTTCTGATGGCATACATATGTAGAATTACAATTTTTCCGATTCCAATTGAAAATAAAATTGATTGGTCAAATGTAAACGAAGAAGAAGATATAATCTATGATCAACATTATGAATCTCTATCCAGCAATCTTGGCATTTATTACAATTGGAAATTGATTAAAGGATATGACAGACTTTTGAAAACTGTTCTGACACATTCAATGCTCATAGTGTAGAAGAACTATTCAATTTAAGGGACATAATAAGCTGTAGATTGGAATTTCATCAATTTTATACTCTGGTGCGTTTCTATGAAAACTATATATATATACGACAAGTTGTTGACTACCGTCGTTTGCGCTAGAAACAATTCTATGATAGTGATGATGACATTTATGAAGACATTGAAGATGTTATAAATGCTAAGTGTAATATTAATTCACATAATACTGAATGCCTAATGGACATATTGTATTATCGTCCTGCTGTTCTTGTGCATTCAATACTCATAGTGCAGAAGAACTATTCAATTTAAAGGATATAATAAGATATAGATTGTAATTTCTTTAATTTTATAATCTGGTGTGTTTCTATGAAAAATTTTATACAAGTTGTTGACTACCGTCGTTTTCGCAAGAAAGAATGCCATGGTAGTGATAATGACAGTTATAAAGTGTAACGAAACAATAATTTCCGTTACTAAAACAAATACTCAATCCGTAAATATTTTCCGAAAACTCACTAAATTGAGATTGAGTTGAATACCCGGTATTTCAACGAATAAAGGCTGAGTCTGTACACCGTAATTATTCATTTTACTGAGATTTTACGAATTTGGTTGAGCTAACCTCTTTTAACAGCGATAACAAAATTGATTTTTTTTTTTTTGCTAAAACCAAGAGCATTTATTCATTTTTTTGCCCTTTCACTTATTATTGTGCTCCCTAATTTGTAACTATTAAAAATGACTCTTATTATCCCGCTAATAAGACAATCGCCTAAAACCTCTGTACTAGGAATTATTTGTTTCACAATTGATAATTTCTTGTGAATTCATACTACCGGGACCGCGTATTTCCAACTCAACAAAAACAAAAGTCTTAAATACCGACACCGAACGCAAAAGCGTTATAAAAGACATTGAAGATGTTATAAATGCTAAGTATAATATTAATTCACGTAACACTGTATTCTTAATGGAAATATTGTATTATCGTCCAGCTTATCTGATGTATAGCATTTAGTCAATAAAGAAATATTAATAACTATGATTCGTTTTTGTGATCTCGATTCAAGTATACATACCCACTTTTATCCCTCTAGGCAAACAATGTTAGGTAAGAAGCGAAAGAGTGCAGGTGGTTTAGTGAATACTCTAATCAATAAACTTCCCGTTGAATTGCATTTATCTGGTTACTAGTATTGTGGACCTGGTATAAATTTACAGAAACGGCTAGTACGCGGTGACCCTGGTATTAATCAATTAGATGCTCAGTGCAAACTTCATGATATCAGTTACAGAGATTACCGAGATTTAGAAGGTTGACATAAAGCAGACCAAATTTTCGAAGAAAAAGCTTAAGAACGCTTTAAATTATCAGGCGCAACATTAGGTGAACGAACTGCAGCTTTACCAGTCAGTACCACCATTAAAGCAAAGAGAAAATTAGGAATGGGGGGTAAACGTCGATACAATCAGAAGAAGAAGAAGAAGAATTATTATGCAATGGTGGAAATTTAATTCATTGACGAAAAACAATAGCTAAAAAAATTAAACCTAACGGAAATCTTACAGACAAAACGTGTGGTAAAAAGTTTAGGAGGAAAGAAAAACATTAAAGTTCCTAGAGTAATTCCCTTACCTAAACAAGGAGGGTTTTACCATTTCTTATTCCGTTATTCGGTGCTTTAGCAGGCGGCGCATCGGGAATCGCTAAAGCTGTCAATGAACAAAAGTGCCAAAAAATTGCAAGAAGAGACATTGCGCCATAATCGCATAATGGAATCTATCACTATAGGTTCCGACGCACTTTATATATAACCATACAGATCTGGTGGTGGTGCATTACTCTTAAAGCGGTTTCCAAAACATTGAATAGATTACTCGAAATACCGTTAACTGATATTGATTGAAAGAAATACGCCAAAAATCTACCCTACTTTAGGGATATTTTATGAGAGATAGCATGCCTAAAATAGCATGGAATTATTAACTTCCAGCCTGACTTTACCAAAATTTTGTCAATTAATTATTTGTTAATTGCCCTGAAGTAATCAAGTTACGTAAAATTTCATAATATTTCAACAGATTGCACAACAAATAATTATTTTAATCCCCCTCCGACGTAAGTAGTATAGCTATACGGGTTCTGACTCACTTTTGTCACTAGATTTGTCACCAGATTTGGAAAAAGTCACCAGAAAAGTAACTAGATTTCTAGGTTGGTAACATTGCCTATTTCAAGGGGTAGCAACCATGCTAAGTCAAGGCCAAGTTGGAGGTTGGTATCCCTGCTAAGTCAAGGCCACGTGTTGGGTTGGTAACCCTGCTAAGTCTCTTCAAGGCCACGTGGTAGGAATGGTTTGTACTCCTGCTAAGTCAAGGCCAATGAATCGTCTTTGTTCTCTCGTGTGACCTTGAAAATTGTAAGCATCGACTTTGAACCGTTGACAATGCATCGTCTTTGTTCTTGATTTCCTAGAATTGAGATAACAATCTATTTTTAGAAATTATAACTGAACAATGGATCGTCTTTGTTCTCTTGTGTGACCATGTAAGCATAGACTTTGAAGCGACGGCTTGAACAATGCATCGTTTTTGATTTTCTAGAATTGAGATAACAATCTATTTTTTGAAATTATAGCGGAACGATCATGTGGCCTTGAAAATTGTAAGCATAGACTTTGAACCGTTGGCTAGAACAATGGGCCCCCTTTGTTCTTGATTTCTCAGAATTGAGATGTGGAATCTATTTTCGACCTGAACAATGGATCGTCTTTGTTCTCTCGTATGGGGGAAACGGTTGCGAAACAGCTATCTGTTTTGGGAAACGGACCCCCTGTTTTAGAAAACGGCTACCTGTTTTTAGGAAACGGCTACCTGTTTAGGGGAACGGCCACCTGTTTAAGGCACTTGGGGGGCGTGGCCAAAATAAGCATTGCTTGCCTTGAAACATGCATAGACTTGCTTGAGACCGAGGGCAATGACTTTGAGGATGCAGCTTACAATTGACGTGGACAATCAAAAATCTAGTAACTTTTCTAGTGACTGACCTTGAAGCGGGGACCTTGAAGAGGCAGGGTTACCAACCTAACACATGGCCTTGACTTAACAGGAGTACAAACCATTCCTACCACGTGGCCTTGAAGAGACTTAGCAGGGTTACCAACCCAACACGTGGCCTTTACTTAGCAGGGATACCAACCTCCAACGTGGCCTTGACTTAGCATGGTTTCTACCCCTTGAAATAGGCAATGTTACCAACCTAGAAATCTAGTGACTTTTCTGGTGACTTTTTCCAAATCTGGTGACAAATCTAGTGACAAAAGTGAGTCAGAACCCGTATAGCTATACTACTGACGTAGATATGAAAAAGCATCAAATGATTTTACGTCAGAGAACCCTCAGCTAATCTCGAACGGAATCCCCGTCAAACAGAAGCCGTATCCGCACTCGCGCATTCTCTTTAGAAACAGCGAACACCAAAAGGGGAATCCCGATCTAGTTCGCGCGCGCTTAGCCTGAACCGTCGTGTACGCCGCCTGCCGATCACCGCTTACGATTATCCTGAAACCGTCGCGCCTGACCACCTGCTCCTGTTGATTACCTGTATGCTGCCGTGTTCCGAGATTGAAAGTACGTGAGTTGAGTACAAACACCTTATACCAGACACCTAGATAGTCAATGGACTGTAAAGACCGAAACCTATCTTACATTCACAGTACACACATTCGAAGTGGCTTCGACAGGCTGTAAATCCTGACGACTTCTTCGTCACACATACACTTATATTTGAAGTTGCTTCGACAGGCTGTAGAGTCTGGAGTCACCTTCCACACATACCTACACCTAGTCGAACGGTGCAGACGGGCTTAACGCCCTAGATTCATCTTTTGCTTACTCATGTGACAAGAAGGGTCCTCGCTCTATTTCTATCAAACCCCGTAGAATGCAGTTCAATAGCACCACTCAGGCTGGTCCCAGACTTTGGACTATCTTCTCATTTACACACTCAGCACGCAACATTACTCTACCCACATCTAGCACACCTGACCAGAAAGAGACACCTAGAGATACTCACAGACGCGACCGTTAACCGGAGAAGTCGCTCCCGCGACCTGCCCAAGAAGCGCTTGTTAAATTACATCCGCCGCTATGACAAGGCAAATAAGAGAATACCTAATAAACCGTTAGTCCAGTCGAAACAATTTGCATAATTGATTTAATTTATGAGTTTACACGGTTAGAATCGCATGTAAGTAGATACTCAAGTAAATGTAAAACGTGTTCAAATCACAAAACCCCTTTACTTTTACTTTCCGCAATTATTAAAATTTTTTGGATTAACAGCTAGACGCGTAAAATATTCAATATAGGGAATAAAACAACGCGTGTTCGTTTGGTTAAATTGAACGCAACTCTCAATTGGTATTAATTAATTATTTAATTGCTATTATTATTAAACGCGGAGCATTCACGTTAACATAAAACCCTTTCGTATCCTAGAGATAAAAGTATCTTTTAACCGAATAAAATAAATACGCTGCTAAGTAATTAATTCTAATTGTTGAGAGTATTGTTGCGAAACATCGCAACAACGCAATTATATATTTTTGTAATAGATCAACTCTCTCTAAAGTTAGTGAAAAAAAAAGAAAAATGTAACAAAGTTTTTATATAATTTGTTGTAATAAATTAATTTTAATTACAACTGGTCCTTCGTATTTATTTATCATATTGAAAGTTCGAAGAAGTAGTTGACGCAAACGGGAGCCTTAACTATCGAAGGCAGCATTAATTTAAAGGCACCGTTGTCGCGCATGGTCTTCATCGAGCCGGATCTCCCTCAAAATTCTCCAACACAATTAAAAAATCTCAACGTTTTCCTATCCCCTGGCACATGGTTGATTCGAAGTTCCAGTTACGTGTGAACTCCTATTAGCTGACGCCCTCCGCATAGGCCCAAGTCAAATCCACACTACGAAAGATTCCAGTAAGTTAAAGTGATTGTATTAAAACTCTGAGAAAAGGTTAGTGAACTAAATTGTTTACATAAAACTATTGCAAAACTCTCAAATAGTAAATACGCATTCACATTTATTTAACTCTGTTATTTATTGTTTGTTTTGAATGGTCATGGATTTCAAACAATTAAAACTACTCGCACAAGTGCTAAAAGCAAAATCACTCGTATTCAGAATTGGGTGCAGAGCTATCAAAATTTGACATTAGATGTTCAAGAATTTTCATGTAGACAAAAAGATTGGAAGCCGCGTTTTCTGAATACGAATGTGTTCAAGACGAGATAGATTCATATTTATTAGAATTTGAAGATAATTCAGATGTAGAAGATCGTGAAAAATTGAAAATCAGTATTTTACAACGTTAGCCCTTATTGAAAAATGTATACAAAATTATCTCCTCAAATGGCACTGTAAGTCACAACAATGATTCAATTGGAAATAGCTCGCGTATACACAATTCGAATATAAAATTGCCACAAATTAATATTCCCAACTTTACAGGAAATTTGCACGATTGGAAGCCCTTTTAGATCTCTTTGATGCGTTAATAATAAACAACCCACAATTCTCAAATGTGGAACGTTTTATTATCTAAAAACACTGGTAAAAGGTGAAGCTTTTAGTTTAATTGAATCATTGTCATTGACTAATGAAAATTTCTCTACAGCTCTTTTATTACTTAAGCAAAGATATGAAAACAAAATAAGATTGTTAATTCCCATTTCGAATACTTGTTAAATGCTCCTTGTATAACAAAATGTAATTCACAAACTTTGAGAGAATTAGTTACAACCTGTAAGAAAAACCTAGAATCACTAAAAACATGAAGCTCTCTGATAAATGTAATTTTGAATCATTACTTATTTTTCTTTTAAAAAAACTAGATTTCGGCTCTAAGAAATTGTTTGAGGAAGGTCGTGATTTAAAGACATTGCCAAATTTAGCAGAATTTTTGAATTTCTCGAAAATCGTTGTGTTGTGTTAGAAAACATTTCAGGAATGAAACACTAGTCAACTCAAAATGTAGTAAAGTAACACTATACTCGAAAAGTGACAGTTACGCTCTCTCGTGCATTTTGCGATAAATCTCATAAAATTTACGGGTGTCCACAATTTTGGAAATATCTCCTCAAGAAAGATTAAAGTTTGTTCAAAGTAAAAAATGTGCTTAAACTGTTTAGGCACAAAGCATACAGTGGAAAATTGTTCTTCAAGTGCAACTTGTTTTCATTGCTCTAAGAAGCATCACACTGCGCTACACATACAAAATGTCCCTTCAATAGTTCAGGAAAATTAGGTTTTCTCAAACTCATCATAAACCCACAATTTCTTACTCAAATGCACAAAATAACGGTTTCGGCCGTACTGTACCAAAAAATGAACATTCTGTGCATTCAAATAAACCTCAGCCATCAAACAATCACCCAATTTCAACTCCACTTCATTATCAAGACATAAACAGAGCGTCAACTTCACAAACAAATTAGCAACCGGCTGAAAATTTATCCAGTTTTTCCGCTCTTTCCCCCAAAAATTGCCACGTATTACTAGCCACATCTCAAGTAACTTTGTTTACTGCGCAAGGACGACCTATCCAAGCAAGAATACTACTAGATAACGGAAGTCAGAACTCCTTTTGTACTCAAAAACTGGTTAATCAGCTCCGATATAAAACCTTTAATACAGCTTTGAATATTTCTGGAATTTCTCAAAACAAAACTTTCTCAAATAAAGCGGTGAATGTGTATATACACTCAAACGTAGACCGCTCTAAAAGATTCAAAGTTCCTTGTGCTATATTAGAACAGATAACTCATAAACTTCCACAAATAAAAATTCACTCGGATAAGTTACAAATCCCAGATCATATTAAGATGACTCTAGCTGACCCTAATTTTCACACTCCATCCGATATAGATTTGCTTATTGGAGCAGATAGTTACTACACACTTCTCACGTATGGCATAGTGAAATTAGGCAGAGGTTATCCTACTTTGTTAAATACGCATCTGGGCTGGATTATATCAGGAACCGTTCCTAAAAGTATACATTTGAACCATCTACTTCAACATCCTATTCTCATCATTCCACTAACCACTCAAATGATACAGATGAATTAGAAACTCTCTTAACAAAATTCTGGAAAATTGAAGAACTCTCCGAACCTCCCTTGCTCTCTCCAGAAGATAAAAAGTCTGAACAAATTTTTAATACTACTTCTCGCATCCTTCAAAATGGACATTATCACGTAGATATTCCTCTGAAATCTATAAATGAACATCATAAACTCGGCGATTCTCTTTCTTTATCGCAAAAAGGTTCTTTTCTCTTGAAAAACGATTTGAAAAAGATCCTCCTCTTTCACGAATATAAAAATTCATCGATGAATATGTGTCATTAGGTCATGCAAAATATATTCCGCTATTTCCGACTAGCAGTAGGTTAGAAAGGAAATACTTTATTCCTCATTTGTGCGTAATCAGAAATGAAAGCGTCAGCACCAAGTTGCGTGTGGTTTTGATGCGTCTTGTAAAACATCTTCAGGACTCTCATTAAACGATGTTACCTTAAAAGGATTTCAAGTTCAACCAGATCTATATGACATTTTGTGTAGGTTTCGCTCGTTTAGGTTTGTACTCACCGCTGACATTGAAAAATGTATCGGCAGATTTTCACGAATCCTCGCCTAAATTTTCTGCAAAACATTATTTGGCGTGACTCACCTCGTCAATCTTTAAAATGTTTGGAACTTCAAACCATCACATACGGAACAAACTTTGCTCCCTATGCTGCCACTCGGGTTTTAAACGATATCGCTCTCAATAATTCCGATTATCCCTTAGCATCAGATGCTCTGCTTACTCAAACTTATGTGGACGACATTCTGTCGGGATGTGAAACGGAAAATGATTTACCTAAACTTTATTCTCAATTAACTCTCTTCTCTCTAAGCACGGGTTTCACTTGCACAAATGGTGTGCAAACTCAAATGATTTCTTAAAAATATATCTCACCCTCAAACCACACAAGTTGACTTCAATCTGGAAAAATCCCACGTAAAATTCTCGGCTTGAAGTGGAATCCTCATCAGATAATTTTCAAATCTTTATTCCTTCACAATCTCTACAAGATTGTCCCATTTCGAAAAGAAAAATTTTATTTTATCTCGCTCAATGCTTTGACCCTATTGGATTGGTGAATCCTCTTATAGTTAAAGGAAAAATTCTTATGCAAAAATTGTGGTTACGTAAGGTAGAATGGGATGAAGAAATACGTGACATTTCGATTTTAACAGAATGGAAAGCTCTCTGCAAACTCTTTTCTCGGTTAAAAAATCTCACAATCTCTCGGTGTTTATTTTCTAGTAAAAATATTGCAAATGTAGAATTTCATGGGTTTTCTGATGCAAGTAATCTTGCTTATGGAGCTTGTGTGTATATTAGAACCATTTACTCAGACAACTCGGTGTCTTGTAATTTCCAAATCTCCAAACTCGAACTTTGTGCCATGTTGTTATTATCAAAATTGATTAATAAAATAGTGTCGATTTATAAAAATAAACTAATTCCTACCTCTGTCACACTTTGGACAGACTCGCAAATTGCATTATACTGGTTTAAAAGCCACTCAAGTCGATGGGCAACATTTGTGTCACATCGAGTGTCTGAAATTCAAGAACTTACTCATGACTATAAGTGGAATTATGTAAAATCAGCGGATAATCCCGCAGACATGCTGTCCGTGGTCATTTGAACCCTGATGATTTAACTTTTTGGTTAAACGGGCCCAAATATTTGCTCAGTCCTAAATTTGAAGTGCGAAATGTAGAGAATTTTCCTTTCTCGGTTGACAATCCTCCTGAGGAAAGAAAATATCTTTAATCGTCAATCAATTTTTAGAAAATTTTGGAATTCAATATTTACACGTTTCTCGTCATTTTCTCGATTGCATAGAACAATTGCATATGTGCTACGCTTTGTTCACAACGTCACTCATTCTCAAGCAAAACAACAGGCCCTTTGACTATTTCGGAGTTGGATTCCGCGCTAACTGTAATTATAAAAAGGTTCAACAAGAACATTTTCTCAACAAATCTTGGAACTTGACTCAAACAAAATTCTATCTCACAAGCAACTTCGCTCATTAAAACCCTTTTGGACAATCTTGGATTGCTATGTGTGGATGGTAGGTTGGAAAATGCAGAAATTTTGTTTGAACAAAAACATCCTCTTCTCCTGCCCTCTAAGGATCACGTTGTTTCTCTCTTATTGAAGTTTGAACATCTTTGATTATGCCACGCTGGTCCTCAGAATGGACTTTCCAATGTTCGATTACGGTATTGGCCACTAGACGGACTGCGTCACATAAAACGAATTATTCGGAATTGAACTATTTGTTTTCGATTTAATGCACAATCAGTGCAACAGATCATGTCTAATTTGCCAAAAGACAGAGTGACTGCCACGACCACTCCAAAAAGTCGGAGTCGATTTTGGTGGACCGTTCTTCATAAAGTCCTCCCATCTACGCAAGGCACCGGTAATAAAATGCTACATAGCTATATTCGTATGCATGGCGATTAAAGCAGTTCACATCGATCTAGTTTCATATCTGTCAACTGAGGCTTTTCTAGCCACTCTTAAAAGATTTATATCTCGAAGAGGATTTCCGTCGGTCATTTATAGTGATAATACCACTAATTTTCTGGGTTCGAAAAATCAGTTAAAGGAACTATACAATTATTTCCGAAATACGGATGTGAACACTTCTATTCAAATTTACCTTTCTCAAAATGAAACCAAATGGACGTTCATCCCCCCCAGATCCCCTCATTGGGGAGGACTCTGGGAAGCCGCAATAAAAAGTGCCAACTACCACATCTCGCGTGTTGTGGGCACTACTCCACTCACTTTTGAAGAATTTGCCACCATATTAGCTCAAATTGAAGCTATTCTCAATTCTAGACCCCTCATTGCTCTCTCAAACGACCCTTCAGATTTTCAAACACTCACTCCTGGGCATTTTATAATAGGAACTATCCTCTCATCATACCCTGAAAAGACATTTCCAACTCAGCAGAAGCCAAGTTGTCCTTTTGGCAGCGATGTTCAAAACTTCAGCAAAATTTTTGGAAAAAGTGGTCAGTTGATTATCTAAACCGGTTACAAAATCGACTAAGACTGAGACTCGAAATTTGCAGCAAAATGATTTAGTCTTGCTGAAAGAAGAAAACTCTCCTCTGCATTGGCCAATGGCCAGGGTCTTGGAAACATTTGAAGGCGCCGATGGAAAAGTCAGAGTTGTCCGCCTAAAAACACAAGAGGAGAATTCACTCGTTCCATTACAAAAGTGTGCCCTCTTCCACAGGCAGATTGTTAATTTCTCTTGCGAAAGAAAATGTAAAATATTCCTTTATATATATATATATATATATATATATTTTGTTTGTTTTGTTTATTTTATTAACGTCATCTCAATCCCGTTCTCTCAGTAACAAATTTATCTCGGACTTAATCCTAACTTGTTCCATAATCTCCGGTCTCTTACGCCGAATTATTTAGTTAACTTCCTGATTTCAATCAGTTGTAAATTCATGTAGATGTTCAGACTTACAATAATAATTTTTTGCCAACACTATTGCGGCGGGGGCAGTATGTTGCGAAACATCGCAACAACGCAATTATATATTTTTTGTAATAGATCAACTCTCTCTCAAAGTTAGTGAAAAAAAAAAATGTAATAAAGTTTGATATAATTTGTTGTAATAAATTAATTTTAATTACAACTGGTCCTTCCTATTTATTTATCATATTGAAAGTTCGAAGAAGTAGTTGACGCAAACGGGGAGCCTTAACTATCGAAGGCAGCATTAATTTAAAGGCACCGTTTTCGCGCAAGTATTAATAACTAATAGTGGTAAATAAAATAATCCCGCAAGGCTAATTGGTAGTTAAAACGCGTACAATAAATCCTGTAGAATAATACATTCAAAGCAACGTTTACCTTAATACTAAACACCGAAGTGGGATATGACCTGCGCAGCAACGTTACTAATATCGATTTTCTTCCCTGACCTACATGTGCACACACGCCGGCTTAGTACTTAGTACTTTATGTAAGAACGATAACGCGTTTTACTGGCGTCCTATTCCAGCTTCCGTGGGTCAGGACCGTAATAGAATTTTCCTAAATAATTTTAAAGGGTCTATTTTTGTCCCAATTCGTTCATAATCCGGCTACCGTCAAATAACCTTAACTTATATGTCTACAGAAGCGAACCAGGACTGAGTGACCGGGACCTAGCCGTCCGGAAAAGCCACGCAGCCGGAGCCGCAGTTCATTAGGTTATATTTTAATGTATGATTTGTTTTAGGCTAAGTTGAAATATTTTTAGTAATAAGTTATTTAGTTTTGCAACCGTTATAGGAGAATATACATTTCAACCATTTTACTCTAATGATTCAAGGTGAACAGTGTTAAGCCTAAATACTCCGTATTCACGAACCCACCCCGCTTTTTAGACAAAATCCCGATTGAAGCTAGTCCCGGGTAAAATTAAGCCGCCGTTTAATTATTATTGTGAGCAAAAGCAGCTTACAAACATAGATAGCCAAAGCGTCCCTGGCACACATTGGGTTTGCTACAGAAAGCGAGGTAAAAAGGTACGGTATTACGATAGTTTCAGTAATTTTCGACACCAATCGAAGTGATTAACTACTTTCGGGATGTAACATTCATTTACGGACACCTACACCTACAATTTTTATATAAATAATTGGTGCAACCTTAAATTTTTCCAATTATCTCAATAACATTCTGTTTGGAAGGTGTTGGTAACACAGCTACCTACAACTTGTATCCACCGATAGAACTAGATTTGGGGAAGATATACGTTATCGGGTTGGTTGGATTTTACGGTTGCAACAGCATTAGAAACGTTTATACAGGCAACGATGGATTTTATTTTAGAATAAATCTATCTCATTTGCAAGTGATTAATATTTCACATGGTGCATATGAGTCACATGAAATTAGTGATTATGTAAAGTCTAAAATACCCACATAAAAGTTTAACACTTTAGTAAACGAGAATATACGTAAATATGAGACAAACAGTTCATTTGAGATCGATTTTACTAAAGAAAATAGCACTGGTCATATGCTTGGGTTTGAGTCTAAAATATTAGAACCAAATATTTTACATACGTCTGCGTTATAGACTTCCAAATACTTAAACACAATAATCTACACGTAGAGCGTAACATTATAAAAGGATCTTATCGAAACGGGAAACCTGCAAAAGTATTATATGGGGTTGATGTTTCAGTTCCACCATGCTATCGTATAGTTAAAACTCCCTGCAATACTCAATGTTTAGAAGTAAACTTCGACATAATTAGTAATATAACAATTATCGTCCCTACAGTAAGTCCTTAATTAGTCATCAACCTTCATTGCGGTTAACATCTGCAGAGAAATATATTTTAACGTCGATTAGTTTAAAAGCTCTCAACGACAATGGTCGAATCAATAAACGTCTTTCAAAACGTACATTTTGATGATACTATAATTGAATCAGATATTCACACTTATCTTCTGTATGGATCTTCAAAATGTGAACCTTCCGAAGAAATACGCATTCAAAGTCAAGATCTAATTACGGCTACTTACGATAGTTTTCTATACATTGAAGGTAAGCTTGAGCTCAGAAAAGAGGATGATAAAAAAATCATGCGAATTAACCAATAATTTTCCCAACTTCCTTTTTGAAGAAATTCGTTATAGGTTAGGTGGTCGTTAGTGGACGTTTCAGAATTCCAGACATAACATCTACACTTAAAGGACATATTTCTTATATGGCAAGGAAGAGCAAAGCACTAAGCTAGAAAATGTGTTTTAATGGTGCCAGGTATAAAAAGTGTTTTAATAATATAAGTGAATAGGTATAAAAGTTCTCCAACAAATCGTTAAACTAACTGGAGATACAAACCATTCACCAAAAATAATGCCTTTGTCCCAGTCGGTAGTTTAAAGTGGGCCGATTCAATCTTTTGTTTTGCTTAATTACTACAATTTATGCTGTGTTATTTTCACTTAACATCAATATAGTAACTGCAATGTAACAATAATAAAAATGATCTCGGACGGCAAGTTATTTTTTAATTATGCTCGGAATAAGTAAACCGATTTTTACAATAATAATTTACCAAAATGTAAAAATAAAAAAGTATACAAACTATGTTTATTAACATTTAAAATTAGAATAATATAAAATGTATCTTAAAAAACTAGTTATAGCCTTAAATTACTAAATAATGGTTATAAATACTTGTTCGAAACTTTTTGTACACAAACTGTTTAATAACGTCTGGTATTTAAACGATTACGGAAATGTAAACCAAAGGTGATGTCGTCTTTGCACGAATATTGCGCAACATATTGTTATAACAATGCTGTACGTTGTAAACCATACCAAAAGTTGAATTTTCCTTCTTATAAATTGATCTTCATGAAATTGAATAATCCGTTTATTGCATTTTCTCGAAAGTTCATAAAAAAATGTAATCAAAATTTAGATCTGCATTAAAAGCAAAACGCAATCATAAAATTAAAGCGTACGTAAAAGTAGAATTAAAAGGTAATTAAAATAGAATTAAATGTGCAAAAAAATAAGTGCCTGCAAAGAGCAAATGTTTAAATTTCAATATAAGACGAGTTAAATATATCTTACCATTAAATCAATGGCACTTTTCACAAAATTTAGGTGGAAACCCAAAAATGGATTCCTGCATCAAATAGCGTACCACAAGAAGTGAAAAAAATGGACGCTCAGGCAGTCGGATGATGACGCGTTGCGCGAAAATATGAGCAGAAAAAATAATTTAAAGAAGTGGGAGTATAAACCTTAAGAAGATATGCATTTAAGTTACACCAAAATGCAAATTAAGTTGCCTACTACATACTTATAATTCAATAATAATTAAGAATTTTTTCTTATATTTACAACTAAATGAACGAAGAACATAAATTACGGTATATTTTAATAAAACTCAAAATGGGTTGCTACAAAGCCATTTGGGGTGGTGACCAAAGAATGAAGAGTCGTTAAAAGTAGAATTCGATGAGCAAAATGGAGAAAAATCTTTTACAGTATGCATACCATTGAAGCACATGTTTAGAATAATGGAGGATTATCGTCAAGTAACCGTGAATATGCTCAAGGGTTGATTTTAATTCGATCTAGAAGCAATACAAACTGCTACTATGGTGACGTTGATACAGAAATAACCTTAAATAAAATTCAATGGAAAGTACCACACTTAACACTTACGATGCAGCGAAGGAATCAATAACAATTCTATTATAACTGTTCCATTTCGTTAATGGGAGTTATATGAATTACCTGCTTTAAAGCAAGCAACCTTGTGGCATTCCAACAAGGTAAAAGATACACAAAGTCGGCAAGAGTCAGAAATTTTGATCACATTAACATCAGAAACCTTAAAGTACATCTGAATTCTGAGTATTATCCATATGAAGCAATGCATTTGAACTTCAATACTAACCAACACTTACCTGCATATCACATGTTTTCGAAATTCCCACTGGTGAAATGAAAAAACTATAATTATTGTAATATACACTCTGTATGTCTAATATATAAATAAATAAATAATTATTCGTTTTGTGTTATTTCATTCACTAACGATGAAAGTAGTTGCTCAGAAACAAAAACTTCCAATTCAAAATCATGACCTTAAGGAAAAGTCTAGTACTCTAAAACATGGTGATTTACTTCCTAATAGTATACGTGGTATTATATGCGGTCCCTCTAATTGCGGAAAAACAAACACAATGATTTGTCTGCTTATGAAAATGGTTGAAGCTAAACAAGCACAAACATACCGAAAAGTTGACTCAAACCCTTGATATCATCATTGCCCACAACTAAAGAAGTGGAGCTACGTTTTTTAAGGAATTAAGAAATAGGTCGATTGCATATAAATATTGGAATAATCTACGTGAACTAATTTGTGATCTAGAGATATCGTGGGCAGAAAAATTGGCGGGAAACACAGGTGTTATAAATAACATATAACCAATTGTAGAAGACCGATATGAAGGTGAATACATTGAAAAACCAACAGTTGTTTTTTAAACAGTAGAAGTAAGAATGCATTCATGTCGACATATCATGACTGAAATGTCCCTTGATAAATTTGGACGTTTAATTCGAGAAATTAACCCCTCAGTTTAAACTGATTTATGGTAAACAATTTGAGATCGAGAATAAGTGACTCAGCGACGTTTCCAATCCTATAGACTCTCAAAATGTCATCACTATGCTACATATTTATCAACAAGGTTCAATTTGGATAGAAACCGATTTACACAGTTGGCGGACCCGTAAGAAGATGGTGATGCTATAAATAAAGGATACCTTGATTTTTGTCTACAAGCAGTTTGGAAAGCTTTTAAAGGAAACCCTTAACGCTTATCTAGGGTTGGAGCAGAAACTATAAAATTAAAGAAATTGTAGATAAATTAGTGCCATGTCTAAATTACAACTTGTCAACTAATCACAAAAACCTGCAAGAAAATTTTTTAAAATGAAGGCGATCAATCATTAAAGGTTTTGATGACCTTGGCAAGCAGATTTGGCGGAATTTATCATATATGCAAACAAAATAAGTGCTATAAGTATGTATTAGTGGTTATCGACAGTTTTTCGAAATATTTGTAGACTAAAAGATTAAAAACGAAAACAGGTCAAGAAGTTACCAAGGCCATGAAAACAATAATCAAAAAAGGTCGGAAACCTAAACATTTGCAGACAGATTCAGGAAAATAATTCTACAGTGAGTATTTTACTAAACTAACGCAGCATTATGGAGTCAATCATTCCTCTACCTATAGCACAAAAAAAGGCTGCAATTGTGGAACGTGTTATCAGAACCATTAAGTGTGCTCTATATAAGATTTTTTAGCCTAGAAGGTAAAGTGGATCGATATAATTGATACTATAACGAAGGATTATAACAATCGTAAGCATAAAACTACCGGAATAAAGCCCAGATATGTCAGTAATCATACAAAGCTGGAGGCTTACACTCACATAAAAACATTCGATAGGAATCGATATTGTGTGGGTGACATAGTACGAATCAGTAAATTTAGAAGTATTTTTGCCTGAGGATACACACCCAATTGGTCTAGTGAACTATTTAAGGTTGTGAAAGTTCGCATTACTAACCCCACCTACGTACATGTTGGAAGACATGAAAGTATCACCTATACTGAGAGGGTTTTATGAACATGAACTACAGAAAACAAAGTATACTGGTGTATAACTAGTAAAAAAGTGCTTCGCTCCAAGAGTAATAGGTTATTCATAAAGTGATGGGGTTTGAATGAAAGATCATGGAACAATAAAGACGATATTGTTTTATAAGTAGACCTTCAACTTATGATTCGTTAAATAAATTACTTATGTAGTCATAGTAGTCATAGGAATAGTTTGCAGGAAAAGGATGTACATTTTAGATGAAATAAAATACATACAAAGATAATTGTATTTTATTTTAGTTCGCTAAATATTACATAAATAATGTTTTACTAAAATTTCATTGCCTTATACAGTAAACCTAATGTACTTCTATAATCACTTAAATTACTTGATGGCCATATTCCTGAATCTGGTCCACATGTCCATCCCAAGCAGGAATTTGTATTTGTTCACCTTTATGAATGTTGTCTAATATCTAGCTGTAAATTTTATGACGTTCCTCGTTTTCCCATCGTTGATGTTTTGTTCTAATAATATTTCAATCAAAATACCAAAGCACTTGTAATTAGCATAATGTGCTGCTTTCTCGATATGTTCAGTTATAATAAATAAAGTGACTATAAACAGAATTAATATTTTTTAAGTTAGATGTAACATTTGTCGAAACACACAATGAATCATCGCCCCATAATTAATTGTGTACGTACATTTTAAGATAATTCATATCGTTTAAGATTCTATCTACTTCATTAAAAGTTAATGAATTGTAACTTTTATTAAACACCATTTCATAAAACCTTTAATGGTATTGTCTAATTTAACTTTTTTATCAAATAATGTCTTAATAATAACTTCATTTGTACACTTTGAATTTATAGTTAACACACTCATCAGGAATAACATTATGTTGTAATATACTCAATACAAGTAAATAGCTTTCAGAGGAGCACTTCCCCATCAAAGAACGCTTCAGGTACTTTCTGTAGATTTGATCACTGCTGTACCATAGTTCTTCCTTCAATTTGTTTTCAATACTATTCATAATGATAAAATTGTTTTCTGAAACAGAAGAGGAATTAATAAAATGCTATGTGAAATTAAAATTTGCTAATCGTTTATCATCGCAAGGATTAAGTATTACTTTATGCTGTTTGATTTTAAACACATAATATTTCTTAGACCTTATCAGATATTGATATCACTTTATTTCTTTGCCATCAAACAAAACATGCTTATATTCATTTATCGTGATTTGTTTGACGCTTGCTAGGGTAGAACCCTTCGATTTTTTTATATCTTTTTCATCATCAACAGTGTAAGCATACATTTTTGTATAAAGTCCTACAAATTCTAACATAATTTTACCTTGATATTCATCTTTCATTAAGCCGGGAACTTTTTTATTTACTAATGAAATTCCAAAGATACTGTCCGTACTATAATCAGATGTATCGAATTTATCAATGTCTTTTTAATGTATTCATAGATATCAGGAACTGAAAAGGCATATGTGAGACTATCTGTATCCAAGTGCAAGAGCTTAGCATTATTGGGAAACCTAGATATCGTGTAACCATAATGAAAATTGTACAAATAAGTTCTAGAAACGTCTAAAACACTAAAGTCTGCATATGTGGGTTTATTTAAATATACTTCTAGCTTATTTATTTGAACGATATACATCATTTTTAAATATTGTACAACTATGAAAATTTGGTTTTGATATGTAAGCACGAGCACGACCTTCCCATTTCGTTACTAAACGTATATCCTTATATTTACGTACATTTTCCACCAGTCTCTCAAAAACACTATTAATCATTAGTTTATAAAAAATTTTGTCAAATTCATTTTCAGATATATTTTTGAACCACACAGACTGTTTAAAACATAATATACGGTGTACTTTTATCAACCTTAATCCATATTTTAAATATACTTTCAAATTTCTGTAATGAATTGCGTTATTACGTTTTGGATACAATGTAAGCAATCATTTTTTAATTTTAGGATTTAAATCAGTTACGGGTTGAACCATATGTTCAGGTGTCAATGGTAGATAACTGTGACTCTCATGTAATTCTATGGGGTAGTATAAATCACACTCGATTATATACCCAATTTCTGAATCATCAGGATAGTTTATTTAATCCAAAGATTCAAAATTAGCTTCATTCACAAGGAAAACTCGCCAAATGGTAAAAATTCTGACATGGTGATCATATAAGTTATTTACGTCGTAGCACTTTAAATACACGCTTTTAGGAGTGGGATCAAATTTTCTCTCATGTACTTATTGTTAGGTTTAGCATACCGATTAGAACATTGAACCACAACATCTCTAATTCCTCTTTCAATAAACATTAGCATGTCAATGTCTGTAAATAGTCCTAACTTTACTTGCGTAATTTAAGCATAGCATCGAATGCTAAACCGGGGGCTGTACAATATTGCAGAGGGTCGAGTTTGTAATTACTTAAACAAGTTTGCCGAACATCTTTGAAAATGTCAACTATTAATAGAACGTCCGTTTTAGATACAAATCTGGATGTTTCCCTAACGATTTAATATTAAATTTGTTCCAAACATTAACCGCATGTGCAAAACTCGCATCATTGATTCCTTCATTATTAAGATGACTGAAAAATGCTTCCTTGGGAGCGAGCCTGGTCTCGCATAATTTATCCCAAGTATCAATATAGTCATAAGGAACCACACATTTGTGAACTAGTAGAAAACTGTTCATCATTGTTACAATTAGCTCCGGTAATACTTTTGTTACTATTTTCCAAATAGTTTGACAGCTTTCCAATACTACTACTCATAAATCTGTAAGAGTCAATAAATATAAAGTTAATTTTAGTGCCTTCTATTACTTTCGTGAAAGCGATTGTTTATGGGCAGCAGTTAAATCGAACCGGGAACAGTAGCCATTCCAACATTATGAAATGTGAATCATAGCCCGATACATTATGAAATACTAAAGCAAAATAATTAATCTATAGTTTAAGTTACAATTTTGATATCCGAAATGCTCCAGTAAAACGGTTATGGTCTCTAACTTTATATAATAATCAGCAAATGGTTTTCAAATGTGACAAACCATGCTGCTTTCAGTGTTCAACCTGACTGACTATCGATGGAAATTATTTTATTGATTATTTCGGTAGCCCAATGTGCAATACTTTGAAGCTCTTTGACAAACCATTCAATGCAAGCATTTCCTCTATAAAGCTTAAATCGAGATAAAGAATCATTGTATAGAGTATTATTCCCAAGGCATGTCAATTTGTGTGCTTTTCTAAAATACTTTCTAAATCCGCATAAATTACAAACTGAACATTTTTCTGGAATACGAAATTTTTGAACTGCAGAAACATTTCTGCTTTGGTAGGCAGCCTGGCAAAGCATTGATTAAATTGATGACAGTAAGTGATGTGTTTTTGTAGAAGGTGATCTGAAGAAAAATGGTTCAAATATCGATAACAAATCAATTTCTTATTCGATAGTTGTTTAGAATAAATAGCCGAAGTATTTTTAATCCACGTGAAATGATAAACAGTATTATCTTTTTTATTAATAGCATCAGCAATAGAACCTGCAGAATGATAATCAGGAGAAAGTACTAAAAGATTTATAGGTACCCTGACACTATTTTGATTTTCACTGAATAATAGTGGTAATATACCTTTACCCTGAATACAAAACAAATTGATGGAGAGGTTGTTTAATTTTTTAATTTGTTATATCATCTAGTTTAATGAGGAAGCGAATTGAATCACAATTCAAAACATCTGTAAAATGAGGATAACTGTAAACTCTATCAAAGTGATATTGCACGAGATATAATGCTGAAACAACAACCCACAGGAATCAATACTACCATCATCTTTAACATTCACTACCGCATGGTTTACTGCTATGAGGTAAAAAACTTTAAGACATATCGATAGGCCACCTCTAAATGGAGCATAGCTATTAACGTTCACCTTTAAATGTAATACTTCATATAATGCCCAACTGGAATCTCTTTCGGAAAAAATTTTTGTAGCTTATAATAAACGTTTTTATTACACCACTCACATAAACTAGTCGCAATGTCAACGACATAATTTTTATGGCAAAGGTCTTCAACTCAATAACATGATTTTGAGGTTTAATATAACCTTTCGTGCAAAACCATTGTATGCATTTCGTAAAAAATAAGAGGGTCCTTGATGTTTGCTGTATTGACTATAATTCCTGTAAGTAACCTACCATTAAAAATGAATCTAGAGAGTACCAACATGATTTGCGTGTACGTTTTTTTGCGACATTGACAATTCACTACCTGTCTCTCTGAATTGTTCTGTAACTGTTTAAGTCTTACAAAACAACACTTTAACAACGATAAATTGCTTTAGAGCTTAGGCAAATTTTCATTTGCCTATAAATAAATTTTATTTTAAATGATCTCTTGCAATAGCTTAATATTAGTGTTAATCATACGGATATGCTTTACGAATTCATTTTTTCTTTTCAAAAATGGAATAATACGTCTTGTTAAATTAATATCACTACTACTTGGTATAACCTTACTCATAGTTACCTTCAAAACTGTATCCAACAAATGCAAAAATATGACGCGTGCTCTGCCGATTATGTAGTAAAGGACTGGCAGCAAATATTTTATTTATTATAACTGATGTGTAAAAACTAATAATTTGAGTAACTATAGAAGAGAAGCAATTTAGGTTTACAATTAAAATCACAATTGCAATATACTGACTGGTATAAAACTGCTCTTTATCTACTTATATAGTCATGCAAAACCCGTATTCAAGGTCAAATATTAGAAACTGGTTATAACCTGTATTTGATAGAAAAAAAATTATACATCTAAATGTATATCTATTAGCTTAACCTTGCCGATATCGTATGAAATGCCTTCTCATGTCTAGACTATGCTGCATTCATTAGAGTCCAGAACCTTTGCTTGCACAGATGAGTTCATCATACCAACCACCTCCACTTGGATTTAAAGCTTCTTTAGGTTATTTTAAACATCGTTTCTTGTAGGTTTGGATGTTCTAATTCCATGATCAATTAATATTTTTACCATTACTACTCATATTTAAAATACACAGCTAGTATTTTAAATATTTTTTATTTGATCCGTAACGTTAATAATAAACGGTAGAAAAGCTCTACCAACATTAAGTGGTAATAATTCTTTACGGGTACGTCTAACAGATTTAATTGCCATGTTATTAAAGTAGAATGAGCTCCGCAACGTACTACCACATTTTTGTAACGTCATAGGCCACGCACATAAGGGTGGTTATAAGGAGTAGAAGGTGGAGGTAATGCGGCCACGCCCACTTGCAGCTGATTAGTCGTTCGCGAGCATTCAGCTTGAGACGTGGACATTGATTGTAGGGCCTGAAGGTAGGTCACATTCCTGATTTTGATTGGTCCACGACGGCGTTCATTTCGTTTTGTCGCCATCTTTGTAGTGGCGGTCACCTTGGCCGTTATTTGTGTTTTGTCGACCATCTTGTCGGACATGTTGTGGACGTGGCTTGTCGGCCATTTTTGTTTTGTAAGCCATTTTTGTAATTGCTATGGCGTGAAATTTGAAATACTATTCTAATAATGGGCGTCCGATTCCGTCTTTCAAGGCAGCTATAGGACTCCGGAACTTGCTTTAGAGTCTCCGCCCCCTTATGTTCGGCCCGCTTTGTTTATTATGGCCAGAAAACTTGAAATTTGAAATAGTATTCTAATATGATTATGAGACAGTATGAGGACCATACTATGTTCTAAGATAGGTATAGGACTCCGGAGCTTGTTCTCAGCTCCTCGCCCCACTTGTCGGGAAAACTTGAAATTTGAAGAAGTGGCCAGTATACTATCTCATAAGACAGTTATAAGTCTCCAGAACTTGTTCTCATGTCTTCGCCCCTTGTCATGCCACCCTGGTTGATTGTGACGCCATCTCGCCAAATCAATCTCGATCACATCAATCTCAATCCAACCAATTAAGCAATTCATTCGATCAAATCAATCAAATCAATCTTAATTAAATACTTAAACAGTATTTTAATTACAACACAATTTTAAGTCGTAAAGTAATATAGAAATAATAATCTCCAATCATTACTATTTTCTAGATTTTCCCAGTTTTGTAACCACAATAACATCCTCCCACTATTCAAATACTTCTGACGCGTTTGGAAAAACCCACTAATTAGCTAATTACATAAAAGACAAACAGGCCTTGAAACTACAATTATGACGTTTACGTTCATTTTACAAACACTCGATGAAACTTTCTTTGATTTAAGTTACACCTTGCAAAAACCAACTATTATTTCAAAAATACTGGCTTGGTTTAACTTTACCAGCTTGCAAAAACCAACTTACATTTCAAAAATACTGGTTTGATTTAAGTTACAGCTTGGAAAACTAACCTTCATTTTAAAAATACTGATTCATTTAAGTAACCAGCTTCTACTCTGCCAAAACGACCTTAGATGCAAGTCTAATATATAAAGTAACCATTCAGCAAATCACAAAAACTCTCAGGTCCTCTTATCTATTGCACTTGTAAGGGTACGTGATAATAGTGGCAAATTTCATATACACACATACGCACACACACGCACACCCACACGAATACGTACACGCACACGCTCACACACACGCACACTCACTCGCACACTCACACGCACACGCACCCACACGCACACAGGCACACACATCCATACGCAAAATTTTTGGGTTAGGTCAATACTCGTTCAATATTAGGTTAGATGCGCGGTTTTAGGTTAGGGCAATGCTCGCCAATCTCGTTAAAGTTATACCACCATAACAAACAAGAGGGCCCGAGACGGGGATGGAGACCTGATAAGGAGCGAAGGCCCGAGAACGAGTTCCGGAGACCTTTACCTGTCTTATGAGATAACCTCTGGCATTGCAGATAATACACGAACAATTTTTGGTTAGGTCAATATATGTACAATATTAGGTTGGATTAAGACACGCAAAATTTTATGTAGGTTGTAACGTCCCCCAGGTACCTACCCTACCTAGAAAAGAGTAATTTGAACTTATTTCCAATAATGCAAATTCAAGAACCAAACAATCGCTAAGTGATTTATTTTGACTTGACTGACAATAATGTCACTATTACTCAAATTAATTGCCTGCCTTACTTTGACTTTCCGGGCAATAATTAAAACGTTTGCATCTATTTGCAAGTCATATTTAATTACTCGCAAACCTCAAACCTGATCAAACGTAGTGGCCGTCTAGTGTTAGGTACGTTATGCTGTCTAAATGAGATAGTCTGGATGAGGTACGTGTTGCATCATGCGGGCAGGTAAAAAAAATGAAACTACTCAAATTAAAATCAACGAACTTGGCGCACCGGTGGTTCAGCCCGTTAATCTACTATTGTGGGAAATAACTACTAATAAAACCCACTTTATTGATAAATAAGCAATTGCACAAGTACATTAATAAATCAAATAATACAAAAAAACAATGAAAGGGTTAAATATATAACAAAACACCATCAAATCAGGTTAAAGGCGTACAAAATTATAACATTAAGAGAAAATAAATAAAAAGCAGTTTAGTTACACAGAAACACAATGATAAAAAAACGCATATAGTCACACTCACTATTGGGTCATAAATAATCAAAACAAAAATCATAATAAAAAATCGTAACACCAAACATGTGGCTCTTTTTAAAAACCAATCATGCCGGTCTTTAAGTAAATAAGCACATAAAATAATAAAGGAAATCAAGGTACATATAAAATACAACAACAGTGAAATTGCACAGATAATAAGGTAAATGCGAGGATCAAAAGAAAACAGACAAGGAATATAAACATTACCCAATTGTTTAGTGACAATTAAAGCACAAAATACCTAAGTCACATTGTAATAAAGCACATACAAAAGAGAAATCAACTCGCAGACAAATGATTCAACTTCAACAAACTGAAATAAAAACGCATTAAAACAAATCCTTACAAGGGGAAGTTATAAATAGATCATTAACATCGTGACCGATATACAAGTTTGAGTGCGTTAGAAACATGCCGTGCTTCTCTCTCTCTCCGGTTACACATCCACCTACACAACAAATAAAAACAATAAAAATAAAATTCGAGGTGTTTAATAGTCTGGCTTAGGAGTATGTACAGGCAATTGCCTTTTACAATTAATAACCTGCGGCATCATATACCCATTCACCAGCCACCTTTACACCATTATAAATATAAACAACAATCAACAATACTAATTCGCACAAGTACCAAAGGGAGAGGGCCCTGTACTGTCCTTTTATTTTAGCAGATTTCAGCTTAATGAGTCCGCGTACGAATAAGATACGTTTGCAAGACCATGTTTGTTATTTAATATGTTATCTAGACTGGTAAAACTATATGCTGCGAGCTTTGTGTTATATAAAAATACATACTTACGCTAGAATAAATATTGCATTAATTGATCACAGGTACAAATCGTTAATAGATGCGGTTTAGCCGCGAAAGAAAAGACAACTTAGTGTTGGCGAATGCAACAGAATTATTTTAATGACAAATTGTTTACAAAGAAGGGATTTAATTAACCCAAAAATCGATCTGGCTCGATTAAAAAGCTCGCTGTAACTGCCTTCCCCCCCGATCCAAACATAACTATATATACTGCCGAAAAATCAACCCTGTCTTTCAAAAGTAATAAAAAAAACAAGAAACACTAACTTATGTTGAAATAGTTTCATTGTAACTATTGCACATCTTAATTTTAAAAATATGCATTCGTCTGTAACAACCTTATATTTACGTGTTGAGTTTCCCAGTAACAAAGATATCTTTTCATCGCGGCTCGTCCCGCCACAATGAATCATTAGACCAATGACATTTTTACATCAAGAGCGGTATAAGATAAATTCCAATGATTTATTACAACCCTTCAGTAAAGTATTTTTAGGCGTGCACCTGCCACTCACCCCCTAACATGTGTTTACATACATATTAAATATGTTGAAAACATTAGTAAATTACGACGTATTATCAAGATAAAAAAAATCCACTAATTATCTTTTCTATCGTAGTAACAATGGCGATTTGACAAACGTTTATTACAATAATAAAATTTTCGCGATCCGCTACCTACAAGGTCAATACACGTACGGTGCTGGGTTAGATTAATAAACGCGCGGTTTTAGGCTAGCTCGCCCGCGAGCATTGGCCTAACCTAAAACCGTCTCCTTGTCGGACCCTTCGTGTTTGTTATGGTGGTATAACTTGAATAAGGTTGGCGAGCATGGCCCTAAACTGAAATCCCTCCCTTATTAACCTAACCTAATAATGTACGTGTATCGATCTAACCTACAAATTTTGCGCGTGTATGTGCGTGTTCGTGTGCTTGTGCGTATGCGGGTGCGTGTGCGTGTCTGTATGAAATTTTCACATGTTATCACTTACAGTAGATAAGAGGATCTGAGAGTTTTCGTGATTTGCTGAATAGTTACCCATATCTTATACTTGCATCTAAAGTCGTTTTGACAGAGCAGACGTTCGTTACTTAAATCAAACCGGTACCTTTGAAATGAAAGTGAGCTTTTGCATGCTGTAACTTAAATCAAACCAGTATTTTTGAAATGAAAGTTCGTTTTTCCAGCTGTAAGTTAAACCAAACCAATATTTTTGAAATGAAAGTTGGTTTTTGCAAGTTTTGCAAGTCGTGATTTGCTGAATAGTTACCCATATCTTATACTTGCAACTAAAGTCGTTTTGACAGAGCAGACGTTCGTTACTTAAATCAAACCGGTACTTTTGAAATGTAAGTGAGCTTTTGCAAGCTGTAACTTAAATCAAACCAGTATTTTTGAAATGAAAGTTGGTTTTTCCAGCTGTAAGTTAAACCAAACCAATATTTTTGAAATGAGAGTTGGTTTTTGCAAGTTGTAACTTAAATCAAGCCAGTATTTCTAAGTGAAGGTGGGTTTTTGCAAGCTGTAACTTAAATCAAAGCGGTATTTTTGAAATGAAAGTTGGTTTTTGCGAGCTATAACTTAAACCAAACCAGTATTTTTGAAATGAAAGTTGGTTTTTCCAAGTTCCAAGTTAAATCAGGCCAGTATTTTTGAATTTAAAGTTGGTTTCTGAAAGCTGTAACTTAAATCAATCTAGTATTTATGAAATGAAAGTTGGTTTTACAAGGTGTAACTTAAATCAAAGAAAGTTTTATCATGGATAATTAGTGGATTTTTCCAAGCACGTCAGAAGTAGTAGAATTGTTTGCTTGCGAACGTATTTCTCTTTACATGAATTTACTGTAACTGTACGTATGTATTTTGTGCTTTAGTAGTAACTAAACAGTTGTGTATAAGTAAATTCTTTGTCTATGTTGTTTGTCCTTGCATTTACCTGTGCAATTTTACTGTTATTGTAATTTATAGGTACCGTAATTTGCCTTATTATTTTATTTGCTTATTTACTTAAAGACCGGCATGATTGGTTTTGGAGGACCACAATTGTGGGTGCGACTACATGTTTTTTTTTATTGGGTTTATGTGTAGCTAAACTGCTCGTTATTTATTTTTCTCTTAATGTTGTAATTTTGTACGCACTTTAACCGGACTTAATTGTGTTTTGTTATATATTTATAATTTCATTGTTGTTTCTTTTTGTGTTATTTGATTTATTAATGTACTTTTGCAATTACTTATTTATGAATAAAATGGGTTTTATTGGTAGTTCTTTCCCACAATAGTACATTAACGGGTTGAGCCATCATTGTGCAAAGCTCGTTAATTTTAATTTGAGTAGTTTCATTTTTTTACCTGCCCCTCATGTGCAACACTTACCTCATCCAGCCTATCTAATTTAGATAGCACAACGTACCTAACACTAGACGGCCATTTCGTTTGATCAGATTTGAGGTTTGAGAGTAATGAAATATCAGACTTGTAAATACATTCGAATATTTTAATTATTGCCCGGAAAGTCAATGTAAGGCAAGCAATTAATTTGAGTAATAGTAACATTATTGTCAGTAAAGTCAAGATAAATCACTTAACGATTGTTTTGCTCTTAGATTTGCATTATTGCAAATAAGTTCAAATTACACTTTTCAAGTTAGGGCACCAGGTATTATACTACGGTAAAGTATACAACACCATCTAAAGGACTTTGTCTATGCCCATGTCCTTAAATGGGTAATTTGTACAAATATCCTGAATTACCACAAATTAGATCTTCAAATTGATGTTCACCAGGAGCTCAAATGAACGTTCTAAATGTGATTTAAACCTACCAAAATAGCAAAGTACTTTGAAGGTTAATGATTATTAAACTCACCACCAATAAAATCAAAAATATCTATGTTTCACAAAAATAAAAATATCCGATGTGAAACAATACACAAAATGGAAATTAAAAGAAATTAAATAATTTTCATAACAGTTTTAGGATAATTATGCACCCTTTTTTATAATAAGTTCATTATGAAATTAGGCAACATTGTAAAAACAAAAACAATAATCTCAGTCAAACGGACAATACAGCATTTTCAATTATATTTATTTAATTTTACATTTATTTCGCTTTACATTAAAAACCGTATAAAGAAAAGCTATGTAAAATTAAATATGTCTACACATTTTCTTCTAAAATTAATCATTATTCGGCTATTGAACTAACACTACATTGCGCGTCGAATCAAAAAAATGCATAGAACATAATTAATCTGTACGATTAAGGTCTATATATTGGTATTTTGATATCTTTGAAATATATAGGTGTTTCAGAAATATTTGATAAAAATCAAAAACAGCTTCTAATCCCCAACCCTCATCTCCGTCACTGAATTTCTCCTAAAATCTAATCAGTTGCAGGAGAAATAAAATCAAGCTTAAATACAACATAGGTGTTTTCGTTCCGGAGTTATCGTGGATACTAACATACATCCACACATCCAGACATCATGGCCGATCTTGGCGAAACTTGGCCAAACGTTGATAAATGAGCTAATAAATCGTTTTAGCGGTAGTGAAAAAAAAATCGATTACAAAACCTTCTATAGCTACATTTGTATATGTAAGTTAAAGGTAAAAATTAATTGAGGATGTTACTTTCCTGTATTACCCAAATTGAACTACGATTGCTTCTTTGAATATAAAAAAAACTACTTTATATCAAACAACATGATTAACAACAAAAAATGTTTGATTTAGGTAAATGTGATTTTCATATTCTATTCCATATGGCTCTTTTTATGTTCCTTTATTTAAAAGCAAATCATAAAAGTATCATTATACAAATATTATATTCACATCGATACATTTGGTTTATGTAACTACATATGCGTTCTTTCTTTCACAGAAGGTACTATTTTGGTCATAAGTAATGTCCTGACATATATGTAGGTCATCAACATCCCACTTCACCGAAGTCACCAGAAAATGTTTAGCTTGGAATTCTGACTATCTTTTCTTTGACTTAGGGATTTAAAGTTCAGTTTAATTTATTGAACCTAAACCTTAATTTATGTTTTGTATTCTTTACAATGTTACAACGCTTGTTTGTATTTCCAAACATGTGTATGCGAATGTTGAAATCACATTTGTGAATATAATCTCTAACACATTAACTCATTAATACCTCGATTGTTATAGTTAATAAATTTAAACTAGTAATTATAGGACTATTGTAACCCAATATTATATTTATGATATGAATGTTAAATATGCCTAGCTTACGAATAGAATTATGAAAAGTTACGTACCGGGTGGCCAACTAAGAACGGCCGTCGGCCATATTTCAGGAATGGATTATAGCACAGGTTCGGGAAAAAAAAATTTATAAGTAAAGTGGCCTCGAGAAACGCTTGGAAATTAATTTCAGAATTGTAGGTCCACCGCTAGAGGGCGTATTTGACAGTTAAAATTTTAAAAAGCAATTTTTTTCAAAATTTACTCAATTAAGGGGCATATTAAATATTATAATCAGATTCCTAGACAAATTCTGCATATTTTTTATTTGGCAAGTTTTAGTCTATCTCTTCAAATAAGGGGGAGGGGGAGTGGGAACCTTGTTACGAAACAACGCCTTTAATGCAGGTTCTGCTTGACCGATTTTAATAAACTTGATGTTGTTTGAAAGAGCTTTTGTTAAATAATAGAAACTTTGTAAATTTGAAGCAATATGATTAATAACATAAATGCTAGAGGGCGCTGTTTAATATTTTTTTAATATTGTGTTTTCTCTTTACAATTTTAAATGGAAGCATAAAAATTTAAGTAGACTAAATTAATAATAAAACAGTGAAAACTGCAAGTCGATATCTTTTTCCTATCCTGAGATATCGTAAGAAACAAGTAAATGGCGGGAAGTGTTGTTCCAACGTCTAGTAGGCTAGTTCGCGTTAACGGAAATTATTAAATTTAGCCTGGATGAAAAAATCTTACATTGGTCTGCAGTAATTTAAACTGTTATCATACTAATGTTATGGTTGCCGCTAGATTACCTAAATATAATGCTGTCGCTACTAACAATGAAAACAAATTATAAAATAATAATATGATGAATCTAACAATTAAAACCTTAAATAAATAACTACGTAATTAGTGTCGCCCTAGATGTTCGAAATGTCGTCCATCATTTTCAATGCATGAAATCAATCGCTGACGGGTGGAGAGAACAGCAGTTTCAATTTCTGCCCTTGAAATACTTTGTATTGTCTGTCGTATTCTTTCAATCATATCAGCTCTTGTTGTGGGTCTATCGGCATAAACGAGATCTTTTATTCGCCCCCACAAATAAAAATCTAAACAAGTTAGGTCTGGAGACCTTGGTGGCCAAATAAATAAACTTCCACGTCCTATCCCCCTTTCAGGGTATGATTGATCTAAGAAATTCCGAACATCTCTAGAATAGTGTGCCGGGCACCCATCATGTTGCAAGAACATGTCACGACGAATGGCCAAGAGTACGTCTTCTAAAATAAGTGGCAATTCGTTGCTTAAAAAATCTAAATATCTTTCTCCATTAACAGTCTCATTAAAAAAAAAGCCCAATTATTTCTCAACCTAGAATCCTGCACCACATATTTACAGACCAACGACCCTGATGTTGGACCTCCTGTATCCAGTGGGGATTCGTTTCAGACCTGTAGTGCATATTATGTCGATTTACACTACCATCACTATGAAAAGTAGCCTAATCTGTCCACATAATTCGTGAAAGTATTTCAGGATCGTCATGTATCATATTTGAGGGCCAGTTGTAAAAATCCAACCTGGTATCGAAATCTTGAGCATTCAAACTATGGTGTAGGACCATGTGATATGGGTGCAATCTAAAATAGTATATATTATAAAGTAATCTGATCAATAAGACACATTGAAGTCCTTCGTTGTTAGTAAACGAAAAAGGACTTTAAATGCATTAACTCTCGTAATGTTATTACGAATTTTTTTCGCCCGGCCTCTCATTATTTTTTATTATTGGTACCTTTTTACTTTACTTTGTCTCACTTAATTATCATGTCGTCAGTTAAAATCTATTCACATAGCATAAGATAATTTCATTAAATGATTTGTTGTTTTATTGAAACTGGACATAAACATATAATGACAAACGAAAAAAATTAAAACATTTTTATCATTATAATACTGAATAAAACATGCATTAATAAATAAGTAGTCACCTGTGTTCTCTTAAAATATTTTGGACGGTGGTTCGACATATACCCAAGTCTCTAGCTATAGCTCTGGTGCTTGAATGAGGGTTAACATTTACATAAGCTAAAACATCAATAACATTTTCCTTTGTTCTACCTCTGCGTTGTCTTCGGTACACAGGAAGATTCACATTTCCAGTAGTACGCACACGGTGTGCGAGTCGGAGAAAAACTCTTCTACTGTGATGCCGTCTGTTTGGGTACTGCAGTGCATACACTCTAGCAGCAACGGTTGCATTTCTCATACATTCAAAATAAACTGCCAACATATCAAATACTTCTTCATTTGTAAGAATCATTTTGGTACTAAAAGATAAAGAAAGTCTATTAAATGCAACATGATGAATAATTTTTGACATATGCGTGAAAATCAGACCTTGGTTGTTTTCAACAGGGAATTTATTTTATATCTTACATGGCCTCTTTACTAATTTTGTTGTCATCAGTAAATCGTAATTCATATTTTAAACTGTATTTGTTGTTGCTGGGCAAATATCGGTTTTTATTGATATTTTATGCTTTTGATTTACTAACACATCGCTTGAAAACAAATATAACATTCTTATATAATTAAAAAAATGTTATATTTATCACATTATTATTTTATAATTTGTTCTCATTGTTAGTAGCGATAGCATTACATTTAGGTAATCTAGCGGCAACCATAACATTAGTATGATAACAGTTTAAATTACTGCAGACCAATGTAAGATTTTTTCATCCAGGCTAAATTTAATAATTTCCGTTAACGCGAACTAGCCTACTAGGCGTTGGAAGAACAATTCCCGCCATTTACCTGTTTCTTACGATATCTCAGGATAGGAAAAAGATATCGACTTGCAGTTTTCACTGTTTTATTACTAATTTAGTCTACTTAAATTTTTATGCTTCCATTTAAAATTGTAAAGAGAAAACACAATATTAAAAAAATATTAAACAGCGCCCTCTAGCATTTATGTTATTAATCGGATTGCTTCAAATTTACAAATTTTCTATTGTTTAACAAAAGCTCTTTCAAACAACATCAAGTTTATTAAAATCGGTCAAGCAGAACCTAAATTAAAGACGTTTTCTCGTAACAATGTTCCCACTCTCCCCCCCCCCCCCCTTATTTGAAGAGATAGACTAAAACTTGTCAAATAAAAAATATGCAGAATTTGTCGAGGAATCTGATTATAATATTTAATATGCCCCTTAATTGAGTAAATTTTGAAAAATTTTGCTTTTTAAAATTGTAACTGTCAAATACGCCCTCTAGCGGTGGACCTACAATTCTGAAAATAATTTCCAGGCGTTTCTCAAGGCCTCTTTTGTTATAAAATTTTTTTTCCCGAACCTGTGCTATAATCCATTCCTGTGATATGGCCGACGGCCGTTCTTAATTGGCCACCCGGTACACGACTTCTTTTTTAGGAAAAAGAATAATAAGAAATCAGTTAGTATACGCGTTGTATGTAATGTGTAAGTTATGGTGGTTAATAAAATCTGAGTAAGAAGTGCTGTTCATTGTGTTTTATTTATTTTATTATTTGTGGTTGTGTTTTTCTGGGCATTATTGTTATTTCTTACAAGTCAGAAGTGGGATTACCTGAGTGACGTTTAATATTTATGCGTATTCAGTGCATGTATATTTGTGTAAATATGGGCCGCTCGTCAAAAACAAACCGTGCAGGTAAAAAGCAAAAGCGTCGGTGTAATTCGTCATCGAGTTCATCAAGTCCGACGTCTTCTGATGATGCGCGGCGGCAAGTGAAAAGGTTAAAAAGGCGCCTCGCGATAATAGAAAACTGTGCATCGAAATTCAGTGTGTCTATTTGTAACGAAACGCTCGTGCCTACATTTCATTCCCAAAAAGATGAATTGTCCATTGAAGCGTGGGTATCCCGCGTAAACGTTGTTGCAGGTACTTATGAGTGGCCCGATAAAATGGTGGCAAAAATTGTTGCGAATCGGCGTCGTAGAATGGCCAGACGCTGGTATGATAGCCAACAATATTTAAATGTGGAATGCGGTGTTTCAGCGAGGATTTGACTAAGCAATTTCGTAAACCACTTCCGTTCTCTAAGTTGTTACTCGACGCGGCGAATTATCAGGTTGCTCCTGGACAAGAGTTAGGTGAGTACTGTTTTGATAAACTAGCTAAACTGAAATTGCTTAACGTGCACATACCTGAACCGTATCTTGTTGACGCTATAGTTGGTGGAATACCGAACTAGAATATTGCTAAGTCAGCTAGATCATCCAATTTCCAAAAGACTAATGACTTGTATGCTTTCTTGAGTACGTTGTGATGTGTTCCAGATCGGAGGGCTGGTCAAACCTTGATAAAATGTAAGAAACATCGTATTAGGCGTATTATCCAATCGTCCTACTAGGAGTGGAATATTTAAGCGGAATATCAGTTGTTTTAACTGTAAAGGACACCACTTCGCGAGTGAGTGTCCCAAGCCCCGTGTAGAATGTTTTAATTGCAGACGATTGGGCCATGTACAGAATAAATGTCCATATAAGAGTACTAAAAGTACCAACCAGTCTAAGACATCTTCTAACCACGATGTCAACGAAGCCACTATACAGCTCAACAGTGTGAAAAACCCTTATCTAAAGTATACCATTATTAATCGTAGATAAGTGAACTGTTTGATTGATACGGGTAGTACGTCAAGCTTAATTAGGGTCTCAAATTTGAAAAAAACTGGTTTGCAGTATCAACTTGATTCAAATAAAATACTACGCAGTTTTGACGGTTGTTGGAAGTGTTAGAACATTGGTTCAAGTAGACGAAGCCACAATTATGATTACTTTAATTGTGATGAGAGATGATAAATTGGTACAAGACTGTATAGTGGGTGGAAACTTCATAAACTCGCCTAACCTAATACTCATGAAAAGCGGGAATAAAGTTATTGTACGTCAGCTAGCCGAATAGCAGTCGTTGCCACAACCGGAAATCGTGAATGTATGTGCGGTGGGGAAACTCCGGGCGCACCCATGTTTAGCGATTTAGGCAAGACAACTGCGACCAGCTTAACCATTAAATGTATTTCCGAAGAACCCATCGCGTATAGACCATACCTAATGCCGCTGAAAGGAAAAGAAATCTTACGTGGTATAATTGATGAGCTATTAGCTAACGGTATAGTTCGACCATCTAAGTTGCCTTGTGCAAGCCCGGTTCTTTGAATGAAGAAGAATACTGACGATTATCGAATGTGTGTTGACTATAGACGATTAAATGCAGTAACGGTAAAGGACAAGTACCCGCTACCGCTGATTGAGGAACAATTAGACAAGTTAGAGGGTCATCAATGTTATATAACCCTGGATTTGGCTTCGGGGTTCTACCAAGTCCCTGTTGCGGAAGAGTCAGTGCCTAAAACAGCTTTTTTCACACCGAATGACGCGCAGCGGTTTTTCAGAGGCTTATGAACAACGTTTTGGGATCTTTGAAAAATTCTATCGCTTATCCGTATATTGATGATGTGATCATACCGTGCCCAAATCATAGGGAGGGACTGGACCGATTGCGTCAAGTAGTGGAAGCTTTGCGTAAGAACCATCTAACATTGAATTTATTTAGGTAGGGAAATCATAGTCGAAGGAATAAAACCGAGTGCTCGAAAGGTGCAGTCAGTTTCAGAGAACCTCGGACAGTGAAGGAGGTACGATAATTTCTATGGTTATTGGGGTATTTTCGTCGTCACTTAAAAAATTATACCAGAATGGTGGAGCCGCTAACCCGTTTATTGCGTGAAAGTATACCGTGGGTCTGGGCACCGCAGCATCAAGGTGCTTTTGAATCTGTCAAAAAAATGTTAGCAACGAGACGAGTGTTGGCGGTTTTCAATCCCGAATTAGACACCGAATTACATACGGATGCCAGTTCACTGAGATTTGGCGCAATTTTATTACAAAAACACGACGAGATTTTACGCATAGTAGCGTATTATAGTAAGCAGACTACATTGGAACTAAGATTTTATCATTCCTATGCTTTGCGGCATTTTAGAGTATACTTGGTTGAATTAAAATTTCGAGTAGTAACTGATTGCAATGGTTTGAGAACGGCATTCTCAAAAAGGTACTTGATACCACGAGCAGCGCGATGGTGGCTCGAAGTACAAGACTTTAATTTTGAGATTGTGTGTCGCGCAGGGAGATGTATTTCTTATGTTGACACATTGAGTAGGCAAGCGGTCGGCTTATCGGAGATTAACCAAGCCGACCTGACTGAAGGCGAATGGATATTAGCAGCCCTGTTACAGGACGAGCAAATAGCTCGAATTCGGACCATTTTGAGCAGTAAGGAGAAAACGAAAGAGACAAAAGGGTATTTTGATGACTACGAGTTAAAGGATGAACGAGTTTATAGAAGGTTACAAAACGGTAAAAGTGCCTGGGTGGTTTCCAGAAATGCGAAATGGCAAGTGTGCCTTCTGTGTCATGATTAAGCAGGTCATGCTGGTATTGAAAGCACGATAAAGATAATGCAGAGGTATTATTGGTTTGCAGAAATGCGCCGTTTTGTAACGAAGTATGTTCAGGCGTATTTAAATTGCTCATATTACAAGAAGTGCTCTGGTAAGAAGAAAGGGAAGCTGCACCCATTGAGAAAGTGGTCGTATTTTTTCATACTGTCCATGTAGACGATGTGGGACCCTTTGCGACCAGTACCCGAGGGAATAAATTTTTGTACGTCTTAGTGGACGCCTTTACGAAGTTTGTGATCATCGAAGTGGTGAACTCGCAAAAGACTCAACCGGTAGTGTTAGCCCTGCAAAAAATCATGTGTTTGTTCGGAGTGCCGACCCGTATCATAAGCGACCGAGGAAGTGATTTTAATACTCACTCGTTTAATCTGTTTTGTGAAACGTACATCATAAAGCTTGTGCTTAACGATGTTTCTACCCCAAACGGACAGTGCGAAAGGTATAACCGAACGATACTTAATGCGTTAGCTACCCTTAGTGCTGATACCGAAAGTATACAGTGGGACACGCATGTGAAAGAAGTGCAGAGCGGTATAAATACTGCCTTTAATAAAGGTATCAATTAGACATCGTCCGAAGCTTTGATGGGGTAACAACCAAGACCTATGCCACAAGCACCTTTATTGGCAGAAGTTGAAACGGGGATGGAACGTCTTGACTTGTCCGAGGTGAGGCACAAAATGAAGAGGTATATCACCGCAAACCAAGCTCGCCTGAAAGAGTATTACGACAAACGTCGCAGAGAGGCTGATAAGTATAGTAGAGGTGATCTGGTACTAGCACAAATCATGAGCTCGACGAATGCTGGATCAAGTAAGAAGATTTTACCGAAGTATAGGGGGCCGTTTAAGGTGGCATCCGTCATGTTTAATGACAGATACCTGGTAGAAGATTTACGTGAGGGACATCGCATGGCACGAACTGTAATAGCAATAGAGAAGTTACGGCCCTGGTCCTCGGGCCAGGTGTAAATAGTAGTAGCCACCAGTGTACTCCACAGTTTTTGTTAGTGTAGCATGGTTTTTGAGATGTGATTGTCGCCACACGGACATGATTGTCTATCTATGAAAGTTTTGAGATGTGGTTGTCACGACACGGACATGACTGTTGTTACGTACAAACTTCGACTTTGTACACAAACTTACCCTAACTGAGGAGATACCTTTATAGGACTTGCCGGTAGCTCAGTCACGGTAGAGGTGGAGGGGTTCTACAGTGATGCAGATGGTATCTGTAGCTGAAAGAGAAGAGAAGGGCGCCAACTAGAATGATAAATCAGCCAGCCCTAGGTTAATAGATAATTTGCCACTTTTCTAGCCAAGTAACGAATATGTGAAAGGATCTGAGCACTAGGAAAAATAGTTATAAAGCAGAAAGTCCCCCAAAACAAAAGCGATATATTAATTACAAATCATGTCAGTTGCATTTGTATGTACACACATATAATTTAATTTATATTCCCCAAAAAGTAAAAAGGGAGATAATTCCCTAAATAAATAATTAACTTCAATTGTGTTACACAAATCGTTAACCACAAAAATACATAGAATATTTATGCTCTTAAATACACAATATAGCAAGCCACCCAAAGAGCCTAGTAACAACGCTTTTTCGTGTTGTACTAAATTATACTTTTATTTTAGATCTTTCATTCATTTAGTAGTAAACATAAGAAAAGTTTTTAAATTTTGCATTATAGGATTGAGGTAGGCAACTTAATTTGCATATCTTCATAGTCCATATCTTTTAAGTGTAACATTTCGTAAAGATTTATATTTCCCTTTCTGTAAGAAATTGGATGCTGACCGCGCAAAGCGTGATAACTTAACTCTATGCGCAAATGCGTGGGGGAACACTTACAGGAGCTATTCTGAAAGCCGCTATTTTTTCACTTTCTGCTGAATGTTACAGCAGAAAGCATGGTTTTTACCTAATTTTTTGTGTAAAGTGCCATAGGTTTAGATGGTAAGTTATTTTTTAATTCATTATATTTAAAATTAAAGCATTTGCTTTTTTATGCACTTTTATAATGCATACTTTTATAATGCATACTTTCATATGGCATTTTGATATGGTACTTTTATAATGCATTTTTAATGGCACTTCAATTTACTTCACGTTACTTACTTCAGTTTACTTTAATACTTTGATTATACTATTTTTAATGTTAAATGTTAATTTGATTACCTTTTAAATTGCACTTTATGCATTCACTTCAACACAATGCAACATATAAAGTGGATACCTAATTTCTACGTACAACAATAAGGATCATTCCAGTTTGTCAATTTGGTCGTGGTGTAGCATAATTTCAAAAGATTGCACAACGGAGAGAACGACATCACCTAATTGACAGTTGACCGTTCCACTTCATAAGATTATAAAATCTTAAGTACAGAAAATTACGAAGGTAATTATTTTAATGATTATTTTATATTTTAAGAATAGTTTTAATACATTTTTATTTTTATTTGATTTAGTTATCAGTATAATAATACCGCGTCAGTATAATAACTTTCAATAAACAACGCCAAATTGTAATAACAAAACGTGGTGATGTAACTTTGAATTTGAATTTGAATATTCTAATAAAGTAATAATGAAATTAGGTAAAGTTTTCCCTAAACATAAATCATATAACTAATTGAGATACTTACCTTTCATCACTTATTTGTGCCTTTGACTCTGATCGGTTGATTAAATTGGGTGGGTTCTAATAAAATGATTGCTCAAATACCTTAAATGCTGCTTGATTCCAATCTGGTTAATTATTTTCTCTTCACTTAATTAATAAAAAAATGCAATATAAAAAAATAATGAAATGAAAACTCGAGCGCCCAACTATCTTTGTTATAAGAACAGTTAAACCTAGTTATTGAACAGTAATAGATTTTATGAAAAATAAAAAAAATAACAACGTGCAATTATGTTTATTGCCATATTGAGAGATGATTGATAAAAAAATAAAAAGTCTTAAAACTGTTCTTAAAATATAAAATAATCATTAAAATAATTACCTTCGTAATTTTCTGTACTTAAGATTTTGTAATCTTATGAAGTGGAACGGTCAACTGTCAATTATGTGATGTCGTTCTCTCCGTTGTACAATCTTTTGAAATTATGCTACACCACGACCAAATTGCCAAACTGGAATTATCCTTATTGTTGTACGTAGAAATTAGGTATCCACTTTATATGTTGCATTGTGTTGAAGTGAATGCATAAAGTGCAATTTAAAAGGTAATCAAATTAACATTTAACATTAAAAATAGTATAATCAAAGTATTAAAGTAAAGTGAAGTAAGTAACGTGAAGTAAATTGAAGTACCATTAAAAATGCATTATGAAAGTACCACATAAAAATACCATATGAAAGAATGCATTATAAAAGAATGCATTATAAAAGAATGCATTATAAAAGTATGCATTATAAAAGTATGCATTATAAAAGTATGCATTATAAAAGTGCCTAAAAAAGCAAATGCTTTAATTTTAAATATAATGAATTAAAAAATAACTTACCATCTAAACCTATGCACTTTACACAAAAAATTAGGTAAAAACCATGCTTTCTGCTGTAACATTCAGCAGGAAGTGAAAAAAATAGCGGATTTCAGAATAGCTCCTGTAAGTGTTCCCCCACGCATCCGCGCATAGAATTAAGTTATCACGCTTGGCGCGGTCAGCATCCAATTTCTTACGGAAAGGGAAATATAAATCTTTCCGAAATATTACACTTAAAAGATATGTACAGTTATCGTGCAACTATAAAAAATCACGGCTAAACGCCACTCCACTCGAGAGTATAAAAAAAATCCTTCCGGACTAACAATAAATAATCGCGAGACTTGAGGCCGAGAGAGCGGTTCCAATACGTCAAAATCGGTAAATCCAATATACGACTATTTTCATGGCAAATTAGCTCAGGATGCTTCGTCGTGGAGAACAAGAGAGGCCACTCTACCCTTCACGAGATTCAGGTTTGATGTTGTTCCACAGTCGTCGTCCAAGACCAAACATTCCCTAACTAACACGCACGTTTAGTAAATAAATCGAAATCTAGGTGAAGTAACAAAGAGAAATATGAAGCACTCTTACGAAAACAACAACCCCCCCCCCACCTAAAACTACCAAAACGTCATAATCAGGAAGTGAACTAATCGAGGTTGACACGAGGCAAACCGAAGTCCTCAAGCACCGTCCAAGAATAGTAACGCTACACAAATCAGGAAAAACAAAATAACTAAATCAATCAAAAAAATAAAAATGTATACAAGCATTACTAGTTTTCTTATCAATGGTTAAGAGTTTACACGTCAAATTAACGATCAGAGGTAATCTCAAAATGGTTATCTTCAATTTTACTATTGTAACAATAGCAAATTGTAAATCCAATAGAAGAAGATAATCTGCCCGAGAACTAATGTCCCCAAAAAATCGGCAAAACAATCGCACAATGGGATCTGAATATCAAACATCATGCTAAACAAAACAATCGCACAATGGGATCTAAATATCAACCATCATGCTAACAAACGTAGCAAAAATAAAATAAGTGGTTTGCAAAGCCACTAAAATATAAAATAAAATAATGTGCGAAATTAGCACAAAAATAAAATTACTTTGAAAAATTATCAAAATAATTAAAATGTAAATAAGAAAACCAGAATGTAAAAATCTCAAAAATACTAAAATAGAAAAATAATTAAAAAGAATACAAAAAAAATAAGAACTAATGGGGTTTTAAATCTTTAACATGAAAAACACCTAATGGTTTATTATCAATAGGGGTAGCCAATCGGTACGTAGTTGGACCTACCACCTCAATAACTTTCGCTTCAATAAATTTTGGAGCTAACTTCTGACTATAATTCTTAGTCGCATCAGATAAAGTAAAATTCTTTTTCCAAACCAAATCGCCAACGTTTAACTTCAACGGACGACGTCGCAAATTGTAAGATTTTGAATTTCTTTCGTAAGCTGCATGTAAATTTTGTTTAACATGTTTAAAAATGGGTGAAAGTTCATTTAAATCTTGAACTAATTGTTCACGGTTATTAATAAATAAACCATCCTCTTTAAAATCCTTTAGTCGACAATAAAATCTCCAGAAATTGGAACTGTCCGACCAAACGCCAAAAAGGAAGGTGAAAACGGTCAATAACTTGATTTAATTCAAAAACTTGATCATTATTAAGATCATCAAAACTCTTAATCATAAAAAAAATTGTCTCCGCAGAGTTTTCAAAAAAAGAATTTTCACTAAAATCAGCTTTAATTTCAAATAAATGACAAAAATCTACTCCTAAGGTAATTGCAGTAGTAATAAATTCAGAAACAATAACAGAAATAGTTTTAGTAATACCATTAACAGTCAAAGATAAATCAACACTTCCCAAAATGGATTGTGAAGAACCATCAGCAATAATCAATGATGAAAAAGGCGAATTCCTATTTAATTTTAAATCATATTTATCAATCAAATACAAAGCAGACTTACCTAAAATTGTTACGGTAGCTCCACTATCTAATAAAGCAACAAAATTTTCAATAAAAATCTTTACATTAATATTTAAGTTGGCATCATTAAGCCTTTTAAAAACTTCTCTTAAAATAGCAACACGTTCCTTGAAAATACTTAAAAAAACAATAATATCGTCTAAATAAACAAAAACTGATTGGGATAAATCATGACCTAGAAATGAATACATAAATCGTTGTAATGTACTAAGTGCGTCTTTTAATAATTCCAGTTACATAAAATGTAATCAAATAAATTTGGATTAATCTTTTCTGAATTTAATTTACGTCTCTCACCTACTGTCAACCTTTCCGCTTCATTTACATTTAAAAAAATTTAAATTCTACTAATAACTCATCACTATATAAAACATCCACTAAGTAATTTAAATTTGACATCGTAAAAAAATATTGTATAACACAATCAATAAATTTCACTAAGTATAAACACAATAAAAATATCAAGAGTATAACGTAATAATAAATGGTTACACTCCTTAAAGTTCTGTCAACTCTTAACAATCAAAACAAACAAAAGTGAAAATAACCAGCATATGAAATAACAGCAAATCAAGTCCCTTGTTCTGGCCCCAGTATAATATTAACTCAAATGTAATAAAAATATCAAATATAAAGTGATTAAAATATTAATGTCCCTGCTCGCCCGCGCCAGTTTGTATTCTTCTTTTAGGAAACACAAAATGGCTTTTCATTCGTCAAACAACAAACAGGAAGTGAAATTAAAAATCAAATATGCGGATGTCAAAAACCGATATATACCTGTGACACCCAACACATGAAGTTGAAATATAACTTATAAGTGACCATCAAAAGGTTTACCTAACCACTACAGAAATGTTTTTAATTGTGAAGCGTAATATATTCAAGAAACCATAGAGATAAGCTTAGAGAAATGTCATTATTTTTAGAAAAATAGAAAGTTTAAAGAAACCGAGCAATTCATTAATCCTAATAGATGGCAAAAATTTACTTAATCGTACAGCAAAAGTAACGAATGTAACACTGTGCAGTTACGTAAATTTGCGATGTGGCCGTCTCCACACGGACATGGCTCTCCAGTTATGTAAAGTTTTAATACGTGGTTGTCGCCAGACCAGCCTGATATGCCCAGACGTTTCCAATGATGTTCAGTATAGCTTGGAAGGCGGAGTTGTACTACCTGAGAATAGGCAGTTTGTCAGGATGGTCGAATGTTATGGCCAATAAATTTAAACTAGTAATTATAGGGCTATTGCGCCAGTTATTTAATCATTATAAGGAAATGAACGTAGGAATAACAAAAAAGCACTGTTGTTAACTAAATAGCGCGCCTGCTAGTAACTCAATATTATATTTATGATATGAATGTTAAATATGCCTAGCTTACGAATAGAATTATGAAAAGCCACGTACATGACTTCCTTTTTAGGAAAAAGAATAATAAGATATCAGTTAGTTAGTATACGCGTTGTATGTAATGTGTAAGTTGTGGTGGTTAATAAAATCTGAGTAAGAAGTGCTTGCTGTTCATTGTGTTTTATTTATTTTATTACTTGTGATTGTGTTTTTCTGGGCATTATTGTTATTTCTTACACGAGTAATTTCCTTAATTGTTAATATTCTAATGGATTTATAATATTACATTAATAAATAAATAAATAAATAAATCTTTACGTAATTTAAAAATACCTAATATTTAAGCAGGATGTGTCTGGCACTTTATCGTTTAAGCTTAATTTGTTAGTCACGCGTTTATATAAATATTTTTGTAAAATCAAACATTGTTTATTTTACTTAAGTAAATTAGACAAGTTGTATAGAGATTTTGTATTGTGTCACATAAATATATTTCTTTCGCCGGATGTTAAAAATATGTAATTCTGATGATAACCATATTATTTGTTGTTTTTTCTCTAATTAATAATAAATACATAAATATAATAAAAGATTGACGGTATCCCTTCTCCATGCAAACATTTTCGTGTGGCATCGGCAAAGTGAGATGTTGGTTGCCTACACGTATGCACATTACTTATGGTTATGAGTTATGACCACGGTGTATAATAAGTTAGGTGATGGACTGGCGTTCAGCGAATGTTCCGAGAATCTCGTCTGTGCCTTAGGCAAGGACAAACAACCCGCTTGGCTTGCTTGGCGGAAAGTATCGGTGTTTAAGTTTGTTTACCTAAACAATGGTATATATTTAACGTAGAAGTGAGGTACAAAAATTAGCACTTCCAAAAAGAATAATTTATTATATTGCATTTAGTTTTAAACAATATATGTGTAAATATTAAATTAAAAGACTGTTAACAAAAATACTTAACATCAATAATAAAAATAAATGAGCAAAATGTATTTTTGTTTGTAAATTCTTATTGCTATCCTGCAAAAATTTAGACGTCGCTAAATTTTAAAGCTATGCAACAACGCAACATATACCTGTATTTTGAATTTTATAGGCTTTTAAATTTTAAAAGTTACAGAATAGACCCCTAAGAGCGGTAAAAACAAGTACATATATTCCGGTGTTTACGTTTCAACGATAAAAAGCTAAAAACAGAATGTTAAATAAATAAGTCCGTTAATAGATATTAGGGCCATTGTAACCCGGTACAGGTAAATTATTCGAAATCAATTGTTCGAAATCAATGGTTCGAAAATCAATTTTTCGAATGAGCAATTATTCGAAAATCAATTGTTCGAAACTCAATTGTTTGAAATCAATTGTTCGAAATCAGATATCTGGAATATAATAGATTTATTTAAATTTAAGAGGACACCGAATTTCAATTAATAATTCTTTATTGTTATTATTACAAAAAACCTCCACAAGATCTCATAACGTTGTGGTTCGGTAAATTTTAGCATAAATGTAAGAAACGAATAGTTAACTTCCCTTCACACTTACAGGCTTAGGACTGTCAGCGTAAAGCTGGCGTGTTTAGAAGTTTTGTTTAATTTTTGTGTTTTTGTTAATTTTTTTTTTATTTTTGTTTTTTTTCTTTTTTTGTGTTTTTGTTTCTTTTTTGATTATTTGTTTACAGTTATTATTATAATTTTCGTCAAACATGAAACGTGAAATTTAGCAATTTAAATTTTGACAACTCTAAATATAAATACAACAAATTAATAGCTTAAGTTATAAGCTAATCCTTTAAGATAATCTAAAATATTATTTGGGTCGAAATTGTCTATGATATTTAATATTCTTTTAGCGCAATCGCTATACTTTTTTCTTGGAGTTGGCGGAGGTGCTCCTGCGGTATACTGTTCTATTTTCAACTCATTTAAAGAATGTTCTCTTTTGATAGCGTCCACAAATTTCCAGATACTTGGATGGCTGGCTGAAATTTGACTTTCAAAACTTCTGTGCCAACCCTCTACAGCGTTAAAAATTATTATTAATTTTATTAAATACATAAGTAAAAAGTTTACCTCGAGTAGGATTTGAACCTACGACCTGTACTTTGCTAGAGTACCGCGCTACCAACAGCGTTATTCGTTTTAGGTAGGCCTGCAATAGCGCCATCGAAACAGTTCCACATAGGATGAGGAAATGTGGGAGTTCGTCGCCTGTTTCTCCTGTCAGGACGTCCTATCCATGTATCTTCGAAATAATCGACTACCGGTTGTACTTCTTCTGGAATTAGACCTGCATCGTCTAGTTCGTTAAATGCTCTTTCTACAAACTGTACGTGCATTTAGCATCCTTTCAGAAATGAAAAAAACATCCTCCTATTCTGGCTTCTGGAAAATCAATCGACACTGCGTTTATCATAGCCTGTTCAAAATCTATCATCACTGTACTTGGAGCAGCTGTCGGACAAAGGTTTTTGATCTCCTGAAGAAATGTTGTATATGTATTTTGTGCCTTAGATGGAAGAAACGCATATAGAAGCGGAATGGAATAACTATCTTTCAATCCATGTATTGTATATAATTGTCCAAATAAATGGGGCACTGTTTTAAAAGTTCCGTACATAAACCAGTGATTTGATTGTTCCAGAAGTTTAAGGGACTTATGTGTTCCAAAAACTAAAATTCTCGAATCGGTGGCTCCAGAATCAAATTGAAGAAAAACTTCTTTGTTGAGGGTTTGTTTGTACACGTCGGGAAAAATAATATCTCGTCTGGATTGAGGAAGAGCAGGTGCACCATCGTTTCTTTGTCTGATTTCGACTAGTTCTTTTTATATTGTGAATCTCCGGCAAACGCCCAATTGAATGAGTACTGACTTGTGTTGAATGTGTTGAAATTATGCGGTGGGGAGTATCAAGTGTGTCTTTGGCAGAGTCCCGTACTTGGTCCAGAAATTTTGTAACCTCAAGTCGTGCAGCATCTCCACCATGGTTATGTTCAACAGGTTCTTTCTTGATTTCATTTCGCTCCGTTATAACTCTTGACTTACATTTCTTTGAATGAAAATATTCACATTTCCAATATATTTTAGTGTCGATTTGTTTATCTTTGACAAACAAAAAACCTTTGAACGAAAGCTTGGGATTTCCCTTTTTGCTGGAAATAAATTCCATTTTAACAATAAAAAATTGCAAAGCAAAGGTGTGTTCGTCGTCGAAATAATTAGACTACTGAAAAATTGCATTCGTTTCTTGTATTTATATTCAAATCCAACAAACGACAAAATAATGAGATGTTGATAATTCTCCCTTTTAAACTTTCTAAATGTAATAACAATAAAGATTTACCTACGGCGGTAATTAGGATTTACCCTTATCTTGGTACTGAAATTTAATTAATCTACTTCATCCTTTTCTCTTCTTTGCAGGCATTTTAGTCAAACAAGAAGGGCAATTTGGCCAAATACATGGTTTCGCGTTATCTCTTAAACGTGGTATTTTAAGCGGATACTATAAAAAATAACACTACCCACATGTCATCCCAATAATTCTAATAATTTGTAAAGTACATTGTTTGACAGATTTTAAATGGAATATTGGTCGCTCTCTTATCAATCATTTGATTAGCTTACTTACCTACTTCTTATTTACGTTGCATTTTTAAATTTGAGAGTAGGTAAGTTACAATAATTATAATAAAAAATTACCGCATATGTTTCTGTTACAACTTCACGCACAATATCTTCTTTCAAAAAGTGTTTTTCGCACAAAGCGTCATTAGTTGTTAACTGTTTGTCGGCATGAGGTATCACAACACTCCACTCATTTGATTTCTTTTTGGGCACTTTAAATAAGGAGACTATCTTTATTGGCGTTGAAACCACTTTTGCATCCAGGTGCAAAACAATACCTTCGAGCCATTGCAGTTAAATAAAACTACAGCCTTAATTACTTGATAAAAATGTATCACGCCGATCAAGCAATATGCATTTCCGTTCATTTCGCGCCAAGCTAGTCGTTCGTCTTTGTTGCTATCTCTCCGTCGCACACTGACAAGACTCGTGGACCATTTTCATGCATCGAAGCTAGAGTAAGTCGGTCCACCTAACTTGTTATATACCGTGGTTATGACCAAAACATTACTCCTATTCTTTCAGTTTAATTCTATTGGTTCACGGGTAAATACGCAGAAGCATAACCATTTGGTAGAAGATTGCATATCTGACGCTGTGCAAAAAATCTCGAAATATCAACTCGGTAAATTCAGAATAATGTGGAATATCCAAATCAACAGCACACTTTATTCTAAAGAAGGTAAAATGTCATCAGTACAAATACAGAATTTTCCATGGACGCAGAAAGGCGGAGATTATTCTGTTAGTGGTACCTATACAAAATATGCCATCAGAACAATTATTTTCCTTTCCACATATTATACTCTGATGAAAGTACGGTTTCCAGTAGTGGGACATTTTATAGAAAAAACGTTCATCATTGGTCTCAAGAAAATCCGAAATTATGAAAAGAATCACATCAACACCGTTTTGCTTTTAATACATGGGTTAGGATTTTAGGAAGAATGATGAACAATGTTAAAGAATGCTTTGGATTCTACAGTTAGAAGATGCTATTTATGTTTCGAGAACCAAGGAGGACTTTTCAAGCATTTATTATAATTTTTTGTTTAATTATTGCTATACGTTATGTTAAAATTCTGTGGCCATCAAATGTTATCTGTCCATTTATGTGTTGTTGATCGATAGTAATTAATTGGTTATAAAATTTATATTCAAAATTGAAAAATTCTGTGTCATTTCATTAATTTAATGAGAAAAGCACAGTTAGCAAAAGCCCATTTATAAATAAAATTCAGTTTAAATGTGTTTTGGAGGAATACAAGATCATACTTAGATTTTTCCCGATAATCGTAAATTAAGTTTAAAAATTTGGAATTAAACCATACAGTGTGACACATGCTTGAATGCAGAATAAAAAGCTCTTCTAGTATTATGTATAAAAAATCAGGACCGTATTTAAAAAAACAAAGTTGATGATGGTTACTCGAAAACGAATTTGCTGTATGCCATATTAAAAAACGTTAAAAAGTACCTGAGAAAGTTCTCTTACTTTTTATTTAACATCAACCACAAAGTAACAATTCGAAATCGTGAAAATTCGCTTTTTGTCGCATAACTTCGGAACGGTTCCAGATTTCGTCAGTTTAAAAATGTCATTTTACTAAACTCAATACTAAACCTTCTATCTTACCGTTCCGGTGGCCCTCCTTTATAGACTAGTTTATAGACCAGCCGCATATGATACTTAGATAAAAAATAGATTTTTATCGTATGTGTAGTAAAACCCATCATTAGTGAAAAGTTACATCCCAATCCGATAGGTCCCGTTGTTTTACAATTCTCTCTCTCCTCTCCTCTCCTCTCTTCTTTCTCCTCTCTTCCCTCTCTTCTCCCTCTCCTCTCCCTCTTCTCTCCTCTCCCTCTCCTTCTCCCTCTCCCTCTCTCCTCTCCCTCTCCTCTCTCCTCTCCCTCTCCCTCCCTCTCTCCTCTCCCTCTCCTCTCCCTCTCCCTCTCCTCTCCTTCCCTCTCCCTCTCCTCTCCCTCTCCCTCTCCTCTCCTCTTCTCTCTCTCTCTCCTCTCTCTCTCTTTCTCTCCTCTCCTCTCCTCTCTCTCTCCTCTCCTCTCTCTCTTTCTCTCTCTCCCTCTCCTTCTCCTTCTCTTCCTTCTTCTCCTTTCCCTCTCCTCTCCCTCTTTCTTCTTTTCCTCTACTCTTCTCTTCTCTAACTCTCTTTCTTTCTCCTCTGCTGAAGAAAAATCTAACTTACACTATTATAAAGTACAGATAAATGAAAACATGAAATTAAGTATTCAGTAATTAAAAATTTTGTTTAGTAAACAAAAAAGAAATCAAATTTTACGTCACCTAAATTATTGTTTTAGTCATTAAGACACAAATTAATCTAAACTGTAGATTTTACCACGAGTATTCTTGTGAAACTGTGTAACGTTAATCATGAAGGAAAATAAATACTCGTGGCACTGTCTCTAACCTAAATGGAAGATAAATACAAATAAATTAGAATTTACATTATAGTTTCTTGTACATAATTCTAACTGAAGTTGAGACACCAAAGACAGTTATAAGTTCTATGAGCGTACAAGAGTTACTTATGTCAATGCAAACTGACAGCAAATAAGTAAACAATGGTTAACGGTTATTATATACAAGTTACAAGCATACGTGGATGTAGAATACCTAAGTAATTAAATTTTGTATATAGAATTGGTTCATTTAACCAAATTTCAATTGTTTAGGTAACGTACAACTGGTACGACTAAACAAATCATTCAACTGAAATCAATATATCCAATATAATACCTACACAATTTCCACTTGCGCAAACAAGCGTTACATTGATGTTATATAAAGTTCAAATTTATTGCCTTGACAACCAGGAAAAATAAATGTGTTTGTAGACTAACATGTTTCGATGTCCTCAACCACAAAATAAAAATTACAATTTAATTATAGAAAACATAATAAGAATGACATGCAAAACATAGGGTAAAATTATTGTGTATAATTTCACAAAATTTACTAAAAAATTGTGAATATTTACTAAAATACGCGAAATTAAATTAAGCATATTTTTGTGGAAGAAACAAATGGCGCTAACTGAAAAAATAACAATTATATCGCAATTGATTTGTCTTTTTTTGTTAATGATACGACAATTTTAGTAAAATCATTTTATTATGGATATTAGATTGCGTTACCTTCAGCAATCGGCAAGATTAATATTGACGATTTCAATGTAGGCTTTTTTTTTATTTTATATTAATAATCATATTTACGTCAAGTTATACATTATAGTAGCAATTAGATCGTTATTGATTGTACAGGGTGGCCAACTAAGAATGCGAAGTACTGTATCTGGGAAACTATCCATCGTAGAGGCTTGCGCAAAAAAAAGTTATTACTAAAACGGCCAATATAAAAACCTGCAAAATTTTTTGAAGTTTCTGAAATGGCCGCTAGGGGGCGTAACTGCAATGTTAAATCTAAAAAAGCGATGTTTCTGTGAATTCAGCTATATTAACCTAATAAAAATAACGGATCTTTGAAGTCGAGGATAATCTGAACTTTTTTTTGTTTGGCACTTTTTGACGTATCTATAAAAATAAAGTGGTGGGGGTATTCAAAGGTTTCCTTAAATCACCCCCCGTATCTTCGAAACGGCTAATCCGATTTTAACAAACTTGGGCGCGTTGAAGAGCTTTTCTTGGGCTACACATGTTAAAATAATAAAAGTTTTGTTAGTTTCACATGTCGTCGCTAGAGGGCTTTGTTCGACATTCCGACAGAAACCGTTAATTTTTGCAAAAAAATTAAATGCATTGGTATGACCTTTTTTCATGAACAAGTAGCTAAACCGAAAGTAGCTAAATGATGCCTAAACAAGTTCGCGAAAACCGCATCTCGATATGTTGTTCCTAACCTAAAATACCGCCCAAAGAAAGCTTTATACGAAAATCCCTTAAATTTTTATTTTTTTTAAATATATTTTTCTGGAATTGTTTGTATTATGTAAGTTGTGGCCCTAAAGAGGAGCGATTTAAAGGAGGAAGGTTTTTAATGCACCCGTAAGTGCTCGAAATGCTGACCATCACGCTGTATGCATTGCAGTAGCGTCTCATGACTAGACAAAACTGCAGCTTCAATTTCGAATTACGAATCCGGTTTTTATATCTTCTCTAGTGGTAGGTTGAGTCCGAAAGACGATGTCCTTTCAGCGCACCCATAAATAAAAATCGAGGTAAGTTAAGTTTGGCGATCGCGGAGGCCATGGAAACAGACTTCCTCTTTCAATTCACCGCCATTGAAATACTACATTAATATGTTCTCGCACATTAATAGCAAAATGTGCTGGGCAACCATCCAACTGCAAAAACAATTTTTGCTTTGTTTCCAGAGGCACATCTTCCAAAACAACGGTAATTGATTGGCCAAAAAGTCAAGAAATACATTGCCATTTAGGGGTTGCTCGAAAAAATATGGCCCAATAATTCTGCCTCCCAGTATGCCACACCATACATTTAAACCCCAACGTCCTTGGCGCTGAACTTCACGCAACCGATGGGGATTTTCTGCAGACCAATAATGCATATTGTGCAGATTGACTCTCCCGTCACTACTGAAGGTGGCTTCATCGGACCAAAGAATTTGAAATAAAAATTCTCTATTTTCGCGTATCATGCCTAACATCCAATGGCAATAGTCTAACCTTCGATCAAAATCTTCCTCTTTCAAGGCCTGATGCAAAACGACATGATATGGGTGCATTCTTAAAGTAATTAAAAAAAGTTTAAACGAATACCTATATATTTTGATGGCCATTAGAACTTACCTATGGTCCTTCAAAATATTTTGAACCGTTATCCGTGATACCCAATTCAGTGGATAATGTGCTAACGTGAGGATTTCCTTCAATATAGCCCAGTACACGGTTTAATATTTTCTTGTGTTCTTCCAATTCTTTGCCGTTGAAACGTAGGCCGAAAACTACCATTGGCTCTTAAGCTCGCCACTAATCGGGGAAAAACTCTTACATCGCAAAAACGCCCATTTTTTATATATTGAGCCGCGTAAACTCTTTTAGCTACTGCGGCATTCTGAAGACATTCAAAATAAACCGCAAGCATATCAACTGCCTCATTATTCGTAAAACGCATTTTGAAAGCACAAACATTGCTCAAAGTAACGCGAAAGTATTGACAACTATTGACAATTTGAGGATTATGAATGTTTTGTTTAGGTATCTGTTTCCATTGCTTGCTTCTATTAATTGTATTTTTCGTATATATCCATAGTGAATATGCATTTAAACAAACAAAAAATAGGCCTTTCGTATAACTTTTAGGGTTGCTTACTTGCCCGTGATTTTATTCTGGTGAATAAATTTACAAACATTTAAAATCGCAATTTCTAGGTAGCTACAGTTTTGTCTACCCATAAGAAGCCTCACAGAGTGATGGCAGCATTTCGAGCATCTACTGGGGCATTCAAATACCTTCCTCCTTAAAATCGGTCCTTTTTAGGGCCACAACTTACATAATAGAAACAATTCCAGAAAAATATAGTTAAAAAATATAAAAATTTAAGGGATTTTGGTATAAAGTTTTCTTTGGCCGATATTTTAGGTTAGGAACAAGATATCGAGATGCGGTTTTCGCGAGCTTGTTTAGGCATCATTTAACTACTTGTTCATGAAAAAAAGTCATATTAATGCATTTAATTTTTTTGCGAAAATTAACCGTTTCTGTCGGAATGTCGAACAAAGCCCTCTAGCGACGACATGTGAAATTAACAAAACTTTAATTATCTTAACATTTGTAGCCCAAGAAAAGCTCTTTTCAATGCGCCCAAGTTTGTTAAAATCGGATTAGCCGTTTCGAAGATACAGGGGTGACTTAAGGAAACCTTTGAATACCCCACCACCACTTTATTTTTATAGATACGTCAAAAAGTGCCAAACAAAAAAAGTTCAGATTATCCTCGATTTCAAAGATCAGTTATTTTTTTATTAGGTTAATATAGCAGAATTCACAGAAACATCACTTTTTTAGATTCAAGATTGCAGTTACGCCCCCTAGCGGCCATTTCAGAAACTTGAAAATATTTTCCAGGCTTTTGTATTGGCCGTTTTAGTAACAACTTTTTTTTGCGCAAGCCTCTACGATGGATAGTTTCCCAGATACAGTATCTCGCATTCTTAGTTGGCCACCCTGTACTAGAGGTCTCAACCATTTTATTAATAGGCAAATTAGGTTTATCATAACCGATCATATTATTCAAGCTTAAGCTATAATTCTTTTATTTTGTATTTATGTAATGTCCACGTGAACTCTAAAGAGGGTTTCACTTTTCAAGGAACACAAAATTTCTTTAATAAAATTGCCTATTTTAATACACAACTAAAATAAGGGTACAAATCCTATCGATTTTTTTTGTTCAAATTTTAACGTTTGTATGCTAACTATCATAATTTTACTTGTTTACTCTATCAATAGATATTTATTATTAAAACTGGTTTAGTGTTTTATTTGTACTTAAAGAATGGCCAGTGCACACCATAAATGCCCTTGTTCTTGTAAATCTTGGATATTGAATTTCCAAAACAGTCCTTGGAATAATAAGTAATTTTGTGAGTTTAAATCATTAGAACGCTACAAAACTTAACCTATTTTAATGTTTAAGTTTAAACGTCTGAACAAGCTGTGATTAGACCAGACTACTTAAGTCTAAACTTCAGTGGAATGTTTGCGTTGGAAACGTTTAGTCTCGTATATGATTGTTATATTTTTATGTGAACCTCATTGACCACTTGTCTCAAAGTGCAGGCACAACAAAAACAAGCAGCGTTGTTTCCCTATTTTATGAGTTGCCTACTGTCTCGCTGTGTTTATCGTGTACTGTTCTATGAATGATCGCTTCAAACAACGTAGCGCCCTTCAGTTTTTTGGTCTATTACTATGAATTTACGTCGTTTTCTTACACCCCGAAACATCAAGCTAAATTTTAAAACCCTGTCTGATGCTTCCGAGTTACCGGTGGCTCAACCTTGTCTGTTTAACACAATTTTTCAACTCAAGGATACGTTTATAATAGTGTATTATTCAACGAGCGTGTAATGATGTCTATTATTTACAAGGTGAAGTTTACGGCCACGAGCCGCAGGCGAGTGGCCTAAATCACCGAGAGAATAATAGCAATTATACGCGAGTAAAATACTATACTTTATCCACGGCTACTAAATATTTTTGTTGGAAAATGTTGTTACATTACATACATATTTTTAGAAACACTATTTTATTCTAACAAATATTTCATACAATACATTATTGTTCATTTATACACAGTACATAGTTATCGAAAATTATAATAATCGTATATCTCATAATAATTAACACAAAAATCTATGTATTTAGCTTAACAAATATCACGTATCTAATCTTACAAGATGATGCTATTTATTTATAGTTATTAATAATTGTAATATTTGAACAATTGGTCAAGTTAATCGCAGGGATAGAATTAACATCAAAACTAATGTTTTGGTGACTTAAAACATTTGAATTATATGTACATTGATTCGTCTGGTTTACTTTTGGTTGAATTGAAGATGATATTTTGTTGGCCGTATCGGTTTTATTTTGACGGATTCGTCTATGTAGCCCTCTGCTACGGCGGTGGACTTCCATCCACCGTGTCTTTTGAGAGCAGTAATATCCCCGCCTGCGTCAACCAGTATTGTTGCAGAAGATCTGCGGAAACATTTACCACTTTGGTAATTTAAAAAGAATGTGTCACTGGTTACATGACTTGATCGAAGACATATATGTCTTGCATATTTTGTAAAAGTTATCCGTAACAGTCAATTTTCGGCAAATTTTTGTCTTGGTATTTGGCACATTAACCAAAAAAGCTGATCCAAGATCTTGTAAATGGGTTATTTTCATTTCATACAACTCATTACTTCTGCATGCACCCATTACTCCCATTATTAAAGCAACCTTAAATTACAGAATGTAATAAAATAACTATGTGAAAGATTGACTTAATGTCTTACCTTTGTTGCTAGGTATTTATCATCAGATGCTTTAGTTAAAAAGTTATTGATATCTTCGCTAGAAAAAGTTTTCGCTGTTTTAGGCTGAAAATTTTCTGATTTTCTTTTTAGTAATGCTCGTAATTTTTTATAATCTTCTAAATTTATACCTTGATGTAAGGTGATCGTACTTTTAAGCATTGAGTAATAGGTTGTCAGGGTATTTTGAACACCCTGTATACGTATTGGGTAATTTTGTTTGTAATTTTACTCACTTAAGTTAGATTCCGTATATATTTTTTTTTGTTTAAGAGCTTACTGTAGATATTGAATGTTTTGCTTGAATGGGTCACGCTGTATGTAAAGGAATTTTAGGAATGTGTAATGTGCATTAAGGAATTTCGTTTTTTTTTGGGTGTAATTACGTAATTTTCATTAAGAAAAGTTAGTGTAGTTTTTTGGAATTTTAAGTACAATCTTCAGTTTATTGCCCGAATCATATGTGGAGTTTTATTGAGATAAATTCATTTGATTTTTTGTTTCATTACAAAGAAGCGTTGTTATCGCATTGGTGCCGTACTGTCGCATTCGTGTAGAGGAACAATTGGAGAGTCGGAATGTTGGTTTTCATCCATGTAAGTAATATGGGTGGGCGATTGGTTGTACCTTTGCAATAACATTTCTGTATCGTGTCGAAGGAAAATGCAAACGTGGCAGTTTCTTCGCCTTAAGTCGAGATATCATCGTAAATTTAGGGGGTAGAAATTTTAAAATTAAAATGGTTGATTGGTTTGTTTGAATGAATTTGTATGGAGGGGAACGTTTTTTTTAATATGGCGAGAAAGTAATTTTGAATGGAAGAGACTCTGTCCTAAGCTTTTGACGCGTGAAGTCGTGCGTGTGGGTGAAGTCGTTAGAAGTAGCGGAATTGGGGTTTCATCATTGTGCGAGCTCCTAGTGAAATTTAGTTAAGGAGCGTTGGATATTTTTTTGTGAAGTAACATTTCAACCGGGCTCGCTCTTTAAGTTAGTTTATTGGAGAAGAACGGCATCTTCGAGTGCGTTTATGATAGAAATTTGGTTCGTGTTTTTTGTAATGCGAACCTGAGGACTATTGAATTTCGTTAGTAACGAGATATAATTAGAGAACCCCACACACATACTGTTTAGGATTGTTCTGTTCGTAGTTAAACCTATTAAAGTAAGCTGTGCAAAACGATTTGTTGAGTGTTTTCTTTTGTTTGTCGAACCTTAACAACCTCGAGTTAAAAGAAATTATTAAAGTGATTTAAGCTTCAATAAGTTACGAGGCACTATTCTAAATTAATTTAAAAAGCAAGTTGAATACGTGGTAGAGACCTGGGGTAAGGCTGCTTCGTGTCGTCGACAAGCAGTAACACCGTGGGCTGCACGAGTCGTACACGACGCTTTCGCCGAGCAAGGATCATCTCCTATTTGCCTGTGTGACCTAGGTAATGTAATTTATATTCTGTTTGTTGATCTTGCGACTTGTGAGAATAAAATTTGATTGTGTTTTATATAAAATATTTTATGTAATGTGTGTTAACGAAGGAACCTGTTGGAAGCAATTTTTTAATTTAGTGTTACATTTTGTTAACGTTCTCGGACAGTTTCCTTTGTCTATTTAGTAGCTATTTAAGGTGTTCTTGATACCATTAATATTTTATGCAGGGAGGTAAATAAAATCTTACCTTCATTATTCAGTTTATATAAGATTTACGTGCTGACGTAATTCAAGTTTATAGAATTTCTTTGAATGCAATTTAGCTTAAGATAGTTTTGCTACTGGCCAGAATTCAATGAGGTAAAAGTTAAGAAGATACGATTACCATTACATTCAAATTGACATGTTTAAATTTTAATTGTTTTATTTAATTATTTAATTTAATTAGTTAAATAATTAATAGATGTTTATCTTAGTTACTATTTTGCAGTAATTATTTTAATATTAAGCCTTGACAAAGGGTGATGATATATTGCTCAAAGAGAAAAGCGTCGCCTAGTTCTATTAAGAGAAGTTGGAGTTTTGGTTTCTTTTGTTTTGTTTTGTTGCCAGATTAAGTTAACGTAACGTAATTACAAGTTTAGAAAAGAGTTGTAACCGAATTGAAGTCAGTTGGTATGTGTTATTTTGATTAGTTTAAGGGAGATTAGTAATTTAACGTAAGGGGAACATTAGAGATTTGTATTGAATTTGAATATTGCTGCACGGTGGTAAGTTGATCAGATTAAGGTGCAGATTTTGAAGCCTTTTCAGGTGAAGCAGTATTGCGGAACCTGGAGCTACGAGCGTTACGATTTGGTAAGTGTGGTAAGTTGGGTATTCGGACCACTACGTACCGTCGTTTAATTCGCATTTTAAAACACCCTGGTGTGTTCTTTTAGAATATCCTGGCGCCTACCGGAACCTATTGTGTCATTTTCCCGATTTCGACTTTGGTAGATAGCGTAAGCTACGGAGACGAGACTGCTTTGTCCCAATAGACCCTCACCCGCACGCCGAGCTAGCCGTTCAAAAACCAGGTTTATCTTTTACCTTGTCCTAGTGAACATTTTTACCGTAACAAGGTCCATAGTGTTGAAGATTTATATTTTGCGGATAATTCAGTAAAGTATACTAATAAAGTCGATTCAGAAAATGAAGTGGTTTTCTTTTCCTTTTGCCAGTTCAAAAAATATTCATAGGCCATATTATATACTTTCCTTGACTTTTCCGTCAATAAATTTAATGAGGCAACTTCAGCAGCTTCTCTAATTTCTGGTGGTGTTTCATTTTCTATATCCATTTTTAGTTCGTTTTTTAACACAATTTAACACAAAATATCAAAACACTGAGAAATCTACGCACACAAACAATAATGTCAACAGGTTTGAGTCAAATTTGTTTTGTTTTAAAAGCTAGTTCGATTTATAAAATGTTTCGAAAAACATGGTATGTTAAGAAACAAATATACGACACGTACATTCGAAGTCGCTGATGTCTCAGTGTAGATGCTCCTTGCCTTCCAACCGCAGGTCTCGCGTTCGAATCTGGTCTAGGAAAATTCACTTTTTTAGTTTTTTTTGTTATGTACAGAACTGAATTGAAAATATTTAGTGGTTTACACAATAAAATTCTAGAAACCGATTGTTTGTAGCAAAACAATATAATATTATGAATAAATCAAGGAAGCATCTGTCAGCAGTGTTAATGACTCATTAATCACAGCCGTGATTAATGGAAATTATTAAGGTCGAGCAAACAGACGTATAATGGATACATTATACAATAGTCGTGGATAAACATATTTATCTTTGTGAACATTAGAATTTTAAATCATATAGACCAATAATGATTATTATAAAATGTTCATTTAAAATTATTATAAAACTGAGTATTGTAGTACTGCATCTCATGAACACTAATTAAAAAATTTTTAAAACAAACGTAATAGTACAGTGAATATTATGAACCAAATTAATTTTTGTAATACCAAGCATTTTAGCAAACACGTTTACAATTATTATTGTTTATGATAAATTCTATTATCAAGTGACTGTGATTCACTCAAAATCAGTTTATGCTTACTCAGAATGAAATGCACTTGAATTGCACTAATTCTAAACAAATTGAGTGCAAATTTTTGTTAATAGTTTATCGTCAGATAAGGTATCTATACGTTCATCAGGTCGTTTACATACTTTCCATTCCACTTGCTTTATTGAAATGTACCTAAGTTCAGCGGTGTACAAGTAATATTTAACCAGTCAGCAATTCAATTGTCAATTATATTTTACAAGTTAGCATTTTTGCGTTAACCTCAAGCCCTTATAGTTGATCTGTGCTCATGGTACATTCAGTGTGAGTAATCGCAGAGGTAATAGGTTCGATTCCCGTTACAGTACGTATGCTTGAGGTTGATTCATTTAAAAATTATGTACTGCGTTAACGTTTATTTTTCTGTGTCTCTACAAGATCTAAGTGTAACTGGAATTACAAAACATTAATATTACGTTGAACTCGGTCAAGTACCAAATAATTTAGGGTATGAAATTTTTACTAAAGGTGTTATCATATAAGTGTATACTTATGCCTTGATGACAAAAACACCTTCTCTAATAAAGTAGGTACTTTTTACTACTTACCAAATAAATTTAAGTAGAAATATCGATAATGTTATCAGATATGAAAATAACTACAATACAAAACCATTTCTGTTACTATAAATATCACAAGTACTGGAAGAAAACCATGATTCACATTCACCTGGCCCAGTTTAATTATTAACGAACATCTTGGAATAAACAATAACTTAAGTACCTTGTAGGTAGCCGACCGCGAAAATGTTATTATTGTAATAAACGTTTGTCAAATCTCCATTGTTACCGCTATAGAAAAGATAATTAGTGGATTTTTAATATCTTGATAATAAGTCGTAATTTGCTAATGTTTTTATAATATTTTTTTTATATATTTTATGTAAGGAATGTGGGATTGTTTATGACTAATATTTGGCTGAGGGTTGAAAAACATGTGTTTTGAGGTTTTACTAGCAGGTGTACGCTTAAAAGCTGCTTTCTGAAGGGGCGTAACGAATCATTGGAAATTCTTATGTGCACATTCTTGGTGTAAAATGTCACTAGTTAGTAATTAATTACGACGGTACACACTGCAATCAAAGACGTCTTTGTATGGTACTTGGAAACTCGAGACCTAAATGTAGGGTTTGTTACAATGCATATTTTTAAAATTAAGATGTCGTTCAGTAATTAATATGAAACTGTTCCAACATAATAGTTTTTAGTGTTTTATTACTCTTGAAAAATGGGGGTTGATTCCGGGAGTAAATGCAGTTTTTGAAATTGGGGGAAAGGTAGTTACGGTTAGAGTATCGACGGAACCAGATCGAGAGGGTTAATTAAACACCTTCGTTGTAAACAGTTTGTCTTTAAAATAATTCTTGTGTTAGTTTTAATGTGTTTTTCCAATATTATTCTGCGACTAATAGTCATCCTTTTTGAAGTTAAACCGCGTATTTTAAAGATTTGTATCTGCGATCAATTAAAGTAAATTCAAATGTAAGTATCTATTTTTATATAAATTAAGGCTGGCTGCAAACAATTTTACAAGCGTATATAACATATTAAGGATCGAGCATTGTCTTACAAAGATATCTTATTCACATTAAGCTGAAATCTGCTAAAATAAAAGACAGTACAGGGCTACCTCACTCTTGTATTTGCATGAATTAGCATTGTTGTTTGTTGTTTATAACTATATATTTCTGTAGAGGTGTGCTGGCAAACGGGTACATGATACCGCTTTGGTTATTAACTGTAACAGGCAATTGCCAAGTGGGTACGCACTCGAATCGAGATAACCATTAAACAGCTCGAATCATTTTAATTTTTTCACTGACACATCTGCTTTACGTTTCTTCGCAGGTTCATTTACTTTGCAGGGCTTAGTTAATGCAATCTTCTTTGTTTTAAGTTTTTCCTTTTTTTCCAAACGGCGAGTCCCTTCATCCTGTTTCTTTTTAAAACCATGGCATATCCTGCGTCTAGAGTTGTTCCCTTCACTATCCTGCTTATTGCGTTTCACCATTGTTATTAGAATTTCTTCAAAAGTTTTAGATTCCTTACCATTTGTATTTTCAGTAGTATCTCTTAACTTATTTGTAAATGACGCGGCTTCGGTTCTGTCTTGCGAATTGATTATAGGTACTGTAGCATTGATTATTTATAGGTACTGTAGTATTGATTATAGGTTTTGATTGGTGTATAAATGAATGTGTAATTTGAGAAAGGGGCGCTGTATTTTTCTAACGCACTCAAACGTATATACCGGTCACGATGTTCTGATATATTTATAACACCCTTGTAAGGCTTTGTTTTAATGAGTTTTTGGCAGTTTGTTAAGTGAAATTATTTGTCTGCGAACTAATTTCTTTTTATATGTAGTTTATTGTAATTTGACTTATGTATTTTGTGCTTACATAGTAACTAAACAATTGTGTATGTGTAAATGCCTTGTCTATTTTCTTTTGTCCTTGTCTTTACCTTATTATCACCGGTGCAATTTTACTGTTGTTGTATTTTATATGTATCGTAATTTGCTTTATTGTTTTATGTGCTTATTTACTTAAAGACCGACATGATTAGTTTTAAAGGGCCACATGTTTGGTATTATGATTTTTTTTTAGATTATTTATGGCACAATTGTGGGTGTGACTACATGTTTCTTTTTATTATTATGTTTCTGTGTAACTAAACTGCTTTTTATTCATTTTCTTTTAATGTTATAATTTTGTACACACTTTAATCTGATATAATGGTGTTTTGTTATATATTTAACCCTTTCGTTGTTTTTTTTGTGTTATTTGATTTATTAATATACTTGTGCAATTACTTATTTATAAATAAAGTGGGTTTTATTGGAGGTTATTTCCAACAATAGTACATTAACAGGCTGAACCACCATTGCGCAAAGCTCATTGATTTTAATTTGAATAGCTTCATTTTTTCCTGCCCCACTTGATGCAACACTTACCTCATCCAGTCTACCTGATTCAGATAACCTACCACTAAACGGCCACTTCGTTTGATCAGATTTGAGGTTTGAGAGTAATTAAATATCAGACAAATAAATACATTTTAATCTTTTACTTAGTGTCAGGAATTTCCATTGGCAAGTAGCCAATTTGAGTAATAGTAACATTATTGTCAGTCAAGTCAAGATAAATCACTTAGCGATTTTTTTGTTCTTGAATTTGCATTCTAGGGTACATGGGGGACGCTACAACCTATAATATAGAAAATAAGCACTTGAAAAAAATGGTTTTATGATTGTTTAACCGACATTCGTCGTTTTAAAACAGTTAAAACACAAATTCAAAAAAGTTAAAACTTTTCACAATTTTCAACTTTTTCACTAATTAATTCAAAAACACTTAGCAATAGATAGTACAAAGCGAGTATCTATTGAAAGCTCGTAAAAAATGGTATTCAAATCTGTAATGAAATACAAGGTGTGCCATTTAAAAAATGAGACAAATAATATTGAGCAAAATAGACCACCCTGTATATGTAGAGAAAAGAGTCTGCAATTTGAATATAGAAGTTAAGACTAGACACAGTGGAAAAACAAATCCCAAAATTTCACTCCGATATTTTTAAAGGTAGCGGAACAGGAGCCTACTCAATTGACTAATTCTTTTACATAAAAATGTCAATAACTTAGGAATCGTTAGTCATAGTCCGTAATACCCTAAATCATTCTGCTCAGCATTTAACAGAGAATTCAAATATATAGAAATATATAGGGTGTTCCATTAAAATAAACAAGTTTAGTGTAGTGCTGGAAAATGGGTCATCCTGTATGTATAAAAATACTTTCACAAGATGCTCCTCGTTGTTGACTGCAAAATCTGTTCTTCCTCAATCATCAGTATAGGCGTAATCTACCACCCCCAAATCGTTGGGACACCCTGTATATAGGGTGTCCCAACGAAATGTCGTTTGAAACGTTTCACCATATATTCCTTGGTCAAAAATAAGGAGATCCGGGTAAACATACCTATATCCGAAGTTGCTTCGTTTTGCCGCTAGAGAGCGTCAATGTTTTTAAAATAATTTCGTTTTTTCGAAATAATTTCTAAACGCTTCAACCGATTTCAACTAAATCAAAGTGTCATAATTTGACGTAAATGGAAAATTTTTTCGATACGTAGAAAATGAAAAAAATCTACATGGTGTCCAAAAAAAGATGTATTTTCTTACCCCCTGTAGGTATGACTTTCATTTTTTTTTTACTAATAGGTCATTATGTTTACAAACTTTTTGTACTCCTCTAAAATATTGGTCAGATGTACAGTTTCGTCGTAAAAAAATAAATTACTCAACATTTAATCATCTCCTGCTTACTCGGATTAAATGCGGGAGAAAGTAAATACACAAAATTACATGAAAATGTCTTAGTTTCAATAAAAATTTAAATTTTCAATCACAATTATGGATGTTTAACGCAATAAATTATTTTAATTGTTCAAAATGTTCTCCGTTCTTTTGAATGAATCAATTTAGCTTTTGAATACGGTAGTACTACTTTTAAACTTAATTTCGTCATTCGTCTCTTTTCTTCTTATGGTCAGTGAACTTTCTATCTTTACACATTTTCAATTTAGATAACGTTGGATAGAAAAGAAATGTTTTACAAATCAAGGCCGTAGCCAAAAAAATATTTTCTAAATTCCTACAAGTCTGAATCAGTAATTGTAATTTAACACTAATAATGTTTTCATTAAAAGTTGGCTATGATTAATTTGACAAGTAAAAAAAGAGTTTATTACTTTAATGTCATTTAAACAGAACTCCGTCTAGCATTTAGTATTTTTCTTCTTATGGTTTATCTCGGAGTCATGAATTTTGTTGATTCATATGCCGAACAAGTAGATATGTTGTTAGTTTATAGGTTTTGTGAATGTAATGGTGTTAGAGTTTACAGGGGAAGGTTTCCTAACTATATAGTGCCCGATCATCAAACCTTTGAAAGCATTGTTAGTCTTCGTGAGAATGGTAGTTTAAAGTCACGAACTTTTAATTTTACACGTCAGCGTACTACAAGAACAGTAGATGTGGGGGAAAAAATTTTAGGTAGAGTTTATGAAAACCCAAAAGTAAGTACTAGACACCTGGGGCTGGAATTAGCGGTTCCAAAATCAGTTGTTAACACTTTAGCTGCCACCATAAGAGAGGACGGACGTACCAGAGGTGCCAAAATGAGAAATACTTATAAACGATAATTTATTGATAAAAACAGATTACAATACAGCTCAAGTGGATATTCTTATCAAACATTAAAAAAAAATGTTAAGATCCCGGGTGATCCTAATGGCACTACAGTTATATATTGCACAACTCTGTGCCATGAGTTATAATTTACTAAACTAAGGATTAGCTGCTCCCGAAATGTACCAACTTCCTGTTTTCGCGTGCCGCGAAAAATTAAATACTATTAGGCTATTTAAAACAGCTGTATTCAATAAAATTGGCATCATTGTTTCATCAACCACCAATGTTGATCCAGAATTACACTGTTGAGTAAAACGTGGTTGTGCCATTTCAAATAATTTTCTAATTTTATGGCAACGATCGTCGGGTAAAGCAGCTGCGTTATCAGCAAAATGTAAGAATCTCAAAAGAAGTTGAAACCTGTTTCTGGTCATTACAGAAGGAATAAAGTGGTTGTTATACATTGGCGACTTATTCCAATAATCAGCAATTTTCGGATACTTTATAAGTCCCATATACATAACAACAACCAAAAATTTTAAAATTTCTTCTTTATTGGTAGCTTTCTATGCGTGAATTCTGGATGATCTGCTATGACGTTGTGCATTTTGCACTTACTCAGCATGTGTATTTGTCTCTTGTACAATGAGTTCTAGCATTTCATCATCAATCCATTTTTCGGTATACATGAAATGGAGTTAGTTCTGTTCTATTTGGAGGATAACTGTCATCATAAACATAGGATTTATCGCCAATAAACTGTATATCAAGGCGTAAGTGAGTCCAGTCAACTTCAGACCATTCATCATCATCATCATCATTTTCCTGGTCATTAGACTCCACCGATTGTACATTTTCATCTAATACACCAGCCTAGTCATTAGATTTCATTGGTTGCACATTTTCATCTAATATTCTTGAATCACTGCAAAAGTATTCTTCAAAATCAGATTCTCCTTCATCACTCGGGTTGTACTCAGAATTACTGCTACTTACATATTCTTCCGTCTCAAATTCTCTCACATCAGAATCCTCCACTAAGCATGGAATCAACTCCGCCTCTGTCAACTTCTTATTTTTATTCTACATTTTGCTTGTATTTGGTAAATTATCCATGGTCTGAAAGACATAAATTGTGATTACAAAGTAACTACTAGCGATATGTTTATTAGACATCAGCAAAAATTTAGAGGTTATGTAATAATTACTACAATATTTGTTTATTTCCAAATACATCCTAGCAATAAACTACGTGTACTTACTTCATATAATTGCAAATTTAACACACACACACACACACTTGATAATTAGCAAAAACAATGGATAATCAATGCCACAAATCGTATCTACAATGCCTTGTTATTAACTGGAGCTACACGTGCTGTAAGACTTTTTCGCGGGCGACTGAAACGAGTAAGAAATCTGTGGGGTTCATGCCGAAGCATCACCGTTGATCCTAATGGCACAATTATAAACTTTTCGTTAGGATCACCGGTGTTCCCAATGGCAGCCAACCTATTGATCCAGAATCCCGCTTAATGTTTTGCAATTTTATTGAAAATCAGATATCAGGAACTCCAAATTTCCATAATAGAATATTATTTACCGATAAAGTTACGTTTACAAGATCCGGTGTAACTAACTTACATAATAAACATGTTTCCTCTGATGGAAATCCCCATGCAACAAAAGTTACTAATTACCAACATGAATTAAAATTTAATATGTGGGCAGGAATTATTGACGAATTCCTTATAGGTCCAGTTACTATTCCATGGAAATAATTATTTAAATTTTTTGCAAGAAACATTACCCGCTTTACTAGAGAATTTGATCTTATTACAACGACAAAATATGTGGTTTATGCATGATGGTGCTCCGCCATATTTTTCGTTAGAAGTGCGTCAGTATTTAAATACGATTTATACAAATCGTTGGATAGGAATGATGCTCCTCTAAAATGGCCAGCAAGATCACCGGATCTAATACCCTGTGATTTTTTATGGGGTGCCATGAAAACGTAGAATTAACGCATGTGTATAACAAAATGGTGTCCATTTTGAACATGTGTTTTAACAGTAGGTAATTAATAGTTCATTATTTCCATTAGTTGTCTAAATCATAGCCAACTTTTAATAAAAACATTACTAGTGTTAAGTTACAATTACTGATTCAGACTTGTAGGAATTTAGAAAATATTTTTTTTTGGCTAAACCGTTTGCCCAACTAAAAATTTGTAAGAGGTTTGACGCAATAAATTATTATGATAAATGTTCAAAATGTTCTTCGTTTTTCTGAATCAATTAATTTTGCATTTACTTAAATAAGTACTGTTTTAATCAAATCTTACCTTTAAAACATTTCTTTTCTAGCCAATGTTAACAAAATTGATCATTTGTGAAAAAACGTGCACTGACCATAAGAAGAAAGACACGAATGACGAAACTAAGTTTAAAAGTAGTACTAACTACTAATAATTGTAAGTAGTTACAGTTTCCGTATTGAAAAGCTAAATTAATTCATTAAAAAAACGGAGAACATTTTAAACAATTATCATAATAATTTATTGCGTTAAACATCCATAATTGTAATTGAAAATTTATATTTTTATTGAAACTAAAACATTTTCATGTAATTTGTGTATTTATTTTCTCCCGCTTTCCTTCCGAGTAAACAGACAATGATTAAATGTAGGATTGAGTAAATTATTTTTTGCGACGAAACTGTACATCTGACCAACAATTTAGAGGTGTACTAAAAGTTTATAAACAAAATGACCTATTAGTACAAAAAAATGATAGTCATATCTACAGGGGGTAAGAAAATATATCTTATTTTTGGACACCATGCAGATTCTTTTTCATTTTCTACGTATCGAAAAAAGTTCCCATTTACGTCAAACTATGTCAATTTATGTTACAACTATGTTTCCCAAATTTAGTTAAAAGCGGTTTGAAGCGAAATTATTTCCAAAAAACGAAATTTTCTTAAAAACTTTGACGCTCTCTAGCGGCAAAACGAAAAAACTTCGGATATAGGTATGTTTACCCGGATCGCCTTATTTATATATATATATATATATATATATATATATATATATATATATATATATATATATATATATATATGCCCTCTATCTACGACAATTAAAACCAAATGCAATTGTTTTATAGTAGATGTAAATGGTTCATCTACGCCCTTTCAAATGAGAATACTATCGTTAAAATAGGTTGATCCAAACCAAAGTTATAGGCATTTATTCATACAAACATTCCCACTCTACCCCGCCCTTTATTTGAAAAATAGAGAAAAAGTATTTAACAAAATTTGTGCAGAAATTATGCATCATTCTAATTTACTTATTTTACTTATTTAATACCTACTACGATTGGACATATTTTATAAAAAAATTGTTTTTAAATTTTTCTATAAAGATTATGCCATCTAATTGATTTCCCTTGGCCGAGGATCGGCTAATTGGTCCACCCGGTATTTAATAAATAACGATATGTACATATGTATATTAGTGTCGTTATATCAAGTTGTCTTAATGTAAAGATGTATTTCGTTGCTATAACAATTTGTGAATAACTGCAGCGATTACAGTTTTTTAAGATTGAAAACTAGAATGAATATTTTAAGGGAATCTGAAAAATTTCTTGCACACAAGGTAGTAGATTACATATTAAAGTAAAGATACATTAGTAAATTATTATATTTTTTATAGGCAGGAATGGTATTAGGAATAACTGATGTATGTAGACGAAAGGAGTTACATAAAACATAATATAAAAATAGAAGACTTTGAGGAACATGATGGATTAATCATTGTAAAAATACTCCAAACGAAGACAAATATTCAGTTATCATTTGTTGTTATTAACATTGCATATAATAAAGTTAACTATTTGGACATATCTTACAAATATAAAAATCTCCGTCCAAAAAATGCAAAATCATTTCGTTTCTTTTTAAATTATCGAAATGCGAAATGCACTAATTAGGTTATTGGAAAGGGTACATTAGTTGTAGCGACAAGGAAACTCATCCACAAGCGTCGCACGAGGTTCCAATAGATGGGAAATTGTTTCATCGGCATCTGTTTTCCAAAATAAGCTTCCGGTGAAAATTGGAAATTGTAATAATTGTACTTTCAATATTTATGTTAATAGGTGAATTATAAAAATTGTTATTATTTAAAATTGAATAAATTTACTTATCGTTCTAGAACGGTAAAATACTTACCGTCGTACTTATTCTTAGCAACTAGTAAACAAAACTTACAGTTGTGGAAACAGACGAGGTAAACGACCAGATAGAGCATAATCGCGCAAAATAGTATATTAAAGTATAAGTGGATAAAAAGGTCTTTAAAGCACGCTCGAAATAGAGTAAGTGTCTTAAAGGCCAGTTATCCACGAATACTAGTATTATTACTAAAAAAATGGAAATAAGAATTAATAATATAAAATATGTAAATAAAAATTAATATATATCTAACAATACTAACTGTACTTTCTATTTTCCTTTATAAAATTAAAAGTGTTAAATAATGTTTAAATGAAGGTTTTGAATTTGTTAGTAATATTTTATTTGACGTTACAAGGTACTTACTGTCAGATCAATAATAAAAAAATTGTCATTTAGACTTCACGTTTCTCGAGTTGTTGATGTTGTCATGGTAACAATAAAAAATACATACAGGGTGAATCTTATCTAATCCGCCAAAATTAAGGAAGTACTAGAACTCATCATTCTAAGCAAAAAAGTTCATATGTACATGGGTCCGGAAATGCTTCGTTTCCGAGATACAGGGTGTCAAAGTTGAAAAAAAAAATTGCGTTTTCAATATCTTTCGAGTGTTTCGAAATAGTTTCATGAAATTTCGTATACGGGGTTTTTTGGGATGACAAATTCACATTTGTGGTCCATTTAGTTGTGGTTTCTAGAGGGCGCCAGCGGCAACCATTTCGACCACTTTAAATCTTTGCAACTTTTTTGTGCTACACTGTATGCCATTCTGGACTAAAAAAATCGATTCTCCTGTCTTTTCTGCTACAAAAAGGTATATCTTAGTGAAGTCGCTAGGAGCAACCCTTTCCGAGAAAAAGACATTTATAACTCACAATGTTTATTTATGTAAAACTAACTTTTGTATGGAGCACTAAAATATCCAACATTAAAAAAAGAAAAAGAAAAAAAATTAATATTAAAAGTATACATGTTGTATGTCTAGGCATTCTATCGTATTTAATTATGGATTTTTTATTAAAATTTTATTATCAATGAACGCAAAGAGACAGATAAGTACATAAGTAAACAAGTAAGTTACTTAGTAACAATTAAAAATTCCTATTGATAAACCTGTCAAAAAAATACCCTCCGAAAATGTGTATGCATCATGAGTTTTAAAAGCGTTTTTCTCGGAAAGGGTTGCTCCTAGCGACATCACTAAGATACACCTTTTTTTAGAAGAAAAGATAGGAAAATGGATTTTTCTAGTCCAAAATGGCATACAGTGTAGCAAAAAAAATTGCTACGATTTAAAGGGGTCGAAATCGTTGCCGCTGGCGCCCTCTAGAAACGACAACCAAATGGACCACAAATTTGAATTTGTCATCCCAAAAAAACCCCGTATACGAAATTTCATGAAACTATTTCGAAACAGTCGAAAGATATTGAAGAAAACGCGATTTTTTTTTTCAACTTTGACACCCTGTATCTCGGAAACGAAGCATTTCCGGACCCATGTACATATGAACTTTTTTGCTTAGAATGATGAGTTCTAGCACGCCTTTAATTTTGGCGGATTAGATAAGATTCACCCTGTATAAATAAAATTGTGATAAATACATTTACATAGATATTCTTATGCTAATATATTAGAAACAAAAAGGCATACCAGTGGCGTATTATAATTCTTATTATTACTTTATTTTCTGTTAACGAACACTTTAAATCTTACGTGCTTTTTCTATTTTAAATATTGTGACAGTATAATATTAATTTAAAATATCCATAAAATAAGGCCTAAAAATTAAACGTATGACCAATTTTAATATTCGCTCATGCCAGTGGCGGAGTTATGGTATTTTAAAATTTAATATATTCTAACAAAATATCCAATTTTCGGAAAATGCTACGTGAACTGTTAATTTTATATGATTATTACTAACTGCATGTTTATATTTCATCCTCCGCGTGTAAATCTTCAACTATCCTATTAAAATAGCTAACGTCATTACACTGTCCACATGCCAGGGTACACTTTAGGCCCATCTTACGACATGAACATGCATTTTTGCAACCACCTGATGAACAATTACAAAAATTTGTTCAAGAACCTATTGGGGAGCTATACCCTGATCCATCTGGGAGAGATTCCAGAATGATTTAAAGTCCATCCCCATTCCTGGAGTGGTAAGCTGTTAATCAACCATGTTTGAACCTAGAGTTAATCACACATGTAAAAACAACTTCTTTTTTACAAAGTTAAATAAATTAATTTTTCCTCTGTTAAACAGGCTAGATGTAGTGTCGCATCCGAAAATATCATGCATGACAAGAATAACATTCTTTAGAGGTCCCAACGTATGGTGTAACTTTAAAATATTAGTGGTTTTATTTGGTAATGAACTTCTTCCTGGACGTAGCATGTATACATTTTGTTCTGCGTAGTGAATTGGTAACACCATTACATCAGTATCTTCACTTACGACAAGCATAGCTCCTCCAGATGTCTCACTAAGTGATGCAGCAGTTGTTGTAATAAGCGTATCAGCATCACCATCTGAATACATAATTGCAATTCCCTTTTCCAGCAACGATTTTCAAAGTTATCTTATAAAATTTTGCTTGTTTGTTGTATTGGACAAAAATCTTCTTCCGGAAATTTGAATTCTGATGAGTTAAGGATTTCTACGGTTGGTACCGTTTTCATACCCATAAATCAACGATTTTGTTCCATTATTTTTACATTTAATTGGTGATATCCAACAAAAATTACAGTAACGTTATGGCCATAGTCTAATATAGCAGTGGTATTGAGAAAAAATATCAAAACAAGTAGCTGGTTTTTACCATAAAACTTTATATAGCAAATGACCTCCATTAATCACGTAGTAAACTATGGATTCTGAGAAACTATCTATGGTTGGGCAGAGCTTAACAAATATTTTGAGTAAAGAAGAATTAGTTGACGCGATCACAACTGAAAAGTCGACAAACAACACCAAGCTCAAGACCTCCGAAGCTCGCGCAGAAGAAGATCAACGCGACAACGGAAAACCACCGCGCCCTAAGAAGAGAGGGAACGATGGAACTCCCGAAACATCAAAGAATACGACAAAGACAACCGAAATGCTTCACGAGAAGATGGAAGTCTGCACAGAAGCTTCCCAACAAGAAAAAGACGAAGACGCCCTCTCCGAAGAGGAAGAGTACAAGACCGTCACGAAGAAAGGCGGAGTTAAACGGCAACGGGTGGACGCCGTAACACAAGATCAGGAAATGCCCGCCCGAAAAGAAACGATCCCGCCAATAATCCTGCACCGACAGGAGGATTACACCAGGACAATGAAGAAGCTAGCCTCGGTCGGAATTACACCGAAGGCTACTAGAACATCGAACGACGGGATCAGAGTGATTCTAAGCACCTTTGAAGAATACAGGATGGCAACAACTGGACTGGACACAATCGGAGTGCAGTTCAACGTCTACCTTTTAGAAGAGGCAAAACCGCTAAAGGTAATCATTAAGGGCATCCCGCAAGACGACGAGATGCTAGAAACGGTAAAGAACGATCTCAAATCCATGGGGGTTTGACGTCCAGAAGGTTAGCCTGATGTTCGCCGGACGAGAACACCGGAAAACCGCCATGGCACTGGTCCACCTCGAGAGAAGCGAAAAAGCCAAGGAGATCTTCAGCATCACGACCATCGGTGCGAGTGGAGTCGCCCCACAAGAAGAACGGGACAGGTCAGTACTACAACTGCCAGCGATACGGGCATACTACCCGCGGATGCCACGCACAGCCCCGATGTGTGAAGTGTGCGGGGACGCACCACACCAGGGAATGCAAGAAGACCCGAGAGACGGGAGAGCCAAAGTGCTGCAACTGCACCGGGTTGCACACAGTAAATTACGGAGGATTCCCCGCCCATCCAAGAAATATCAAGAAAGGGAACGCCCCCAGAACAGCAGAAGTTAGGAAACCGGCAAGAATGACCGAAGCAGGGATAAGCTACGCCCAGATGGCAGCGGGGCAACAAGAAACAGGCACCTGAAGAATCAGAAGACGAGGACTTCGCGCTCATCATGAAGATCGTGAAGGCACTCAAAGCAACGAAGCAGATCAAAGGATAAACTCACAGATGAGAAGACGCAAACAGCCGCACCATTTAAGCGGCCGACCCAACCACTGACAGGGACAACGACACCGAGGTGACCGGAAGCATAAAAGCCGAAGTTCATCTCAGGAAACGACAACAGAGGTGTAGGTATATTTAATGTATTTATTTCAGGTGCAGAAAATCTACTTATATCATCAGAAAAGCCAATAAGACGGAGGTGTAGAGGGCTAGAGCCCGTAATACCGAGAACAAATAACGATGACCGATAGTTGTCTTTCTTAATGATCCGTTATGAAACAAAGAAGAAATGCATGGTGCTGACTCATATTTAAATCATTCCATTATCTGATCGGTGGAAGAAGCTGAACAAATAATTTTACTAAAAAGAAGGCAACCGCCTCGCTGCATACCATATTTTTGATGGAAATTTAAATGGTGATGTTTACTATGAATTTTTGAATAATCGTTTATTTCCGCTATCAGAAGATTTGCCTCTTGATCTACGAAGAAATATGGTGCTCCACCTCATTTCAATAGACACGCTAGAAGATGACTCAACAAACATTTTCCAAATCGTTGGATTGATCGAGGTGCTGATGCGCCTGTTCACTGGCCACTAGGATTCCCTCACCTAAATCCCTTCGATTTTGAGGTGTGGAGTTTAGTTAAAAAAAAAGTATACTCAAGCGGAATAAATTCAGTTGAAGAACTTCAAGTGAGAGTTGAAAATAATTTAAGAATGTTAATTCAAGAACCACGGCCACTCCAAAGGATTATGCTTTCACTAGAAAACGTTTACGATTATGTATTCGTAAAAATGGTGGGCATTTCGAACATTTTGTAAAAATCCGTACCTACTTATTTAATTTTTTTTCTGTTTGTTTTGTTATTCGTTGTTTTTTTTTAATCGTTTCCTTTATCTGTTCTGTATTAATGTCATACAATTAAAGCCTTTTTTAAGTTCTAAATCATTTACAATATTTTTAACTCATAGTTGTTTCTGAAACAATCCCCAGTCCCTGAGGTAGCTCGTTCTCGCGCATGAAAATTATTAATTGTTTCATTTTAAAATAAGTTATTAATTCGGTCAGCATTACTTGCTAAAACCTCAAATGACTCCAAAACCAGTAACGTTTTTGACTTTCAACAAGAGTACCTCTTTTATGGCAAATTGTAGAAAATATATTATTTTTGCCTAAAAAATTAAAAATATGCCCATAAAAAAAGTTTGGGGGCAAAACAACAGGCACCCCCCATTTAGCGACGCTCCTATACAAAATATTAAAAATGTTTCAATACTATCTTTTATGACCTAATCAAAGGTATTTGTGCTCTAAATTTCATTTAGGTATCTTAAACCGTTTTAGAAATAATAAAAAAAAAAGGAATTTTGGGGCCACCTTTACAGGGCCGTATCTTCTTAAGGAGGCAGTTTCGGACACCTGTTTGTTAACCAAACTAACGTTATTTTTTAATATTCTCTTTACGCTAGTAATTAGCGGAACGTTTTTTGAAACACCCTGTATAAGTGACAGCCTTTGTATACGATAAATGGCCTGCTGCATGAAAATACGGTAACATGTTACTTGCACAATGTAGGTATAAGTCCCAATCGGCAGTTCTATCTGCTTTTATCGTCATTTTTAGTACGTCCAGTTGCTTGCAGTATTGACTCCACAATTTCGCAGTGCGATTTGATGGCCCCACTGCTTCTAATGTTTGCTCGAAGTCATTTAGGAGGTCATTAAGTAAAGTATTTTCATCTAAATCAATATTATTGTCTGGATTGTAAAGTTCCTTGAAATCAGTTTCAGAATAATTGGAAATATTTGTTTTTCTGAACAAAAGATTAGTTGACTGTGCAAGTAAATGAGCACGCATAGCTCTAGAATAAGCATCTCCATTAGTCATGTGTGGTACACTATTTTTTGCATAAATCACATTTCATAGTTCTTCGAGGCCGGATCCAAATATTATATTGCTCCCATAAATGACATAAGAAGATGAAATGTACCAAGTCGTACAACAATTTTAGAGAGGTCATCAGAGGTGTTTGCGGCAAATACAATTTCTGTAGCTCTTCTGTAGCTTTTAAAAATAACGGCTGGTCGAATGTAACAATGCAAGTATTCATAAAATAATTTTTGCATAAGTCCAAGGAAAATCTAAGTCATGGGATTATTCGGATCTAAGTTAACAAAAGGTAAAGGTAAGACTTTACTTATATCGACATTATTAGATCCCTGTACTTTAACAGAGATGTATCCTTGTCAAGAGGAATTTAGATGAAAATCATGAAATTGGCCGTAAGCCCAAAGTCAATTCAGGGTACTTGACAGGCGATAACTTTTAGGTTTTGCCAGAAAAACTTCTTCAACTGTAATTTTGCTTATTCCAAGAGTCGAGGGTTTTTGATAAACATGAATAGGGGCTGTTCCGGACTTTCCAGGTGGAACTAGATTTTTTGTTTTTTTAATTCTGGGATTGAAGCTAAGGGAATTTTCAGGTGTTACAGATAGTATTCCACCCATGGCGTGAAACGTTCCAAACCCATCATAAGTTCTTATGTTAAAATCAGCACTAACAAAAGCAAATTGAATGAACCATGAAGGTTTTATATCCATGGGTACTTAAGAATTTTCAAACAAAATTACAGATTTATAGTTATTGGAAAATCCCAAGGCATGTGAAATTTGGAGTAAATCTTTGGATCCGAATTTGCGATGAAGTGTATTACCTACACCCAACACCCAATAAGACGGGAGATATGTAAGATTTAAGGCGTACAGTGAAAATAATAATTGTGACGACACTTTCTTTTAGTGTTCGTTTCTTCTGTGTCCAATTTTCTCTTAAATAAAGTATTTAAAAACGTATTAAGTGTATCCGGAATACCATTCTCTCTCCCCCGCCCCCATTTTGAAATTCAACATTAGACACACATTGGTTAAATTCAGAAATTTCTTCCCGTATTATATTTCCTGCAGCAGTTATTATCCTAACGCGTTCTGCTTCTTTGTTTTGCTGCCGGTTACTATATTCTTTAAAGGTTAGAATTGTATTTATACCCACCAGAGTTACTTGAATTCTATTTTCATACCGTTTTAGTAACATGTTTTCTATGTACCTTTTGTCCCACATACAGTCGTTCATATATAATGTCAAAAGGCACGCAGTGTAACTTGACACAATTCCAAATTTTCGTTTATATATGCACACAAGCTGCCTCACAAACTTTACTAGAGGGGTCACCAGAGTTTCCCTTTTCCCCTTCCTTAAAAAAATTGTTATGGCATATTTTGTGGTATCGGCCTTCTGCTGCTACTAAATCAATAACTGAATTGATTCGCGTAAAAACCTGATTGGACCAGTCATCGTTACGTAAAAAACATTGCCTAGTTATATTTTCTTTTATATGTAAAGTTGTTACTAATCCAAAAAGCCTGTTATTTTCCTCGCCAGGAGTGCTTACCGCTAGGTCATTAATTTATGAATTTAGCTATCCAATTTATTTATACTGTCTTCTCATGTAAAACAGAGAATTAAATAAGGATGGTGAACATTTGTAATGTATTTGACGAAATCGACATACGGTATTGAATAAGTAAATGTAGTAGAAAGAGTAAACCTATAAACGCAAAAGCAATTTGTTTTATATGCATATGAATTTAATTCTCATTTGACTAATAGTACATAACCTCCATTTGTTTATTTATCCTTAGACTGTTGCCTCATTTCCTACATTTACTTCTTTTAATCATCATTTATTCCACACCTTAAATCAGTTCTAATTTTTACAAAATAAATCACAATAAATAAGTAATTGTGTATTGGGATTCTGCAGCTTTATATGCTGCCATCTCGGGGTATATTTTCTTATCAGAATTTATCATAACGAAAATATAATTCCCATGTCACATGGTACATTTTTGATTACTTTCATTGGTTAAAATAGAAAAACAAAATCGCAGAATAGGCTATCAAATCGGAGATAACTTTATCACCGCATGTTGACTGTCTCATGATTTTAATGAATAAAATAGTTTACTGTCAAAGTGACAAATCGTTTAAGATTGTAGACTTTAAAAAAATAAATTTTCTATTAACACTCATTATATTCTCACCAAATATAACACGAATGATGATTAATAATCGATGATAATCATAACACTAGTTATATTATTCCCGATAATAATTGTGACCCATGTTTTTCATATTTCATCATATGATTATGCTTGATGACATAGCGGTAAACACTTTTACCGAGGATAATACCTCTTTTACTGATCAATTTATGACATATTTCACCACAAAATGGACATTTTATTTTGAAATCGAACTTCTCTGATGCTAAGGAAGATCGTAAACACCAGTTATCAGTAAGCACTTGTGAAACATCACAATCAAAAACTTCCACTTTCTTTTTTCGTAAATAAAGTTTGCGGCAATTTTCATGAATTTTTAAAACTGGTATGACACTAATTTTTTCCCACGGTCCATCACCAAGAGTCTGTGTGTCTGTGTGTCTGTGTGTCTGTGTGTCTTTGTGTCTGTGTGTCTGTGTGTCTGTGTGTCTGTGTGTCTGTGTGTCTGTGTGTCTGTGTGTCTGTGTGTCTGTGTTCTGTGTGTCTGTGTTCTGTGTGTCTGTGTTCTGTGTTCGTGTGTCTGTGTGTCTGTGTGTCTGTGTGTCTGTGTGTCTGTGTCTGTGTGTCTGTGTGTCTGTGTGTCTGTGTGTCTGTGTGTCTGTGTGTCTGTGTGTCTGTGTCTGTGTGTCTGTGTGTCTGTGTGTCTGTGTGTCTGTGTGTCTGTGTGTCTGTGTCTATGTGTCTGTGTGTCTGTGTGTCTGTGTGCCTGTGTGTCTATTTGTCTATGTATCTTTGTGTCTGTGTGTCTGTGTGTCTGTGTGTCTGTGTGTCTGTGTGTCTGTGTGTCTGTGTGTCTGTGTGTCTGTGTGTCTGTGTGTCTGTGTGTCTGTGTGTCTGTGTGTCTGTGTGTCTGTGTGTCTGTGTGTCTGTGTGTCTGTGTGTCTGTGTGTCTGTGTGTCTGTGTGTCTGTGTGTCTGTGTGGCTGTGTGTCTGTGTGTCTGTTCGTCTGTGTGCCTGTGTGCCTGTGTGTCTGTCTGTCTGTGCCTGTGTGTGGCTCCGAGGCTATTTGATCGATTTTAATGAGATTTGACGTGACCCCTATATCTGAAAGTTATGTATAAATCTGACTTTTCGTAAGCATCAATTAATGAGGGGGCGAAATGAGGGTACTTTTTTTTGACGTGCATTTCCGAAACCAGAGTCAGAATCGCTGCCTTTGGTGAAAAGTTGGTAACCCTAAACCCCGATCGAACAATATTTTTTAAAAAGTTTAAATTCAAAATTGCGACCAATATGGCGATTTTAGTACATTTCGGCATTTGCGCTGTCACTAAGAAACCACGAAAGCTTCTTACAATTTGAAAATCGCAACTTGTAAATAAAGGTATATGGTTTCGAACGGTTTGTAAATATTTTTGAAAAAAATAAAATGTCCTTAATTATGGAGTTAACGTTGCCCTTTTTTTCAAGATTGATTTTCTCAAAAACGGCTCTGGTATTTTTTTAAATTTGCGTATTTTATAGTCACATATAATGAGCTTTATGAGATTTCTCTAACTTATCCATGATAACTATGTTTCTAATAAAAATGAAACGAAGGAATTGCATAGTAGACGTACTAAACTGCTATATTGGATTATTTTTATAGCTTCCGGTTTTGCCGAAAATAAAAAAAAAACTATCGTTTTAATTTTTTTTAATATTTCATATCATAGTTTTAAATACAAATCTAAAGTATTTTAAAGTTAATTTCTCATGCTATCCAAATATGTAAAAATATACAGCGATTTGCAAAATACAGGGTGAATAAGAAAAAAAATAATTTTGTAGGTAAGTACATTATATTGCAAGTTATACGGAGTTAGGAATTGCTGAGTGCAACAGTTAGTTTCTTATACGAGAAAATGTTGTGTCAAAGTCCATCGGCCAGATTTTTTCAATTAATGTTTTTCTACCGCGGGAAACAATAACTTCATCCTTGGCAACCATAGATGAGCCACAAATAGCACAAAGAGACATGTTATAACCAGACACAAGTATAACCGTTACATAAAACTGCGCGATGCACTTACAGTGAATAAATAACAAATTAAACTGCTACGAGTTCCACGTGCTCCGTGCAGGATATCGATGATTGAATTATCCAGTGGAGTCGTACCGAGAATAAATGAATACGCGCGAATACTTAAATTGTGTTTACGTTTAATTTGTAGGAGTCTGTTTATGAATAATTAAAATTTATATTATTTTCTATATTTCGACAATAGAATATCTCCATTTCACCACTGAAAGCAGTGTTAGATTGAGCTCATTCTAACATTGTTTTTAAACGCTATAACAACGTCTCCTGTTACAGTGGTAATTTTTTTTTCCGTACACCAATTTGAGAATTTCACATACTATTTTTCGTAGAGTGCCTTAGATTTTAAGGATACCATATTTTTAACTGTATTTTCGGCTATTTCCCCTAGTTCTGGTGCAGTTAGTGACTCTAGCACTTCTTCGTCAGACATTTTGAAGAATGTTATAATAAATTCAAATTCAAAACTTATTTAAAATTTCAAAGTTGCCATTTTTTAAATGTCAGAGATGGCAACATCAAAAAAATAACAAAAAATTCCCCCAGATGAATTCTTGTCAAATTTCAACATTATTTAATGGAAAACTATAAAAATATAGTCGATATATAGAAAATAGTATAAAACACATGTTGCAGAAGGCCTTTCCATCACTCGTCGATTCCTAAACTCGCCGCTATGTGGCTCGTGTACGAATTTTCGACTAGTACTGAAATGAAAGCCTTTTTTGTAATCGTTACTTTTAATACATAAAGAGAAAAGTGGTATATAACTAAATATATAAACTTTTTTATTTATGTATTTAATTTGACATTTGTCAACAAATACTTCAAAATTTAATTTTTTTCTAATTTTATGTGAACGATTACAAAAAAATGTATTCGCAACACGTGCGCTGTCACCTTTTTTGGTGCTCGGCCATATATTTTATCCCCTCGGCTACGCCTCGGGTAAAAAAGAACAGCCTCGCACCAAGAAATGTGTAAACAGCGCACTAGTTGCGAAATCTACTATTGTAACGTGTTTTAATATACTTTATCCACAACCGACACATTATCACGTCATAATTCAACTGCTTACAAACGCATTATAAACACTATAAAACCCTAGTGTTTTATACACTAGGGTTTTATATTCATAAGACACTGTAGCGTTTTCATATCTTATTTATTAAAGTAAACATTTATATTAACATTTATAGAAATATTCTTATTATTTTCTTCTGAAATATTATTGTCGGGAATATTGACGTTAAATTTAGTTATACCTGGAGTTATAACACTCGTACTCGTAACCGAATCAATAGCTGGATTCAAAATTTTCGAACTCTCTCCTTGAATCTTTCTGGCTCTATCCATTTTATTTGACACTGCGTCTTCAATATAGCCTTCTGCTACAGAGGATGACTTCCATCCACCGTGGCGTTTAATAGTCGTAAGATCTCCTCCTGCATTGACCAATAATGTAGGGAGGATCTCCTCATACTATGGCCTGTATACAAAGCAGAATTTGGTAAATTAAGGAAGGCAGCTATTGAAGCAGGTATTGACATAGTGTTAATACCAACTGGCTGAGCTGTGCATCTTCCGTTTACGTATCGCAAAAAAAAATCTGCCATTACATGCATTTTGTGTAGGACGTAAAAGTACATACTTTCTGTAAAGTGCTAAGACGTTAATGCTAAAACCATCTTCCATAAGTGCAAAACTACGTGGAACATGGGTTTTTGTATCTGGTATTGAAACGTACAAATAAGCCCCTTTGTCTTGTATGTCGTCTATTTTTAAAAAGGTCAACTCGTTACATCGGCAAGCGCCAGCAATACCAAATATTAATGCAACCTAAACAAATTGAAAATTAGAAAAAAACAACTTAGTGAACAAATTTCACCTTCATCATTAAATATTTCTCATCTGGAGATTCCTTCAGAAACTTTTTAATGTGCTCTTGTACCAGAACTTTAGCTTTCTTCGCTTTGTAGGTTCTGGATTTAGTTTTCAAGAATGCTTTTAATTTACCATATTTTGAAATATCTATATTCTTATGCACTTTTAATGTAGTTGAATATTTTGTCCAAAGTGATGACGCAGCAAACCTTTTATTGGCATTAAAGAAATATGCCAGTAGAACTGTTTCCGTTATAAATGTTATTCCTTTTTCTTTTTTCCAGTTGTCGAAATCTAAATATTCTTTTTCGTATGCGTCTTTGGACTTTGCTGGAACTAAATGTAAAGTCGCTTGCTCTGCGTCTTCCAATATTTCTACTGGAACGTCTGGTACGGCGAACTCTTCCATAATGTTCACAAATACTATTCTAACAATGCAAACTCTTTTCATCTTTATATAGATCATTTTAGAATTTTACTGACATTTTGACACCTTAAGCACAAAATATGACTTGAAAGATAAAATATGTAATTTATTTATTATTTACTATAACAACAACAAAAAACGAATCAGTCACTATAGGAATAAATCCATGACCACCCATAAATTCAAATAATAAGAAAATTGAATTAAAATTAAATTAACTAAAATAATTAAGCTCTCGCGTTTATTTTCTTACGTGTTTTATATGCCTAATAAGACCCTTATATAATAAATAACTAATTATCACATTATTTAAAATTCAAAAAGGACGTAAAACAATGTAATAATAAAAATTATAATACGCCACAGGAATTCCTTTTTTGTTTCTAATATATTAGGATAAGAATATCTATGGAAATGTATTTTTTGCACTTCCGAGACTAAAATAGATACTTTAGTCTCTGTCTACAGGGTCTAAAGTGGGCCATTTATTCCCTAGGGATTAAATATGGACTGAACCCCCTAGAGAGTTCATTGACAGATGTCAAACTTCAAATATTTTTTATTAATTTTTTTTACGAAACATTAACATTAATATATTACAATTAATAAATATCGGACGATTGATTTCCGAAACGATGTAAGGTTGGACGTATTTCCAAATGAATCAGTGCCTGTGGGCCGTTCAGATTGGCACGAGGGTCCTGGGAGTGAGGTAGCTGGTGTTTTTGATCACCTCCACCCCAAGAATTTTTTCGGCTATAAGGTTCTTATTATTCAGGGAGTTTTCCACATACCCTTCTGCAACAGTTGCAGACTTCCATCCCCCATGTCTTTTAATACGTCGCACCTGAACCAGCTAGTAGAGATACAGAGGTTCCCTGCCAACAATGTACTGTATATAACAACGCATCTGGTAGGTTTAAGAATGTTGCAACTTCCTGGGGCAATTTTCCAAATATACCTACAGGTTGCACTGTACAGGGTGGTTTTTGTTTCGTTATTATTATAGGGTATAGGCTAAACGGTAAGAGATACAAAAAAAACTAAGATACGTGTCCCGTTCTCTTTTTTAGTGTTTAGTTTAATGGCGCAATCGGATCTACGCTAACTAAATTGGTTTGGAAGATACAGAGTGATTCTCAAAATCTGCCGGTTTTTATTATCTCTTATGACTCGGTTATTTATGGAGATAAAAAAAAGCTTTGGATACGAATGTTTTATGACTTTTTACGTTGAATCCAGTGGCGTTATTAAAAAACATAGATGTTTTATTTTTGAGATATTATCAAAAGTAGCATTTTCTTAAATGGGACACCCTGTATCTGATAATCTCAAAAATTGCATTTTTCTTGAGATTGCAACAATATATAACACTTAATATTTTGCATTGTCCTAAATAGCTGAAATACTAAAAAACTTTTCTTTTTAGTTGGCCATGGATTTAATCAATTCTTTATTTTATAATAGGCATAATAAAATTGCAGATAATAACAATAATAAAACATTAATAAACTAAAACAAAAAACAAGAAAAGATTTATAACAACTCAACAGTAATTATTTCAAATACTTATATATAACAATTAGCATAGGTGGTTAAACACAATAGGTGCTCAAATTGTCTTCCACTCTACTCTATGCATTTTTGGGCTCTGCTTGTAACTTAACGAGTGGCGTTATAGATTTGAATATTTGGCACTCTTCCAATACAATTAATAAAATTTGCTCTGAGTTCTTATACAGTATTACTTCGGGTTTTATAGACTTCATTTTTGATAGATCCCCAAAATAAAAGTCGAGTGGCATCAGGTCGGAGGCCATCTGTTTGGTCCATATGTACCAAGCCAATTTTCGCCAAAATTGACATTTAGTAAGTCCCTTACCATGTGCCTATTATGTGCTGAAGCACCGTCTTGTTGTAAATAAACATTATTTCTTGCTGCTAATGGCATGTTATCCAACTCCATTATTACACATTCTTCCAAAATTTGGATGTATCCTTGAGCATTCAAATTTTCATTAAAAATTCTGTAGTTAAGGACTCTGTTTTGATATAGCGCCACCCATACATGGAACCCAAACCGTCCTTGTTGTATGCTGGCGACCGTCTGATGAGGATTTATGTTTGACTAATATCGATTATTATGTCGATTAAAAATTCCTTCGCTAGATATAATAGCCTCGTCGGTCCATATTATATTTTGAAAAAATTGGGATTCCGATTAATCTGCTGCGAATACCAATGACAAAATGTTAAACGCCGCTCTTCATCTCCAGGATGTAAGTTATGAACCTTTCTTATTTTATATGGTTTATACTTATGCTTTCTTAACGTTTTTAAAACTTTAGATGTACTTGTGCCAATATCTTTCTCAATATTACGGCTAGATATCGTCGGATCAGCAGCAACACAAGCTTATGTATTTATTTTATCTCTTGTTCTATTTGCCTTATTGTAAATCTTATTTCTTGGTTTTTCAAATGGTCCATACTCACTTAAATTGTGATATAATCTTTCAAATATTTGTTGTTCAGGCTGTCGTCGTTCCGGATAACGCTAAAATATAAGTCTAGAGCTGCGTCTTTATTTTTATTACTCTCAATGTAGTACTCAAGCATATTTAATTTTTCATAATTTTGAAAATTATTCATTTTAATTACCTTTTTAAAACATATAATCGGAAACGAAATAAGAATACCAATACATAATTGTTACTGAATTTTATGACAAACAAACAAAAACAATTGCTTAAAACATTCAATTAATGGCCAACTAAAAAAATGTTTTTTAGTATTTTAGCTATTTAGGACAATGCAAAATATTTAGTGTTATATATTGTTGCAATCTCAAGAAAAATGCAATTTTTGAGATTATCAGATACAGGGTGTCTCATTTAAGAAAATGCTACTTTTGATAATATCTCAAAAATCAAACATCTATATTTTTTAAGAACGCCACTGGATTCAACGTAAAAAGTCATAAAACTTTCGTATCCAAAGCTTTTTATCTCCATAAATAACCGAGTCATAAGAGATAATAAAACCTGCAGATTTTGAGAATCACTCTGTATCTTCGAAACCAATTTAGTTAGCGTAGATCCGATTGCGCCATTAAACTAAACACTAAAAAAAGTTAGTTTTTTTGTATCTCTTACCGTTTAGCTTATACCCTATAATATTAACGAAAAAAAACCACCCTGTACACTGCTTGTTAACGTAACGAACAAAAAATCTTGAATGGGGGGTTTCGGCTTTTCTCAATGACGTATATTTCTTGCAGAATTTTGTATAACTAATGATAGTTTTATCTGAATCTTTTACAACGAAGTTCCTCTCTGTTCCATTTTTGGTAGCTCTAATGTTAACAAGAAGTCTGTTGCCCAAATCAGTCACATCATTAATTGACAATTCGACTAATTCAAGTCCTCTACAAGCCCCTGCCACACCAAATATGAGTGTTACCTACAAAAAAATCATTTTTAAAAGTAGGTACAATGATTTTTGGACATACTCACTTTTGTCATTAAAAATGTGTCATCTGAAGCTTCCTTTAGAAACGTATCAATCTGTTCTATAGTTGGTACCTTTGACTTCTTCGCTTTGTAACCAAAATTTTTCCTTTTCAGAAGCCTCGTCAATTTGTGGAATTTACTTATATCAACATTATGTTTAACTTTAAGCAAACATTGAATACTGGTCCCACAATATAGAAGCAGCAAATTTGTTTACCTTTTCATTAAAAAATCCCAGCAAAGCATCTTCGTTAAAATTTGTAATTTTCTTTTCACAGCATCACTTTAAAAATATCATACTCTTTATCGTAAATTTTACGAGATTTGGAAGGCAGTAAGTCTTCTAAAGCCTCTTCAGCGGCTTTTTCTAGCTGGCTTCGCCCTCGAGGCAACAAACCCCACTCGCGGGATGAAATGCTGCACTTTGGTCCCTCTATATATAATATACTATAGCACAATTTTATTTATATATTTTAAGCATATTTAATGTTAAGTCAAATAATTGAATGACCATACAGGTTTTTTTTTCACATATCCCTTTATTTAAAATGCCACAACTCTGCCACTGGCTAAGCAAAATTCATTTAATAATCGCCATTTTATAGTACGTTTTATGTGCTTTATATTTTTTTCGTAAAATGCTTTGTTTTTAAGATATCACCAAAAAATTGAAGAAAGTCCGATTTCATCCCTTTAGGGGGCTGTTTAGGGGTGCCAGACACGGCGGATTAATGGTGGGGTTTGGTGGTAATATACAGGACATCTATACAAACTTGTATACCAAGTTTCAGCTTGTCTCTAATTTGTTCAAGGTTTCTCAGGGCTAGTGGGCCGACATTTAATAACATCCTGAAAATAAGTGTTATTGCGAAATGAAAGATTTAATGTTTTATCGTAGTTCGGAATGCTTTGAGTTCCGGCGTTATCAAATGTGTATTACTAAAAGGTTTGATCATCATTCAACATACTTTAAATAACATTGTATAAACTATTCATAGAATAAATAATAGAAATTAATATTACTTCATCATATTACAAATAATATAAAATTTAAGGCATGACATACCATAAATCTAAAATGCAAAGTTCAAGTGGATAAAACGTTAATTGGCATTACTTTGGGATTTTAAGACTAATTTGTTTACGTATTATTAAATTTTCATTGTGTTTTTTCATGCATATTTTAAAATGTATTGTCAAGGTCTACGTACTGTTTTCATCAGTACCTACCTGATTAAGCATCTGCTCTTATTTTATTTTCTGAATATTAACAATCCTTTATCAGTTGGTAACAATAAAAAATAATCCATATTCTGTAAAACTAGTTTGAGAGATAAGATCAAAAGTGAACTATATAAGCGCGAAAAATTGATAACTAGTCAGTTTTGTCATAGTGACAGCAGGTGCTAATTGCGTGTGGAAAATGTCACCTAATATTAGAAAAATTGAAAATAAAAATGAAATCGATCGACTCCTAAATGATAATTTTGTATCGGAAGTTCGTAGTGGCTTTGTGGAAGTGGGTAACGATAATTTTTGTGTACCTGTTTACTATGAAAAATTCGAAAAAATTTTAAACAAATTTGAAGTCCGGGATAGTGACGTATATTTGGTGGCACACCCAAAGACAGGTACGTTAATGGGTTACTAGGAATTATTACAGATCACTGTATTACATCATTGAATGTTCAATAGTTAAAGCACACTTGTTATAGATAACGTTATCTAAAAATCAATACACAAGCCTTTTTCACTTATAGGTACGACGTGGGCTCAAGAGATGATATGGCTGATAATCAACAACCTTGATTACGAAAGCGCACACGAGGATATATTAAAACGTTTTCCAACTCTTGAGTATGTTCACCAATCAAATCTACCTTATCTCAATAACAAGTTTTTTTTACAGAGCAGCAGCCCATATTGATAGCGAATTAGTGGATATGAGTATGTTTTTTGGATGTGATTACATGACATACCTAAATGAACTACCAGAACCCCGTTGTATTAAATCCCATCTGCATTGGTCCTTATTACCAGAACAAATCAAAAACGGCACTAAAAAACCAAAAATTATTAGCGTACTTCGAAATCCTGAAGATACATGCGTATCATTTTATCATCACTGTAGACTAATTGAAGGCTACAAGGGAACATTTGAAGAATTTTGCGATCTGTTTCTAGCGGGGAGATGTAAGCACATTCTTTAACATGAAATAAACCAACTTATTTTTCCTTTTAGCGTGTTACGGTCCATTCTGGAAATCACTTTTAAGTATATGGAAAGAAAAACATCGTTCGAATATTCTATTTATAAAGTATATAGATATGAAAAAAAATCTCTCTGGCGTAATTAAGGATGTTGCAAAATTTTTGGAGAGAGATTTAAATGAGGACGCAGTTGATGCGTTGGTAAAACATTTAAGTTTTGATGCAATGAAGAAAATCCAGCTGTAAATTTTCAAACAATTATTGATACATTTGCAGTAATGTATAATATGACAACAACCGAAAATGTATTTATTCGTCGTGGTGTTGTTGGAGGATACAAATCTGAAATGACACAAGAACAAATTGCAAAATTTAAAAAGTGGACGGAAGAAAATCTTGAAGGATCCGATTTGGACGTTGAATGATCAATGTATTATTGTAGATTTAGGTTTATTTCATGCACATGAATCTGTAAATCATTGTAATTGTGATATTTCATTACTTTGACTACTTTATCATACTAAATTAATACGTAAATGGTAGACGAAACACTCTTAGTACACACATGGTGAAAAGTAGGAAGTTATGTTCAAATATTTATTATTCCATGTTTTCTCAAATTAATCATTGTAATAGGAGACAGTTAACCTACATTATAAAACAATTTCAAATTATTATAACAATTATGTTTAAATCTTAAAGAAAACGTTGTTTATTATATTATATAGTAACATCATACATAAAAGTAGTACTGTAGCACTGGAATTTTTTTGGAAAAAAAGTGAAATGCGGATCCTTCTAGACATGCTTTTCCTTTTAGGATCTTTTTGTGAAACTTGTAATGATCCAGATGAGTCCTTACGAATTTTGCTTTCCTAGAAATAATTCCTATCAAAACGTATTTCCTAGTTACTTCCACAACTGCTCTATCACTATTTAAAAATGATATCAGTTGTTCCCCTCCAGCCTTTCCCCGATCCTCAACATATAATCGGGCCGGCGAGAGGTGTCTTATGACTTATCTTTTAGTAAAGCATGGTTTAAGATTTTAAAAAGTTATATCGATATTGGTTCATATAGTTAGTAATTTTGAATACCAACAAAATATCGTCAATGTTTCTAGGTTATTTTCAAATTTAAGCCGCGCTGTCAAATTTAAATAGTGAAAATTATTAGCGTACCTGGATAATGGAAGTTAAAGGTAAACTTGACCCTCCGTTATCGCGTTCCATCTCGAAATAATGCAGTATATTGATTAACATTACTTCAGTGTGGCTTTTCAAAGATTTACCTTTTAATGACATCATTATTTGTTACAAAATAAATAAATGCATTCAATCAATTGGAAATACATTTTGCATTATAAACTTACCTCGTAATAATGAATATTAATAATAATAGTTTTGAAAAAAACTGTTGTTTACAAATGCAATGGAAACTACTAGATTGCGAAGCAAAGATAAATTATTATAACTACAAAACACGATGCGATTATACGAAACGAAATACGAAGAATAATTTGAGGTTAAATAGCCAAGAAGATATCTGACAGCGTCATGCGCTTTGACTTTAGAATCAACATACGTTTTTAAGTCCTGCATTTAAAATATATAGCACGTATATTATATAACCCGTCTTTCTTTAAGTGGGAACTTCGCACTAAGATAAAGGGGAGTCCGCCATGAGCACCTCTCCCCGGCGCTGCTATACAATTCTAATTCTACCAGATACATTGCACTTACTTATTAACAAACCTGAGACTCACATACACTTTGTACACAACCAGACACATTTACACCTCCATTATACATACCAGATACATGTTGCTTAATTAATTAACACTGCTCTCTTACTACTTATTACCACAACCCTTCCAGACATATTAGAATCATACTTAACACCCTCACACTTACACTTAACCTGATGTACATAAACCTTTACATTCTTTGACCCAACCTGCTAGTTTTACTGGTTTACCTACTTTCCACCGATAGCTTCTCCTTGTTCAACCCCAATTCATAAACATTTACCCTTTTGATTAATACCTGCATATCTATCCCAAAAACCCTCTTCGGAGGCACCTCTAAACCAAAACAGCTTGGAGGTTAACGCCCCAAGTTGTGGGTGTAAAGTTGCTATAAGTACACTTTATTGGAATTGCGGAGTTGATTAAGCTATTTTCCAGCAAAGGGGTACTAATGACATAATTAATAACCACACTACCACAAGTGTGAAAAGCAATTTAAATAATTTATAGGTCGAATCGTTAACGTTTGAGGTAAAGATCGACGTCGCTATATGCCTGGTGCCCCGTGTGTATAGTCACTTCTCAAAGTAATTATTAACCTTTAAGTGACTTCCGTACAGGCAAACAGTGTCTGAAGGTGAAGGCCCTGAGCACATTGATTTATACCCATACTTTCCCGAATCCAACTATTAATCAGCCAAAACTACCCTTTATACCCTAAGTATTTGATTATACTCCACATCCCCAATCCTAGAAATTATAGATTGGTAAAACACATGGTCGATCATAACCCAAATATTGACAAAAACATATAAAGTATAAACAATACTCACCTGTAACACTTCCCCATACAACCACACTCCGTTATAATAAAACCTAATTACACAAAACACATCACCGTACAAGTAATTAATCATTCATTAATTTTCACCGATAAGAATATAAAATTCACTGACCGATATTTTCTATTATCCTCGCACGTGAAAGTGACAGTGGCGTACCTCACGGACGAGTTACTAAGAATGCTCACTTTATTTCATAATTTATTATTCCTTATTTTATACCAGGATACATTTCTAGTTTATTATTATTGTCATATAGAGTTCTTTTTTAATTTTGTAATTATAGTCCACAAAGAGTAAGGTGGTCTGAATCACGGCTAGTAGGGACAGGAAGAGGTCAAAATGTGGGGTTGGGTGCTCGCCGTTTTGTCGGCTTTTCTTCCATTTTCAACCTCGATGCCATTTTCAATCCCTTGACGGTATTTTCGCTGAGTGTTAAGAGCCTTTTAGCAGTCCAGCTTCTGGAGGGTAGTCAAATGCGCGCGAAGGCATGGTTAGTCACGTGACCAGATTATGACCCATAATTAAATTCAGCCGCCACTTTGTTTTTAATTATGAGTTATAATTAAATTGCAGTGCGCTCCTTTCGCTTACGATAATTAAATGCTTAATTTGCCTCAGATTAGTTTAATACAAGGGAACATTTGAAGAATTTTGCGATCTGTTTCTAGCGGGAGATGTAAGCACATTCTTTAACATGAAATAAACCAACTTATTTTTCCTTTTAGCGTGTTACGGTCCATTCTGGAAATCACTTTTAAGTATATGGAAAGAAAAACATCGTTCGAATATTCTATTTATAAAGTATATAGATATGAAAAAAAATCTCTCTGGCGTAATTAAGGATGTTGCAAAATTTTTGGAGAGAGATTTAAATGAGGACGCAGTTGATGCGTTGGTAAAACATTTAAGTTTTGATTCAATGAAGAAAAATCCAGCTGTAAATTTTCAAACAATTATTGATACATTTGCAGTAATGTATAATATGACAACAACCGAAAATGTATTTATTCGTCGTGGTGTTGTTGGAGGATACAAATCTGAAATGACACAAGAACAAATTGCAAAATTTAAAAAGTGGACGGAAGAAAATCTTGAAGGATCCGATTTGGACGTTGAATGATCAATGTATTATTGTAGATTTAGGTTTATTTCATGCACATGAATCTGTAAATCATTGTAATTGTGATATTTCATTACTTTGACTACTTTATCATACTAAATTAATACGTAAATGGTAGACGAAACACTCTTAGTACACACATGGTGAAAAGTAGGAAGTTATGTTCAAATATTTATTATTCCATGTTTTCTCAAATTAATCATTGTAATAGGAGACAGTTAACCTACATTATAAAACAATTTCAAATTATTATAACAATTATGTTTAAATCTTAAAGAAAACGTTGTTTATTATATTATATAGTAACATCATACATAAAAGTAGTACTGTAGCACTGGAATTTTTTTGGAAAAAAAGTGAAATGCGGATCCTTCTAGACATGCTTTTCCTTTTAGGATCTTTTGTGAAACTTGCAATGATCCAGATGAGTCCTTACGAATTTTCTTTCCTAGAAATAATTCCTATCAAAACGTATTTCCTAGTTACTTCACAACTGCTCTATCACTATTTAAAAATGATATCAGTTGTTCCCCTCCAGCCTTTCCCCGATCCTCAACATATAATCGGGCCGGCGAGAGGTGTCTTATGACTTATCTTTTAGTAAAGCATGGTTTAAGATTTTAAAAAGTTATATCGATATTGGTTCATATAGTTAGTAATTTTGAATACCAACAAAATATCGTCAATGTTTCTAGGTTATTTTCAAATTTAAGCCGCGCTGTCAAATTTAAATAGTGAAAATTATTAGCGTACCTGGATAATGGAAGTTAAAGGTAAACTTGACCCTCCGTTATCGCGTTCCATCTCGAAATAATGCAGTATATTGATTAACATTACTTCAGTGTGGCTTTTCAAAGATTTACCTTTTAATGACATCATTATTTGTTACAAAATAAATAAATGCATTCAATCAATTGGAAATACATTTTGCATTATAAACTTACCTCGTAATAATGAATATTAATAATAATAGTTTTGAAAAAAACTGTTGTTTACAAATGCAATGGAAACTACTAGATTGCGAAGCAAAAGATAAATTATTATAACTACAAAACACGATGCGATTATACGAAACGAAATACGAAGAATAATTTGAGGTTAAATAGCCAAGAAGATATCTGACAGCGTCATGCGCTTTGACTTTAGAATCAACATACGTTTTTAAGTCCTGCATTTAAAATATATAGCACGTATATTATATAACCCGTCTTTCTTTAAGTGGGAACTTCGCACTAAGATAAAGGGGAGTCCGCCATGAGCACCTCTCCCCGGCGCTGCTATACAATTCTAATTCTACCAGATACATTGCACTTACTTATTAACAAACCTGAGACTCACATACACTTTGTACACAACCAGACACATTTACACCTCCATTATACATACCAGATACATGTTGCTTAATTAATTAACACTGCTCTCTTACTACTTATTACCACAACCCTTCCAGACATATTAGAATCATACTTAACACCCTCACACTTACACTTAACCTGATGTACATAAACCTTTACATTCTTTGACCCAACCTGCTAGTTTTACTGGTTTACCTACTTTCCACCCCGATAGCTTCTCCCTTGTTCAACCCCAATTCATAAACATTTACCCTTTTGATTAATACCTGCATATCTATCCCAAAAACCCTCTTCGGAGGCACCTCTAAACCAAAACAGCTTGGAGGTTAACGCCCCAAGTTGTGGGTGTAAAGTTGCTATAAGTACACTTTATTGGAATTGCCGGAGTTGATTAAGCCCGTATTTTCCAGCAAAGGGGTACTAATGACATAATTAATAACCACACCCTACCACAAGTGTGAAAAGCAATTTAAATAATTTATAGGTCGAATCGTTAACGTTTGGAGGTAAAGATCGACGTCGCTATATGCCTGGTGCCCCGTGTGTATAGTCACTTCTCAAAGTAATTATTAACCTTTAAGTGACTTCCGTACAGGCAAACAGTGTCTGAAGGTGAAAGCCCTGAGCACATTGATTTATACCCATACTTTCCCGAATCCAACTATTAATCAGCCAAAACTACCCCTTTATACCCCTAAGTATTTGATTATACTCCACATCCCCAATCCTAGAAATTATAGATTGGTAAAACACATGGTCGATCATAACCCAAATATTGACAAAAACATATAAAGTATAAACAATACTCACCTGTAACACTTCCCCATACAACCACACTCCGTTATAATAAAACCTAATTACACAAAAACACATCACCGTACAAGTAATTAATCATTCATTAATTTTCACCGATAAGAATATAAAATTCCCACTGACCGATATTTTCTATTATCCTCGCACGTGAAAAGTGACAGTGGCGTACCTCACGGACGAGTTACTAAGAATGCTCACTTTATTTCATAATTTATTATTCCTTATTTTATACCAGGATACATTTCTAGTTTATTATTATTGTCATATAGAGTTCTTTTTTATTTTTGTAATTATAGTCCACAAAAGAGTAAGGTGGTCTGAATCACGGCTAGTAGGGACAGGAAGAGGTCAAAATGTGGGGGGGTTGGGGGGTGTGCTCGCCCGTTTTTTGTCGGCTTTTCTTCGGGGGCCATTTTCAACCTCGATGCCATTTTCAATCCCTTGACGGTATTTTCGCTGAGTGTTAAGAGCCTTTTTAGCAGTCCAGCTTCTGGAGGGTAGTCAAATGCGCGCGAAGGGGGCAGGGGTGGGGTTAGTCACGTGACCAGATTATGACCCATAATTAAATTCAGCCGCCACTTTGTTTTTAATTATGAGTTATAATTAAATTGCAGTGCGCTCCTTTCGCTTACGATAATTAAATGCTTAATTTGCCTCAGATTAGTTTAATTGGTTCTTGTACTTGCAAGAAGGGGTGGTTCATTTTTCTCTATTTGGGCCATTCACTGTACACACGGAACGATAAGCATATAAGGGTTTGATATTTATATTCCTTATTCCTTTTACAATAATAACTATTCCAACTTAAAGCTACTAAACGATTTTACAACACTAAATATAAGAAATTAAAGACATTTCTGATGGGACGCCTGGTCTGGGTTGGTTCTGGTGCTCCAATACACCGGTCACTGGATTCTAGGAATAGGTTATTCGGGACTCGCATTCTAATATTATAACAAAAATCCTAATTAACATGACTTTTTATAATTATTTGAAGGGCTTAATGCTGTACTGTCTTCAGAAGCTGCTCGGAGGCCTACATACAGTTACTCTAACGGTATCACAAAAAGTTACGTAACCGGAGAATGCCCGCGCTTGCTCGGAAGAAGATCAATCGGAAAATCAATAATTTTAAGTAGAGTTTATGCGCATGCGATTATTACATTCGAATGAATTGGATGATATTGGTCTGCTTTAATACAGAATTTTAAAGTAAATAAATGCACTTTTCTACTTTTAATTTCTATGCAATAGACTTTTATATTTTATTAAATATAACTTATACGGCTTATTATTTACAAACGAAGTTTCACGAAACTAATTGGTATGTACAGAGTTTTATTAACTACTGGTTTAGAGTAATTACTTCAACAAATGAATTGTCTGCTTTTTCTGTCGTAACTGATTTAACCTTTATATGAGGTACACGTTACGGAGGAGTTGTATTTTCTTTACTTAAGATCTTTAAACCTTCAGAAAACGTGATAGATATGCAAATTATTATTAATTTTGGTTTATATATTACGAATGCTGTTTTCTTAAAGCGGAATTACTCCTTTAAGACGGATTTATCGCGAATGGCGACCGGACGTAAACGCAGAGCGTCTTCATAGAGTTGGAGGATCACGATGTGGCGTCTGACAGTAATGTTATCTGCAGGCTTCTGGTACTTCTGGTTTTTATCACTTATTTTGCCTTGTGGGTGGTGTTAGCTAGTATAGTAGGTGTTGGATGAAGGATCATTTATAAGAATCTGGGACTAACCCGTTGCGCTGTATAAATGAGACTTCTGGAGCTGGTGGAATTAAGACAAAAACCTTTCTTTCCAACGGATTAAATGAAAGATGACTACAGGCGTTCAGCCCGTCATGACATCGTTCAATCTGCGTATTGTGTAATATGGTGCAATAAAACTTACGTGCCTTTAACCTCAGATTACAACGATCAGCAGCTCGGTTATATGGAGATGATTTTCAGGTGGTGTTGTCGAGGTAACTCGGCTAATGATGCACGACGGTAACAGATGAATATTATAACGCAATGATGAACAGGTAGGCGGAACCAAGTAACGCAAACAAGAGCGACAGACGCGCAGTCAGGATTCTTTGGTAGCATCGACACTCAGGTAGGGTCGGCGGAACGGATCTGCGTACAAGCAGATGTCAACAGAACGGATTGAGGAGCAAGTGGCCTCGGCAATGGCTAGACACGCAAGCAGGAACTCGACAATGGAACGATCGGCGCACGAGTAGCAAGTTATCGCGGCATCAGCCCGGCACCCAAACAGGAAGTCGGTAGCGCGTCTCTGACAGGAAAACTTTCGACATTTTTGAAATTAACGTCGGAGGGGATATAAAATTCATTATTTGATGATTTCTGCAAAATTTGATTGAAACAGAATAATTAGCAAATAATTAATGGTGGAAAAATTTGGTAAAGGACGCTGGCTCTTTACATTGTACCATAACCTTTTGTTTTTAATTATAAGTTTTAATTAAATTCCTCTGCATTTTGGTTTTAATTATGAATCATAATTAATTTGCATCATCTGAACCCTTTTAACTAATTTATAAGTAAATTTTTTCGGCCACTTTGTTGGTAGGCCATTTCGCTATTGGCAGTTTTTCATGAAGAGTCATAATTAAATTCATCCGCCATTTTGTTTTTAATTATGAGTCATAAATAAAATTTGTCGGCCATTTTGTTTTTTGCGACTATGTTGTCGGTCAGTTTTGTTTTGGCGGGAAATTTGAAATAGTATTCTAGGAAGCCGGGTCTTCGTCCCTTGTCCGGTCTTCGCCCTAAAATTCCGCCACCAATTTCCTTTTAATTATGAGTCACAATTAAATTTTTTAGGCTATCTTGTTTCGTCGGCCATTTCTGTTTTGGAGGGAAATTTGAAACAGTATTCTAGTAAGGGGGCCTTCATACTAGCTCATAAAACATGTATGGAAGTAGTCACGTGACTCGGCCAAAGTCCAATTATGAGTCATTAACCTAACCTAAAATTTTATATTGTACGTGCATTGACCTAACCTAAAATTTTGCGTGTATTAACCTAACTTATTACGCGAGTATTAACCTAACCTAACCGTACATGTATTAATATAACCTAATATTGTACTACCTAACCTAGAAATTTGTGTGTGTGTGTGTGTGTGTGTGCGCGCGCGCATGCGTGTGAGTACGTGTGTGGCACGAACGTACTTGAGTATGTGTGTGCGTAATCTTTTTCCCAATCATTAACATAAAGTAATTATGTTCTGGATTTCCCCCAATTATGTAACCAACAATAACAACGAGTATTGACCTAACCTAAATCGTGCGTTTATTAATCTAACCTAATATTGTAAGTGTATTGACCTAACCTGAAAACTTTTGCGTGTATGTGTGGCAAAATGGCCGACAAAATTTAATTATGGCTCATAATTAAAAGGGTTGTGACGTTGCAATATAATTATGACTCATAATTAAAACAAAATGGCGGCGCAATTTAATTATGCCGTAATAACTTATAACAAAATGGCGGCGGAATTTAATTGTGAGTCATAATCTGGTCACGTGACTACACCCGCACCTGCCCCCTGCGCGCGCATTTGCGTATCCTTCAGGGGCTGGACTGACAAAAAGTCTCTTAACATTATCAAAAGAGCCCTAATTGGGGGTGAAAATACCCTCAAGGGGTTGAAAATGCGATCAAGGGTCGAAAATGGCCCCCGAAAAGAAGTCGACAAAAACCGGGCGGGGCCACGTGGTGAAAGTGGGCGTGTCCTCAACTTACTTCTACTTACAAAACACAAAAACTCGAAAACAAATAAACAATCAAACACGTGAACCCCCAAATATAGAAACACGTAAATAAGTAAATAGGTAAACACGCAACCTCCAAAACAAAAAGATTAACCAACAAACACCCATATATGACAATACTGTAAGAAAACCTAACAGAACCATGTAAGTCAGTAACCGTACAAACACATTATCAAAAACCAAGTATACAAATCCAAAAAAAAAAAAAAAAAAAAAAAAAAAAAAAAAAAAAAAAAAAAAAAAAAAAAAAAAAAAAAAAAAAAAAAAAAAAAAAAAAAAAAAAAAAAAAAAAAAAAAAAAAAAAAAAAAAAAAAAAAAAAAAAAAAAAAAAAAAAAAAAAAAAAAAAAAAAAAAAAAAAAAAAAAAAAAAAAAAAAAAAAAAAAAAAAAAAAAAAAAAAAAAAAAAAAAAAAAAAAAAAAAAAAAAAAAAAAAAAAAAAAAAAAAAAAAAAAAAAAAAAAAAAAAAAAATTTTTTTTTTTTTTTTTTTTTTTTTTTTTTTTTTTTTTTTTTTTTTTTTTTTTTTTTTTTTTTTTTTTTTTTTTTTTTTTTTTTTTTTTTTTTTTTTTTTTTTTTTTTTTTTTTTTTTTTTTTTTTTTTTTTTTTTTTTTTTTTTTTTTTTTTTTTTTTTTTTTTTTTAATACGATTTTTAGGTTTTTTTAATTTCAATTACATATGTTAAATTATAGTACTGTGGTACCTTAACGTATAATTGGTAAGGCATTTACTTCAAAGTTTTAGGAAAACTTTGCTGATTCTTCTTCGGCCTCAAGTAAAAAACTGACGTCCTTTTTAATTAGGTAAGATCCAGAAGTAATGCCGTGAAGATGCAAAAAGTAACGTAAAGTCGGTTATGAGTATCATCGTTACGGTGCCTATATAGCTTGGTCCAAGCGAATTTTTTATTAACTTTACTTAATAAAACGATTATTATTAACATGGTGGAACCCTTATATATATATATATATATATATATATATATATATATATATATTGAGATGTTCAGAAAGAGGTAATAGAAGTATCGGACAGCTTACATGACATTTGGGTAATAAAAGGGTGATTTCTAGCTCGATACAAGTGCGAGACAATATTTATATAAATCTGGTTCACGATGTGTTTAAAATAAATTTGTTTGGTATAAATTAATCTGAATATCATTTGCTTAGTTTGGTTTCATCATAAAAAGCAATTTGCTGCTACCAAAATTGTCAAGAATGTTAAATATCACCATTTTCGTAAAGTCATTTTAGTATTGCAATTATTGCAATAAAATCAATTTTTCAAAGGTAATTTGGCAAGTGGACACTTTACAGGTGTTTAAACATGGACTATGTAGTTAGGATTATGTTAGGGATAGTGTATGTTTAGTTTTTAAAGGCAGGAAATACAAAATTTAGTAAAAGGGTTATAATATGGACAGTATAGACATTTTTCGCATATATTTTTGGAAGCGAATTAGTGACAAAAATTATAATACAAGATTCACAATAAGAAAACATTTAGAACATTATGGCATACAGACATTTATAGTGCCGTACATTTTATAGTGAAAAATTTCAAAAGAGTGTTAGACGATGAGACTTTTTCAATGCAAGACTATATAACATTATGCATTGCAAATAATTAGTGAGAACAATAAAGACAAGTAGTACAAACCTTAAACATAACATTTTAAGTGTTAAAACATTTTAAATATAAATTAATTTCATTTTAGATTTAAGTTTGGTTACGTTGTAAATTTTAGGTTTTTACATAATTTTATACTTTTTCCACATTATTAAACGTAGATTTTGCTCTTAAAGCAAATAAATTTGTCGGCCATTTTGTTTTTTTGCGACTATGTTGTCGGTCAGTTTTGTTTTGGCGGGAAATTTGAAATAGTATTCTAGGAAGCCGGGTCTTCGTCCCTTGTCCGGTCTTCGCCCTAAAATTCCGCCACCAATTTCCTTTTAATTATGAGTCACAATTAAATTTTTTAGGCTATCTTGTTTCGTCGGCCATTTCTGTTTTGGAGGGAAATTTGAAACAGTATTCTAGTAAGGGGGCCTTCATACTAGCTCATAAAACATGTATGGAAGTAGTCACGTGACTCGGCCAAAGTCCAATTATGAGTCATTAACCTAACCTAAAATTTTATATTGTACGTGCATTGACCTAACCTAAAATTTTGCGTGTATTAACCTAACTTATTACGCGAGTATTAACCTAACCTAACCGTACATGTATTAATATAACCTAATATTGTACTACCTAACCTAGAAATTTGTGTGTGTGTGTGTGTGTGTGTGTGTGCGCGCGCGCATGCGTGTGAGTACGTGTGTGTGCGCACGAACGTACTTGAGTATGTGTGTGCGTAATCTTTTTTCCCAATCATTAACATAAAGTAATTATGTTCTGGATTTCCCCCAATTATGTAACCAACAATAACAACGAGTATTGACCTAACCTAAATCGTGCGTTTATTAATCTAACCTAATATTGTAAGTGTATTGACCTAACCTGAAAACTTTTGCGTGTATGTGTGGCAAAATGGCCGACAAAATTTAATTATGGCTCATAATTAAAAGGGTTGTGACGTTGCAATATAATTATGACTCATAATTAAAACAAAATGGCGGCGCAATTTAATTATGCCGTAATAACTTATAACAAAATGGCGGCGGAATTTAATTGTGAGTCATAATCTGGTCACGTGACTACACCCGCACCTGCCCCCTGCGCGCGCATTTGCGTATCCTTCAGGGGCTGGACTGACAAAAAGTCTCTTAACATTATCAAAAGAGCCCTAATTGGGGGTGAAAATACCCTCAAGGGGTTGAAAATGCGATCAAGGGTCGAAAATGGCCCCCGAAAAGAAGTCGACAAAAACCGGGCGGGGCCACGTGGTGAAAGTGGGCGTGTCCTCAACTTACTTCTACTTACAAAACACAAAAACTCGAAAACAAATAAACAATCAAACACGTGAACCCCCAAATATAGAAACACGTAAATAAGTAAATAGGTAAACACGCAACCTCCAAAACAAAAAGATTAACCAACAAACACCCATATATGACAATACTGTAAGAAAACCTAACAGAACCATGTAAGTCAGTAACCGTACAAACACATTATCAAAGAAACCAAGTATACAAATCCAGACACAAACACGCAACCCTTAAAACTACAAAAATGGCCGGCAAGCTTCCATAACATTCTCCAAGTCAGCAACGAAACATACCACAGAAACTGAAACATGTAAAAAACTAGTAATCAAGTAACACATACGCAAACTAGCAAACATCAAAACAAACCCACAAACACCCAAACAAAAGAGTTAACAATATGCGCCCATGCACAAAATATGCAAGTGCACAAACGTATAAACACACGAACAAGTAAACATGCCAACACGAATTCGCCAATACAAATGTAACTCAAACTAACAGATACATTCAAATTCCTAGCTTTTTTGGATATTTAATATTGTATTTTTGTATTTATGTTTTACACAAATCTATACGTTTCGACAATACTTACACTTATCGTCCTCAGCAGTAGTAAAATCTTTTAGAATGGTTGACGTTGAAAAAAATTTATGAAATATGAAAAAGTGAAAACGCGAACATAAGCCTGCTATTAATATATAAGTTTGATAAACGTATAGATCCAACTATGATATGCAATTTTAGTAAAAAATAACTAGATTCTTAATAAATTAAATATTGTTAAACTACCTTGAAAATAACAAACCAGGACACCCCCTAACGGTCGAAAGCTAACAGTGGAAAATGTCATAATCAAAGAGCAAATTTATCAAAATTTAGTTAAATCATGATGTAAGTGTAAATTTGTGAAAAACTTTAATTTGAAATTAATAAAGGCCTTCACACACAGAAACGGCACATCACTTAAAAATCTAGTCAAATCTAACAAAGAAAAAGCTTTGTTAATAATTGTAAGTGTTATTTTACAATGAAAACACAACCTAATATGTTTAATACGATTTTTAGTTTTTTTTTTTTAATTTCAATTACATATGTTAAATTATAGTACTGTGGTACCTTAACGTATAATTGGTAAGGCATTTACTTCAAAGTTTTAGGAAAACTTTGCTGATTCTTCTTCGGCCTCAAGTAAAAAACTGACGTCCTTTTTAATTAGGTAAGATCCAGAAGTAATGCCGTGAAGATGCAAAAAGTAACGTAAAGTCGGTTATGAGTATCATCGTTACGGTGCCTATATAGCTTGGTCCAAGCGAATTTTTTATTAACTTTTACTTAATAAAACGATTATTATTAACATGGTGGAACCCTTATATATATATATATATATATATATATATATATATATATATATACATAGACATGTAATAAGTTTAAATTATAATTGGTTAAATAAATTGTTATTCGCCACACTTGAATTAAAAGAAATAATGAGATTAATGATATTAGTAAATCGTAATGTATTTTACTACAACTTCGGCACTTTGTGCCATCATCAATTTAACATGATAACTTTTGTTAATTTTATTAAAATAATTTGCCTCGACTAGCATCTCCAGGGGATAGGGTTCAATATAGTTCAGTATTAAAAGAAAAACATTAAACATTTATGTAAGGTTCTTTTGTACATTAAATTCAATCGTGATTTTAATTAAATCTGGAATTGCATAAACTTTTCATTTATTCAAACACCTTCTATCATCTGAAAATATACTACATGTTGTGCGCATGTGAATTTCGTTGACCTTAATATATGTGTATGTGTAACATCATAAACAAACAATACTAATAATTTAATTTGGGTAAGTGTTTTTTTTCTTTTAAATAATATTGAATCAATATAAAATCAATAAATGGTTGTAGTATTTCCAGACTAGTATATAATTCATTTGTATCCTTTACATAAATACACATAAATAAATTTTAATAAAAATTATTATTAATTTTATTAAATACATAAATAAAAAGTTTACTTCGAGTAGGATTTGAACCTACGACCTGTACTTTGTTAGAGTACCGCACTAACCAACTGCGCCATCAAGGTTCAAGCCCCAATCGATCTAAATTTTGTCTTTATGTATGTAGAACGGATGTAAATTCTAAATATAATGAGATTACAATCAAGTTACTTATATTAATGGAATGTGAGCCTGCAATATCGCAAGGATTCACACATACCAAAGCAACTTGACTAATATTAAATTATTATAAGTTTTTGTTATGAACGAATAAGTTCAAAGGTAAATATGTAATTAAAAATTATTATTAATTTTATTAAATACATAAATAAAAAAATACTTATCTTTTTTGGGATTTTTTAATGGTGTACTTTAAATTATACAATCTAAACGTTTCGATAATATAATTTGAAACATTAACGTTACAAAATACACCTAAAAAACCTTCAGTTTGGTATAGATATGTAGATGACACATTTGTTATTTGGAAACATGGAGAAGAAGCACTGCATGAGTTTTTGGTTTTTATAAATGGTATACATCCTAGTATTCAGTTTACCATGGAAAAAGAAACTAATGGAAGTTTACCATTTCTTGACATATTAATATCTAAAAATAATAATTCACTATCTTTTAAGGTTTACAGAAAGCCGACACACACTGATAGATACCTTCATAAATTATCCAACCACCATCCACGTCAAAAAATTAGTGTAATTAAATCTTTAGTAGATCGAGCAAAACGAATTTGTGACCCTGAATTTTGAATGATGAATAAAAGATTTAAGAAAATCCTTACAAGATAATGGATATTCACTTACAGATATTAATAATGTTATCACACCTTCTAGGCGTAACCTTAAAGAAAAACCAGTTCTTAATGTTGGTACTGCTTTTCTTCCTTTTATAGCTAATGTTACAAATAGAATTGAAAAATCCTAATCAAATATGGCATTAGGACTATTTTTAAACCTACAAGAAAAATTAAAGAACATTTAAGATCACCTAAAGATGTGTCAAACCCTTTGTCATCTTCCGGAGTGTATAAGTTATCTTGTTCATGTCGAAAAGTATACATCGGACCACAAAACGTAGCTTTGATACAAGACGCAAAGAACATATGAGATTTTGTAGATTGGGTCAACCAGAGAGGTCTGCTGTGGCTGACCATGCCCTGAATAATCTAAATCATGACATTCAATTTGACAATATGAAATATTGTCAAGACAAACCCATTATTATGTTCGTTTGCAACGTGAAGCTATTGAAATATATAAACACCCGAATAATTTTAATAGACAAGAAGAAAATCTCCGTTTAAATAGGTTTTGGCATCTTATAATTAAAAGAGCATAATGATACGCCTTGATTTTAATTTGTTTTCAACTTTTGGTATGTCTAGGTTTTTGCTGTGTTTTCCTAGACCTTGAAGCAAATGCTTTACCAATTATATGTTAAATTACCACAGCACTATAATTTAGCATAAGTAGTTGAAATTAAATTGAAATTAAAAATTACAAAGAACGTTCTGCATTGTGCTTTTCATTGTTAATAACACTTCCAATTATTGATAAAGATATCTCTTTGTTAGATTTAACTGGATTATTTTATTTGATGTAATGTTTGGATTTGTGAATGCTTCTATCATTTTAAAATTGAAGTTTTTCACAACTTTACACTTACATCATAACTCGATTAAATTTTGTTAAATGTGTTTTTTGGCTGGCAAATTTCATTGTTAGCTTTCGTCGTAGAGAGTGTTCTGGTTTGTCATCTTTGAGGCAGTTTAATAATATTTAATTTTATGACCTAGTTATTCTTTACTAAAAAATTTTACAGTTGGCTTTATGTTTCAAACTGTTATACTAATAGCAGGCTTATGTTTATGTTTTAATTTTTCAAATTTGACAAAATTGTTTACTACATCTTTAACAATTTTAACAAACATTACTACTGACGAAGATAACTGTAAGTGTTATCGAAACGTTTAGATTGTATAATTTAAAGTACACCATTAAAAATCCAAAAAAGATAAGTATTTTATTATGAGTGTTAATGGTGAAAGTTTACATTAACATAAATAAAGTTTACCTCGAGTAGGATTTGAACCTACGACCTGTACTTTGCTAGAGCACCGCGCTAACCAACTGCGCCATCAAGGTTCAAGCCCCAATCGATGTAAATTTTGTCTTTATGTATGTAGAACTGATGTAAATTCTAAATATGAACTTATTCGTTCATAACAAAAACTTATAATAACATAAATAAAAAGTTTACCTCGAGTAGGATTTGAACCTACGACCTATACTTTGCTAGACTACCGTGCTAACCATCTGCGCCATCGAGATTCAAGCCCCAATCGATGTAAATTTTGTCTTTATGTATGTAGAACGGATGTAAGTTCTAAATATAATGAGATTACAATCAAATTACTTATATTAATGGAATGTGAGCCTGCAATATCGCAAGGATTCACACATACCAAAGCAACTTGACTAATATTAAATTATTATAAGTTTTTGTTATGAACGAATAAGTTCAAAGGTAAATATGTAATTAAAAAATTATTAATTTTATAAATACATAAATAAGAAGTTCACCGCGAGTAGGATTTGAACCTACGACCTATACTTTGCTAGAGTGCCGCGCTAACCATCTGCGCCATCGAGATTCAAGCTCCAATCGATGTAAACATACAAACACACAACTCGCAAAACAAATAAACTAGCCGGCAGCTTTTGCAAACATACAAATGGCCTAAACCAAGAAGAAACCACAGAAACTAAAACATGCAGAAAAACTAGTAATCCGTAAAACCATACGCTTACAAATGAACACCGAAACACATAAACCCGCAAACATCCAAATAAAAAAGGTAGTAATATGCACCTAAGTACAGAACATGTAAGCCCGCAAACATATAAACACAAACAAGTAAACATGCAAACACGTAACCTTCAATACAGAGGAAACTAATCAACAATCACCAAATCACGCCAAACTTGTACGAAAATATACCAAGCAAACTAAAACCTCAAACATACAAACACGCAAATAAGGGAATCACATATCCAGTAAGCGGCTTAAACAAGTAAACCCACAAACATACAAGTCACTCAATGTCCAAACACGCAAACACGTAACCTTATGAGATAAAGCTAAGATGTCGTGTGTGTATGAATTAGCAAAAGCTGTAATATAGTTACACCTATGATATTAAACTTTGATTATTCTTTATAAAGACGGGATTGAAGGAAATAATTGTATTCGTTTTTAGATCCAATTTTTGGACAATTTTAAATGCGAATGTTGAAAAGTTCACTAAGAAGCTTTTGTTAAATGAATCAAGTAATTGTTATATGTTAAGCATAGTTTTTTAGTTATCGTGGAAAAATTGGTGGTATTCAGATTTAAGGACAGCTTTTAACCACCAAATTTTGTTATTATAAAGTGTACCATGTTGAATAGTAATAGATTTTAATAATAAGAATTTATAGGGTTACATTGTCACTCTTCGCAGCTGTACAAAAAAATATATATAATATTTTATTAATTAAAAGACGAATCAGTTTCATGGGTGTAGGTCCGCAACTCGGTTACACTGTTTTTAAATATGTGCAGTGCATCCCATTTTGGTTGAGACTGCCAGATATCTCGGTTGTTGTTGAAGATAGAACTTTGCGGTTTCCGCGGTCCTGTGCCACTTTTTTGTGAAACTCAAGATGGCTTGAACGGATTTTGCCTAACTTCTTTCGTTTATAAATTACAGGGTGTTTTTGAAAATCTACACTTTTTGGATCCCCTCCATATCTAAGAAGTTTCTCAGCGATAATGTTAAATTGAAAACTTGTCCGATAGAGAATTTTACGTATAATCCAGGGGTGCACTCAATTTTTTTTTTCTGGGTATCGTTATGGAGATAAGACTCAAACATGATTTTTTCAATGCAACACCCTGTATTTTATTATCTCATTAAATTATTTATTTTTTTTCCTTCGAAATGATATATAATATATAAACATGAAGTTTTCAAAAATGCTCTAAAATTACTAAAACATTGAATTTTAATAGAGTGCCATGGATTTCAAAGTTTTACTACAGGGATTATTACTTGTGATTTTTTTATAGTAGGTCATGGATGCTACAAACACTGTTGTTGACTTTTGGAGCATTGTTTTATCAAGTGCCTGTGGAGAAATCAACACATCTGATGTCATGATGATAAATTTTGATGCGTTTCATTGTGTTTGTGTTTGGCGATTTTGTTAATTGGTGAAATTTTATAATGGCTGAAATATTTTTTCAGAACAACGAAAAGTATTATATCATACAATGTTTCAATCAATGCCATGAAAATATTGACAAAGCATTAGAACTTTTTTGTGGGGTTTTTTGAAAAATAAAATATACGGTAAGAGGCATAATAATATTGAAAAACTTCGTGCAACAACAGACGCAGTTTTCCAGAATTTACAAAATCGGCCTTTTATAATTTTAAATGCATTAAGACGTATTAAGAAATTGTGTCAATTGTGTGTTAGGGAAAATTTGAACAATTCAATGAATAAGTTACCGAATAATTTCGAAATGAAATAGTATTAGTAAATATTTGATTAGTTGCTTATTCTACATTATGAACTTTTTATTACTATTTATTTGTTGCTATTAGTTACCTACGTTTTGTGTTTTGTTAGTGAATTAATGTTAGTATTGTTCTTGTTCCTTTCATGGAAAAATCACAAGTAGCATTTCTTCAATTTGAACTTTTTTTGTATGAAAAATCCATAGCCTACTATTAAAAATCAATGTTTTAGTGATTTTGGAGCATTTTTAAAATTTTGTTTGTATATTATACATCATTTCGAAGAAAAAAAATAAGGAATTGAATAAGGTGATAATATACAGGGTGTTCCATTGAAAAAATCGTAAGGTTGAGTCGTATCTCCATAACCATGCCCCGAAAAAAAAAATTAAGTACGCCACTGAATTCTACATAAAATTATCTATGGGATAAGTTTTCAATTTGACATTATCGCTGAGAAACTTCGTAGATATAGAGGGGGTCCAAAAAGTGTGAATTTCCAAAAACGCCCGTAACTTATGAACGAAAGAAGTTAGGAAAAATCCGTTCAGGACATCTTGAGTTTCACAAAAAAGTGGTACAGGACCGCGAAAACCGCAAGGTTCTATCTTCAACAACAACCGAGATTCTTGGCTGTCTCAACCAAAATGGGATGCACTGTACATATGTATAAATTTTTAAATATTCAGTTACCACTTGTTGGTATAAATTAAAAATTGTTAAAACAAAATTATGGATATTATTTGGTACAAACATTTGTATACCTTAAATAATATTTTTTGTTTTAAATATGCGTGTTAAATAATTATTACCTGTTACTATAAATCGTAAATCGTAAATAGGTAAAATAAATACAATTTGATATACGAGTAAGAGTATAAACTTATTTAGATTATATATTTTGAGAAAGTTCTATTTTCTATTTCGTGTTATTCTAAAAATATAACTACATTTTTTCACATTATAAGTACATTTTTAATCTAAATATATAATTATTACTTTTTATTAATAACTAAAATCGATGACAAAATATTTGAATGGGTGTGCTAATGTTATACGTATGAATAAATGTTTTGCGAACTACTGCTCAAAGTAAGCGGCAACTTAGTTACGACTTCAAGGGAATATGATTCACTGTCGAAACTATTTACTAAAGTATTACGGTTGATCTTTGCAATACACTACGAACGGTCGGTATTTAACTAAACGTCGCATTATTTACATTTCCCTTTAACACAAATTGGTCAAGGGCTTGTAGAGGATAATTACATATCGGACACTCAGCAGCAAATAAACTATAGCGGTGAGTGTAACCTATCTAAATCAATATAATCGGTATAAAAACGGTATGTTCTTTATAATAAAATTTACAAATGTATTACATTCAACTTAATTTGTTTCCCATTTCAGTGGAATGTTTAATTTAAATAATAACTATATTGTAAAATTATTGTGTTTAAATAAACTGCACGTATTTTATTCGTATTTCCAGGGGTCATTCCGGTTTTTCGAACTTCTCGCCCATAGGACGGCCTTGATCATCTAGCGGAATTACTGAAACATGTTAATAACCACGCAGGTTTTGTTGTAGTGGTAATAGGTAGTATAATTAAGCCGACTGCCTTTGATTCAAATCAGTGTAAATGTGGATGGTGTATTTACAAATGTACTAAATTTACTGGATTGCTTTGTTGTGTTCAGGTAAGTTTCGTTTTATGTCTTTTATGTATAAATATCAGGATTAACGGGGAGTTAATTAAACTTATGGACTTTAGTTTAAACATAAGGTTCACAATTAACGGTGTTAAGTGTGTTAATTGTAAACGTAAATTTTATTTACATAAAAGGCAATCGTGGCCTTGATTAACATTGACAGATTAATGCAATTAAAGGTATAATAGTGGCTGGATAATTATAATCCACGAAAGTGTGTTATGAAGGATAGATAGATGAATCTTTGAATGTGTCGGTTACTTGAATTACGGCGATTACACACGGGTTTTTGAATGGTTAAATGATAAAATTCGAATGTGAAACAGATTTTAACTTAATGCGTCAATGTTGGGGACTTATTATGAAGAAAATCTGGAATAATAAACGGATTCGGTGTCTTAGTTATGCAGGGTGGCCAAAAAAGGGTGATATGATAAGTGGTTCGCAAAATGTTTAAAATGAGAGGGAGTGATCTGGGTAATATGTGAAGTATGCAGGTGGATATATAAACGTGATGAATTGTGATGGTGTCGGTGGTGGTGAAACTTTTATGATAGATTACATTTTTTTGTATTTTTATCTATCATTTTTATTAGTGAGTGTGAGAGGGAAAGGGTTGTATGGGAAAACTATACAGGGAGATCCCTTGTAGTCCAACTCCAACCTTGGGTAAAAGTACCCTATAATTGAAGGTGAAAAGAAAAGAATGTCGCCCTTCACGAGAAAACACTCTCTGAAGGGGAGAGCTAGTTTCAGGGCGTATGGCGGTTTCTCCTTCAGGGCCGAAACCCACGTTGGCAAAATAAACAATACTAAATGATCCCTTACATATTCCTCGGGTACGTACACCGGGAAAGTATATTAAGAACGATTATTCAGTTGGATAGTTAGAAGGGATAAACAATTTGAGATCAGGGTTAAATATTCGATGGAAGACTGGCAAGGGTAATTAAATAACAGGTATCAGGAAATAAAATAAGGGCAGACAGGTAGTTTAATTAGTGCACAAGTGAAAAGATGATTTTGGGAAGCGGGCCGTCGGGTATTTATAGGGGAGTGGAAAAGGTATGTGCAACTGATAGGATTTATAAACCACATAGGAATGCAGTTCCGAAAATAACTAGGAAAGAAGTTTTGATACGAAATTGTTTTCTAGAACAGGAAAATTAATTGGGTAGGATTTTAGGATCACTACCGTTGTCGGTAAAAATATTATTTGATTCAATAGTGTAGCGTATCGTACAAGTGGATTTTTGATTAATTGTTATGGAAGAAACCATTATTATTAGCGTGGTGGAACTTATAGGTATATATTTTTGGAGTAGGCGTACGGAGTTGCCACATTTGGTTTTGTTGTTATGTTAAGGGTGATCGCCATTTTGATAGTATTTACCGTTATTCACCGTTTACAAAGAACTAGAGTACAACATGTAAAACTATGTAGTGTGAATGTTGATCTGATCTGATAAAGCCAAGTGTTTTGCTTATTGGAAATTTAAAAAAAAATTGGCCTGGATTAGGATACAGCCGTTTAAGAGAAATTTACGTAAGGGCAATGATCTCTTTATTTTTATTACTTGTATCTTTTCAGTAGCTTTCGGATTGTTCAGGGGAAACAGTTTATGATTTTAAGTTCACTTTAGGTATTCGTTTTGTTAAGCTGACAAGGCTCCGACTTGGACGTTGAATGATTAATGCATTATTGTAGATTTAGATTTGTTTCATGCACATAAATCTGTAAATCATTGAAATTTTGATATTTTGTTGTTTTGACTAGTTTATGCTTCTAAATTTATACGTATGGTAGAACGAAACATCTTCAGTACACAAATAGTGACAAGTAGAAAGTTCAAATATTTATTATTCTGTTTTCTCAAATTTACCACTGTAATAGGAGACAGTTAACAAAATAATTTCAAATTATTATAACAATTACATTTAAATCTTAAATACAACGATATTTATTATGTTCCCTATTACATTTTCAGGACCTACTGTTTGTGTTTCTCGTCCTTTTTGGTAGCATCTGGACAGGGTGTTTAATACGAATTGTTCCAGGCATGTTTTTTAAATTAGGATCTTTTTGAGAAACTAAAACATTGAAAAAACTACAGTCGACACGATTGCCGGCCGATCTCCACCAATTATATTCCTCACACCACCCAAAATGCTACTGCCTGGCTGGATACAATTACCATCAGCAAGACTACATAATATCTTGGAGTATTACAGCTACATCCAAAAATCACATCCAACTCAGATGCTCAGCTGATACCCCTCAACACTTGCGTTTGTTAAATTAACCCACGTTTACGATTATTGACCCCTGTATAATTACTAAAATCTTTCATCAAAATACGCTTCGCAAATGGGATAGCAATCCTAAACTTCACCAATACACGTTCCTCATACACACACGAACGTAAGGGGGGTTAACTTAACGCCACCGCTCCACCACCGAGTATTCGCTTATGCACGGCCTACCCAACTCGTCGCTCGCCACTTAATCAACGCTCTTTTGTCGGGATTCTTCGAAACTTCGCCATTTCAAACTTTAGAAAGCATAACCAATCACAAAGCTAACCTTCCTTCAAACCTTAGGCGCGGTAAACCCCAATATTTTTTGTAAAAACGATCTAAAAATACTTGACTGGCACCAGCTCGCCACATTAAGCTGTCGCGCGAAAATAAATTGTAACCAGATCTGTTTTCGTTGTCGCCACACTTTATAAAATCAACCCTAATTTAAGATAATATAAAAACCACAGTTATCTACTTTTCTATTTTTAATTTCCTTATCTAATCTAAGTTTTCAGTATCGCGTGATGTTATTCTTCTGACTCGACATTCACACGATTCCTGCAGTAATGTTAATTACAAACTCTTCCCCATGGCGTAATTTTAACTCAAAACTAAGCTATCCATTAAGAATTACCTAAAATTAAGTTTATCCGATATTTACTATAATAAAATCTAGTATAGTTATTTCTCCTACAAGGATTAAGCGTAAACAACTATACCTAAACTACGCGACAAACGTATTCGTGATTTAGAACTTCAATATCTTCCTATAAAAAATCGTAATATCCATAAAACTGAATACGAACACTTTACAACAATTTCTAATAAGCTCAAATAAAAACAGGACTAAATAAGTGATTCCCAAACTTCATAATTGAGTATACCTATATTTTCTATAAAATCATACAACAAAACTAAAAATAACACAATTTTCTACTACAATTTCTACACGCGGCAACAGAAGAAAATCAGCAACAAGTGAATTATCCATACTCCGGGAAGAAGTGGCATTGCTGGGTTGGAATAAGATCAGGTTAAATAGAGCGCATAGTAACATAAGCAGATAAAGATTTGAACGATCCTGTTTCCAGTGTGTTGCTGAGAAGGAAATCAGCAACTGAAATTGTAAGATTCATATCTTGGGAAAGACTGATGTTGCTGAGGTGGAAGCATGATAAAACATTATTATACCAGCACAACCAGCTAGCGTTAAGGACAATCCTCGTTTCAAAGCGTTGCCAACTTCTCTGCTCTATTCAATCCTAGTATTTTCAAATTCAGCTTAATCTTTGCGGTTATTTAATTAGATGTTTTAGGAATACCGCTGTTAATATCTGCTGACAAATTAATTTTTATTTATTTCTTTTTATTTTATTTTGTTCTTATCTTATAATGAAGATCTGTGACTGCATCATTGACTTGCTTCAAATACAAGATGTAAAACCAAAAGATGTTTATAATTAAAAATTATAATTAATTTTATTAAATCCATAAATAAAAAGTTTACCTTGAGTAGGATTTGAACCTACGACCTGTACTTGCTCGAGTACCGCTCTAACCAACTGCGCTATCGAGATTCAAGCCCCAATTGATGTAAATTTTGTAAATCTGTGATTAAGGTAATTTCTCACATCTAATCTGAAATGAGGGGGAGTCCCATCAAGCATTAGCCACGAATTATTCCTTAGCACAGGAGGGACATTTTCTGATCACTCTGGTAATCATGTTGAAGAAACTGAATGTAGGTTTTCCCATTTAACCTTGGTGTTAAAAAAACTACACTATTAAATAATCATCTGCAATACCAACCTATACATTTAAATTAAACTGTTGATGGCGAGATTCAAGAAAAGCATGTGGATTTTCATCAGCCCAAACATGTCTATTATCAAAATTTACAATATCGTCTTTTCTAATGCTCGGTAAACAACACTAAATTTTGTTAATGTTGTTAATTGGAACGTTTCTATTTACATGAATAAATCATCACTAAAGGGGAAATACTCAGCATGATGAAACAGTAATATGGAATCAATATTAATAGAAAACTAGATTTTGTTGAGGATTTGTATATAAATAGGATCAATTTAACGGAAGGCGATAAACAATATATGACGAAAAGATTTTCCCGAATCAGGTCGGAGTTCAAGCGTAGATGGATACAAGCCAATTACAAAGTAGATTATATGGAGATGAATCATTCATAGCTAAATACTGTAGTACTTAAGCTACCCAAACAATCACAGGTTGTGGGACGTCTATCAAAAACGTTTTATGACTCCAGACGTAGAGGTAAAAACGCAAGACGGAAGCACTTCGTAGGACTAATCAGAAGAATTGTTATACGCTGCTCAGGTAAAACTGCAGGTGGAATGAAAAAGATGTGCTTTGAAAGTACTAAAAGACCTCAACTCGAGCCCAAAGCCAGCAACAAGGTACAAAAAAGCGTATTCCAAATTCATACACGACCAAACTACTCCACATCAGTTGTCGCCTCGGAAAGCAGTATGAAAAATAAGGAGCTTCTGTCCATATCTTCCGTGCTATATCAAGGAGGAGTCATATCCAGATAGAACTCAAGTAACTGAGAATTGTGCTGATGCGAATTTACAGAGTTTACTCAACCACACTGCAAGTAGACTGCTTACTTATATGGAGGAAGTCGTACAACGCTTACATGAGGAAGAATGCAATAAATTTACATTGATTTATAAGTGGGGATGTGATGACTCGCAGCAGTCCAAATTCAAGCAAAAGTTTCAAAATGATTACGATTCAGACAGCAATATTTTTCAAAGTTCAATTGTGCCTTTACAACTACTGATGAATTTGGACGTTTTATCGAAAAGACGACAAACATAAATGAAGAAGTCAAGTATATCGACGATGCCGCAAAAAAATTGGAGTATACGAAGGTAGAATGGGCAGATAGAGTATATAATGTTGAACACAGCATGGGTCTTACAATGGTTGTCGCCAGTGCTGCAACTTCGACCAAATCAACAATGAGGTACTACATTTGTGGTGCAACGTCAAAAGAGATCAATGACCTCAGCGATAAAAAAGCTGAATGCTTATTAAGATATGGAATATCGGTGTTGCACGCGAGAAGTAGGTTCTTCGAAGATTATTTCATTTAGCCTACAAATTGCCCCTAAAGAAGTGGCAGCTCAGAAACGAGAACGACGAAAAGGTTACAAACGAAACTAAGACGAATCTTTCCCTCAAGTATAATTTACTCCTGTACAGCAAGGCAACTTCGTTAGGATTACAGCCATAATCCCATTGAACGTTATGAATTACAGCGGTAATTTAATTGCAATGACGTCATACTCAACTACTATAGTAACAGAGCTATTCTTGTCATGAACAAGAATCATTTATCAAACACTGACAGCCACGTTAGAAAATTTAAGTTAAGTTGATTGTAGAAATTAAACAATTTCGTGAGAAACCATTGATAGCACTATTAAAAAGAGTGTTCCGAAGAATACAGTAAAAAAAAAATTTTTCTATTCTAGAAATATTCTACCGAATACCACGCGTGCATCACTTCGGAGTCGGGCTCTTTTAACTTTTAACCAACAGAGAAAACCAACTCATACAGTTTCCAGGCAACACCGCTTTTTTCCGCATTGTCGATAATTTTGGACGTACTAGTGGTATTATATACAGGTGGACTTTCGATAAAGGATGGGTCTAATTGTGTATGTTCTCAAGGCTGGTTTTAAAAACAGTAATGATGCTAACACCAACAGGAGGTTTGTATCTTATCATATATATATATATATATATATATATATATATATATATATATGAGATGTTTAGAAAGAGGTAATAAAGTATCGGACAGCTTACATGACATTTGGGTCATAAAAGGGGTAATTTCTGGCTCGAACAAGTGAGACACAATTTTACATAAATCTGGTTCACGATGTGTTTAAAATAAATTTATTTGGTATAAATTGATCTGAATATCATTTGCTAAGTTTGGTTTCATCATAAAAGCAATTTGTTGCTACCAAAATTGTCAAAGATGTTAAATATCACCATTTTCGTAGAGTCATTTTAGTAGTGCAATTTTACAATAAAATTCAATTTTTCAAAGTTAATTTGGCAAGTAGACATTTCACAGGTGTTTAAACATGGACTATGTAGTTAGGATTATGTTAGGGATAAGGTATGTTTAGTTTTTAAAGCAGGAAATACAAAAATTTAGTTAAAAGGGTTATAATATGGATAGTATAGACAATTTTCGCACACATTTTGTTAGTGAATTAGTGACAAAACTTATAATAAATGATTCACAACAAGAAAGACATTTAGAACATTTTGGCATACAAACATTTATAGTGCCGTACAATTTATAGTGTAAAATCCCAAAACAGTGTTAGACGATGAGACTTTTTCAATGCAAGACTAAATAACATTATGCATTGCAAATAAGTAGTGTGAACAATAAAGACAAGTTGTACAAACCTTAAACATAACATTTTATGTTAAAAACATTTTTAATATGAATTTATTTCATATTTAAAATTTAAGTATGGTTACGTTGTAAATTTTAGATTTTTCACATAATTTTATACTTTTTCCATATTATTAGATTTAGTTTTGCTCTTAAAGCAAATAATAGATGTTCTTTCACAATATAAATAAGTTTTATAAGGATACAGCGTTTTTATCCGCAAAATTTTGCTAAATCTAAGGTGATTTCTAGACAAATTTACAAAAACTTAAAATTTTCATTAAATTAAATGTTTGAATTTAAAAGATATGTTTTCTTATGTAAATTGTCCTCAGAATTCCATTTTCGCAAGTAATTTTAGTGTAGCTTGTAAGTGTATAGTTAGTAGCTTATTTTGATTAGATTAAGTTGTTTCGTTTATTAGTGGTAGGATTTATTGCTTATTGGTGTCCTTTTATTCGAAATTTCACATAGTTTTCATTTCTGTTTTAAATTTCATTTCCGACCATGTATAAGAAAGTTACGGCCAAAATTCCATTTATGTACAATTCTTAATTTTGATTAGCCAATCACATTCATTGTAAATTTTGCAATATGGCTGTAAAAAAATTGAAATTTCTGTAGCAACCAGAAACCTATAAAAGCAAGAGCTCAGGAAGTCATTCTCTCCCAGTTTTTGTTCAAAAGTGAAAAGATTAAAACAGTGTTGCTAATTTAGTGTTTACTAACCTAATTTATTTTCGTCGAGAAAGTTTACGGTACGAATAATTTCGAGAGCACTTGTTTTTATAACTTCGGTCAAAATTTAAATAGTTCGGTCACCGATACCTGTCGTTGTTAATAAATTATTGCTGTACGATTAATTGATGTCACGATTTTGTGAAAATTTGTTTTCATGTTTTCCGATTTAAAATAATTCTGATATACCAAATTAAATTCCATATTTATTTGGTGAAAAGTTGTTTTATTTATCCGGACAATTCCTCTTAAATAAATATTATATTTTCGGTAACTAAAATAAAATTGTGTTAACAAAAATCTTGGATACTAATAATACAATTTAAACGAAATCAGTCATAAAGATTTAAAACCATTTTAATAAAAGTTACCATAGTAAATAAGTGTTTGAGGTTGCCGTTTTGGAAAGAAAACATCTTGAAGATTGGAAGTTGGTGTCTTCGAGAACCGAGATAGCAGTTGGATATTAGCAACAACAACAGCCGAGTGAACATTGCCTGCCTCCAGCTGAAGTTTGAAGACATCATTCAATCGACAGGAAGGATTGTATCTGTGAGTTTTAAAATTTTTTATAACCCTGTTATTGGTATTTCCCTGCAATTAATATTTGTTATATGTTATTAATTAAGAATTTTCAATTATTTACCTGTGTAAACACCTGTGAAGCAAATCATTTCCTTTTCTTTTTCTAAATTTTCACATTTTGATCCAAACATTAAAATTTCTTAATTATTTGACATTTTTGACAGTTTTAATTATTTTACACTTAAAGTCAGTAACGCATGCGTTAGAAAGCAAAACTTATTCAGAGCAAATTTTATACGTCAAATTCAATTAAGTATAGGATATTTCTTATACAAAAATATATTATCTTCAACTAAATCTTTGAACCTTTTCCCTTTGAGATCCCTGAGCTAGTTTGGTGCATAATAACATTTAAAATAAAATAAATAACTTCTTTCATTATTACATACAACATAAATTAGAACCCTATCATATTGATATTATTAAATTTAAGCCAATGATATAAATAAACTAATAATTATACATTACAATTTATTGGCACCAACGTGTGGGCACGATTTAGTTTGAAGTTTTGGATATAAAAGTACAAAAATTTTATAGATATTTAGTTTTCATTTTTTCGTTCATTGTTATTGGTTATTTGTTATTGTTTATTGTGTTATTAGTGTTAGGATTTTATAAAAGGGCAAATTTAGTTAGTACAACTAGTGAATGCAAGATCGTAGGGTAACTAGATCAGGAAAAGTTTACGGACCTAAAGATATTGAGGTAAAAGAGAAAAACAGGATCTAGTTACAAAGATGGAAGTGAAAAAGAATGTTGAAGCACAACAAGAAGGGGAAGTCCAGTGAGAGAAAGCAAGAGCTTAGACGTGGACATGATAATCGCCATGCTGATGAAAGCGGAAGAAAGTAGAAAGCAAGACATGATAAAAGCTGAAGAAAATATTGATAGTAAATTTAACAAGCTTGAAGAAAATAGGATAAAAGCTGAGGAAAATATTGATAGAAAATTCAACAAGCTTGAAGAAAATAGGAAAGAAGCGGAAGAAAATAGAATAAAAGCAGAGGAAGAAAGGAAGGAGGATATGAGACGGCTACAAGAAAGTATCGATAGACACTAAGTAAGTGGGAGAATGATAAGGAAAAATTGGTGCATAAATGGACAAAACGAAGGAAGAATTAAGTAACAGCATGCACCGAGAAAATGATAAGTTATGGGGAACGATTATTGACAATAAGGAAGAGGTAGATGACAAGATAGGAAAGTTGGACAAGAATATTAGAACTGAAACCCGTCTAAGAGAAGAGGCTTCTAACGAAATAAATGATAGAGTAGGAAGGATACATGACATCCACGAACAAATATGTTTTCAGGTGGATAAGAATAAGGATGAGAACAAGAAACAGATAGGGAAATTTGCAATAAACTAAGAATACACGATCATGACCTAGAAGAGTTGAAAGAACGTGAAACACCTCGAAATTTTCAAATCGGCTGGGATAATTGCATGTGGAATCAAGAGATGCCATACAAATTTGAAGGAAAGAAGCAAGAATCGCCAATGCTATTTTTGAAAATATAGAAGAATATTTTAATGACATTAAGGACAATAAACAAAGAATGCGTTTGGTGAGAAAGATGCTTAAAGGAATGCCGAACTATGGTACAATTTAGTACAAGAGCAATGTACCGATTATAAGCACTTCAAGGAATTATTTACCAAACAATATTGGAGTGATGTCCAACAAAATGTAATAAGGAAGAATTTTCAAGGGCGAAGTATGACAAAACTATGGCACTTCGAGGGAGATTTATGTAATGAAGAAATACCAAATAGCAAGATACTTCACACCACCGATGAATGAACAAGAAATAGTTCAATATTTAGCAAGGCAACTGGAGAATAATGTGGCAGAAAACATTATTCTGCAAAATATAGATAATATAACATCACTACTGCAATTTTTAAGAAGATACGATGCATACGAACAGCATCAGAACAGGCACGAAAGAGAGGAAAATAGGAGAGATAATTATAATAAGAATTATGGAAATGACAGGAGAGATTATCAAAATCAATATCATCGTGCTGATAATCGTAGAAGTATTTCAAAATGGCAACAATAGAAAGGCAATTATAGATCGGGAAGAGAGGAACAACTTCCAACAAAGACGAGGAGGATATAATAATGGCTACGATAGGAACAGATTTAATTACAACAATCAAGCCAAGGATAATGAACGGAACATCAGAATAATAGAGAGAATGAAGGAAAGGATCATCGTAGAAATGATATGCAAAAAGAAAATAGAAGGCCATACCAAGAGATCGTGGATGATCAGAATAGGAGGGTGAATAACATCCAGGTACGAGAGAGAAGGAGGAACCGAGTTGTGGAAGGATTAGTTGGGTCAATGCCATCGTACATGCATCCCAAGACGAAGAAAAGAACACACAAAAGGACTTTGACAAGATCACCGTTCAAAATTTTTAAATACGAGCTTCCTTGTCAACAATGTAAAGACAAACTACCAACATCCTACGAATTTTTAGAAATTGAACAAAATTTAGAACCAGAAACTGCAAACATTTTATTACCTTTCGTTAACATTAGAATTAAGAATTTAAATTTATTAGGATTAGTTGATACCGGATCAGAAATTTCATTAATACAGGAAAAATCATCGTGAGAATAACGATTTATTTAAAGATGAGATCATTAGAATAAACAAAATAGAAGTTATGGCAGCAACGGATAAGAAGCTTAGCACTATAAATAGGATGCTACATACTGAAGCTAAGGTAGGGGAACAGATTTTTCAAACACAATGGTTTATAACTAACAATTTAAAAATGGAGTTAATAATCGGAATGGATTTGATTAAGCAATTAAAATTGATTATCGATGCGCAACATATGAAGATAAAATTGGTAAAGATGAATTAAACTGGGTACAGCCCTACAATAAAAGATTAAATTTATATAAACCGCATATCCAGTATTTGAAGGTGGAAAGAATTATAAAGGATGAGCAATTCGATATCAATCACATTGGTTACAAGCAAGAAGTTATAAACATTATACAAGAAAATTTGGTGTTGATAAATGAAGAACCTAGCGTAGCAAGTAAATATGTACATAAAATTGAGGTGCCTAGATGAATCTAAAATTTTCATACTTCTATAAGTTATTCTTATTTCAAAATTTAATTTTAATAGGTAGGTCAATTAAAGAACTTAATATTTTCTTGTACAAAATATCTTCATTCTTAAATTGGGAATTTGAGATGTTTAGAAAGAGGTAATGGAAGTATCGGACAGCTACATGACATTTGGGTCATAAAAGGGTAATTTCTGGCTCGAAACAAGTGCGAGACACAATTTTACATAAATCTGGTTCACGATGTGTTTAAAATAAATTTATTTGGTATAAATTGATCTGAATATCTTTTGCTAAGTTTGGTTTCATCATAAAAGCAATTTGTTGCTACCAAATTGTCAAAGATGTTAAATATCACTATTTTCGTAGAGTCATTTTAGTAGTGCAATTTTACAATAAAATTCAATTTTTCAAAGTTAATTTGGCAAGTAGACATTTCACAGGTGTTTAAACATGGACTATGTAGTTAGGATTATGTTAGGGATAAGGTATGTTTAGTTTTTAAAAGCAGGAAATACAAAAATTTAGTTAAAAGGGTTATAATATGGATAGTGTAGACAATTTTCACACATTTTTGTTAGTGAATTAGTGACAAAACTTATAATAAATGATTCACAACAAGAAAGACATTTAGAACATTTTGGCATACAAACATTTATAGTGCCGTACAATTTATAGTGTAAAAATCCCAAAACAGTGTTAGACGATGAGACTTTTTCAATGCAAGACTAAATAACATTATGCATTGCAAATAAGTAGTGTGAACAATAAAGACAAGTTGTACAAACCTTAAACATAACATTTTGTGTGCTAAAAACATTTTTTAATATGAATTTATTTCATATTTAAAATTTAAGTATGGTTACGTTGTAAATTTTAGATTTTTCACATAATTTTATACTTTTTCCATATTATTAGATTTAGTTTTTGCTTTTAAAGCAAATAATAGATGTTCTTTCACAATATAAATAAGTTTTTATAAGGATACAGCGTTTTTATCCGCAAAATTTTGCTAAATCTAAGGTGATTTCTAGACAAATTTACAAAAACTTAAAATTTTCATTAAATTAAATGTTTTGAATTTAAAAAGATATGTTTTCTTATGTAAATTGTCCTCAGAATTCCATTTTCGCAAGTAATTTTAGTGTAGCCTGTAAGGGTGTATAATTAGTAGCTTATTTTGATTAGATTAAGTTGTTTCGTTTATTAGTGGTAGGATTTATTGCTTATCGGTGTCCTTTTATTCGAAATTTCACATAGTTTTCATTTCTGTTTTTAAATTTCATTTCCGACCATGTATAAGAAAGTTACGGCCAAAATTCCATTTATGTACAATTCTTAATTTTGATTAGCCAATCACATTCATTGTAAATTTTGCAATATGGCTGTAAAAAAATTGAAATTTCTGTAGCAACCAGAAACCTATAAAAGCAAGAGCTCAGGAAGTCATTCTCTCCAGTTTTTGTTCAAAAGTGAAAAGATTAAAACAGTGTTGCTAATTTAGTGTTTACTTAACCTAATTTATTTTCGTCGAGAAAGTTTACGGTACGAATAATTTCGAGAGCACTTGTTTTTATAACTTCGGTCAAAATTTAAATAGTTCGGTCACCGATACCTGTCGTTGTTAATAAATTATTGCTGTACGATTAATTGATGTCACGATTTTGTGAAAATTTGTTTTCATGTTTTCCGATTTAAAATAATTCTGAAATACCAAATTAAATTTCATTTTATTTGGTGAAAAGTTGTTTTATTTATCCGGACAATTCCTCTTAAATAAATATTATATTTTCGGTAACTAAAATAAAATTGTGTTAACAAAAATCTTGGATACTAATAATACATTTTAAACGAAATCAGTCATAAAGATTTAAAACCATTTTTAATAAAAGTTACCATAGTAAATAAGTGTTTGGAGGTTGCCGTTTTTGGAAAAGAAAACATCTTGAAGATTGGAAGTTGGTGTCTTCGAGAACCGAGATAGCAGTTGGATATTAGCAACAACAACAGCCGAGTGAACATTGCCTGCCTCCAGCTGAAGTTTGAAGACATCATTCAATCGACAGGAAGGATTGTATCTGTGAGTTTTAAAATTTTTATAACCCTGTTATTGGTATTTCCCTGCAATTAATATTTGTTATATGTTATTAATTAAGAATTTTCAATTATTTACCTGTGTAAACACCTGTGAAGCAAATCATTTCCTTTTCTTTTTCTAAATTTTCACATTTTGATCCAAACATTAAAATTTCTTAATTATTTGACATTTTTTTGACAGTTTTAATTATTTTACACTTAAAGTCAGTAACGCATGCGTTAGAAAGCAAAACTTATTCAGACCAAATTTTATACGTCAAATTCAATTAAGTATAGGATATTTCTTATACAAAAATATATTATCTTCAACTAAATCTTTGAACCCTTTCCCCTTTGAGATCCCTGAGCTAGTTTGGTGCACTAATAACATTTAAAATAAAAATAAATAACTTCTTTCATTATTACATACAACATAAATCCTAGAACCCTATCCCCATATTGATATTATTAAATTTAAGCCAATGATATAAATAAACTAATAATTATACATTACAATATATATATATGTATATATACGTATAAATACATGTATGCATTACAATCTATATGCATAAGTATTATTATGTATACTAAATATATTATGGTGTACTGCTCTAACAAGGTTATTCATGGATACAGAACTGGCAGCATAAATAACTGGTTTAGATGTTCATCTAATTTATCGCCTAAAAGTAATCCTGGAGACCGTATCAAACGGACATAAAATGAAATTAGAGCAGTTCGCATCATGCACAATGGATACTGCAAAACTGTACATTGAAAAATACGCTTGGTATCCAATGACATCTACTTTATATAAGGTTCTAGTCGATGGACCTGCAATTGTGAAACATGCTTCGCTTCCTATAGGATTACTATCAGAACAGGCTGTAGAGGCTAGAAACAAGCACTTTGAGATTTATCTACAAAGCTTTGCGAAAAAGTTGTTGAGGACTGCTTGCAACAAAAACGTTTTGAATAGATTACTCTTTACTTCGGATCCTCTCTTCACTGGGATGAGACAAATTCCAAGAAAGGGAACTTTGGAGATGTTGCTTGAATTAGACGTACCACCTAGTGTTCTTTCAAGAAAAAATTAAATACAAAAGTTGTAAGATATGTTTTGGTGCATATTCCAAAAATATTTTTAATTATACAGGGTAGACCATAAAAGCTTAGAAGTAATTTTAATTTTTTTTTTAAATAGAAAACCCCATATATTATTACATATTTAGATTCTACATACAATTTTAGACACATTTTATGTATAATGTCCTATACCTAAGTCTAACCGTTTTTGACAAATTTCAAATTTTTTGTCAAAAATGACGTTTTCAGGCCAAAACATAGGTGAAAATCTTTTATAAACGAAACCTTTATCAATTAGTTATGGTTGGCTTCCTTGGAAATGGGGACCTACTCTAATGGGCTGTATTGATATTTTTGTAATACATTCATACAGGGTGATCAAAAATGGACAACAAAAAGTAGATTCAAAAAAAACCTATAGTCATTTTTTTTAAATGGAAACCCACTATTTTTTTAGTACTATCTTATTTAGCATTAAAAATAAGGGTGACTGTATAAGAGTGTATATTCCAAAAAATTGTATTGTAAAAAGGTTATACGGCTTTCAAGTTTTGTTGTTAGTTGGCCGTGACAGCGAGGCGTGGCATATAAAAATAATAGAGATCATCACAAACGTCATTATTTATTGTCAGTTGATAATTTGTGTGATGCATTAGTGTATTTTATAGCAAATTGATTTAAAACTTGAATTAAAATTGTAAATAATGAATTTTTCACAAGCCGAGATGGTTGATATGATTTTTGTTTTGGGAGCTAGTGATAAGAATACGCTCTTAGCAATAAGACTGTATCAACAACGGTTTCCAGAGAGACGGCAACCTGAAAGAAGGGCATTTGAAAAGCTTTTGGAGCGTTTCGAAAGAACTGGCAATGTGTTACATGAAAAAAATACCAGGGAAAAACGTGCACAGACAGGAAAATCAATTAAATGCACTATTAACAGTTACCGAAAATCAATATATTGGACAACGACCCATTTCTCAGCAGGTTGGTGTTGAACGACGTACGGTACAGCGGATATAGAAGTCTCAAAAAATGCACCCCTATCACATTCAACCACTTCAAGAGTTGGTTCCTGAAGATTATCAAAGACGACTGGAATTTTGTCAATGGGCTCAAAACAAAATAAACCAACAAAGAAATTTTGTTCATTTGAATTTATTTACAGATGAGGCCACATTTCACAGAAACGGAAGTGTAAACAGACACAAGATATACTTCTCAAACTAGATGGTCTTTAAATGTTTGGGGAGGTGTTGTCGGTAATCATGTAATTGGACCATATTTTTTTGATTAACGAGTAACAGGGGAAGTATACTTAGACTTTCTGCAAAACCATCTACCTAATTTGTTGCGTCAAGTTCCACAGGATACGCAACAAGAAATGTGGTTTCTTCATGATGGGGCCCTAGTACATCATACAGGTCCCATAATAACTTTTTTAAATGCTAGATATCCAGAATGTTGGATTGGGAGGGGAGGGCCTGTTGCTTGACCTGCTAGATCCCCAGATCTTACTAAAATGGACTTTAGCATATGGGGGTACGTCAAAGAGCAGGTTTATAAAATACCGCCTACAACAAAGGAAGACATGAAGATTAGGATTAGAAACTGTTTTCAAAACATTAGTGTTGAAATGTGTAGAAATTTAAGCAGCGAATTTGAGAGACGTATTGCATTGTGTATTCAAGAAAGAGGCGGACATTTCGAACAACTTATTAGGTAGTACGTATTTGACGTGTTTCTAGTACTTTTATCTGTATAATTAGTTACAGGTTTAGTTACATTAGAGGTATTAAGTTTATGATTAGGATTAGGACATACTTTGTTGAATCAAAAAAATATTGTCTTTACTTTAAGTTCGTTTAATAAAATAATTATTTATATGGGGTTCAATAAATTGTAATATTTCTATCTGAAGTGCTCGATTTTATTTTGTTTCCCCGCGCCCTGCCGTCACGGCCAACTAACAACAAAACTTGAGAGCCGTATAGCCTTTTTACAATAAAAAAATGTTAAATTGTCATTATTTCAAAATCTACAATTTTTTGGAATATACACCTTTATATAAAGTCACCCTCATTTTTAATGCTAAATAAGAAAGAATTAAAAAAATAGGGGGTTTCCATTTAAAAAAATGACTTTAAAGGTTTTTTTGAATCTACTTTTTATTGTCCATTTTTGATCACCCTGTATGAATGTATTACAAAAATATCAATACAGCCCATTAGAGTAGGTCCCCTTTTCCAAGGAAACCAACCATAACTAATTGATAAAGGCTTCGTTTATAAAATATTTCCACCTATGTTTTGGCCTGCAAACGTCATTTTTTACAAAAAATTTTAAATTTGTCAAAAACGGTTAGACTTAGGTATAGGACATTATACATAAAATGTGTCTAAAATTGTATGTAGAATCTAAATATGTAATAATATATGGCGTTTTCTATTTAAAAAAAAATTTTAAATTACTTCTATGCTTATATGATCTACCCTGTATAATTAAAAATATTTTTGGAATATGCACCAGAACATATCTTACAACTTTTGTATTTGATTTTTTTTTGTATCTCTTTAAATAAATGAGATATGGCACTTTGTCATACTAATGCGCCACCTATATATATATATATATATATATATATATATATATATATATATATATATATATATATTATTTATACATGAAAAGGTTTGTAAGTTTTGTGGTGTATTGTATAGTATTTAACACATTCAGATGATGCAAATTACGGTCTATCTGTAAAGTAGAAGATTTTAGGTTATGTTTTCTTAAACAAGGTGGTTTTAGTACAGTGGCCACAAATGCATATAGGAACAGTGGTCACGATTTCTTTTCGCAAAAAGCAGTGGCCACTGTTCCGTCCTACAAAAAATAATGGGTATAAATATTTTTTATTTCATACAATATAAATTTCAGATCATAATATGCCACGTCCAGTGCAGAAAAATTCCGGTATTCCCAAAACTTCTGATATCGATATAAGAAGAGCTATATATGATGTTATGGAAGGTGGATTATCTCAAAAGGCTGATGCTTTAAAACACGATATTCCACGGAGTATGTTCAGAAGATATATTAATAAGTGCGAAGAGAATAAAAATAATATAAATTGGACCTCAGACGTTCTTGAAGGAGCTACGAGCTCCACATTATCGTATAATTCAAATTGTTTGTACAGATGAAAAACAAGAACTCAGTAGTTACCTGCAAAGTACGATCAAGCTTCATCACGGTCTTAATCCAAAAGGTGTGGAAAGCTAGCTTACCATTTGGCGATTGTTAACAAGAAAACAATACCTACGTCTTAGGAAAACAACAATATTGCTGTCAAGTTTTGGTTCACAAGTTTTATGAAACGAAACGCACAATTATCACTAATATCAGCAGAAGAAACTTCACTAGGTAGAGCGATGGGGTTTAATCGACCAGTCGTTGCAAAATTTTTTAGTAATTTCATTACTTTATAATGTTGACGAAACAGCACTAGCAACTGTGCAAGATATGGAGAAAGTAATAGATAAAAAGGGACAGAAGCAAGTACGTCACATAGTTTCCAACGAAAGGGGCACTTTGGTAACCATGTGCAATGCCATAAACGCTATTGCTAACTCGATACCGCCGTTTTTAGTATTCTTGCGAAATTTTTCAAAGGTTATATGATTTAAAATGCACCACTAGGCTGTTTTAAGCTTTTGACCTTGACATACAAATTTCCCGCCAAAAGGTTTGACCGCAGAGTGACCTTATAATATGATGATGGTGGCATTGCAATTTCTATTTTTAGCGAGCTCCAAAAATTTAAATTTCTCACTAAAAGTTTTACCTTGAAGAGATCCAAAAGCTTATATTTCTCACCACCAGAGGGCGAGTGACCTTGAATTGGTCCAGAACCGTCCCTAATCACTACTCGTATTGTTTGTTCATTGTGCAAAACATGGTAGAAAATCAAAATTTTGAAAACTTTGAAAAATATGATGATTTGCTTTGGTCAGAGTAATGAAAACACCGACGCAGAAATAATTTGTATTTTAACAGGTAAACGTAGTTTCGTTGGTATTAATTTTTATAATTCAGTAATTTTACATCTATGTATGCTTCCAGAACGGAGACAATCCAGTAAAATCACGTTTTATAGATTAAAAAGAAATTTTATTAATTATGACATCCTTTAGCTCGCTGGAACCGAATTCATTTCCAACAGGATGGAGCCCCATCTCACAATGCGCAAATTATACGGCCGTTTTTTGAAAACAATTTTGGTAATAGATGGATTGGCACTAATGGCCCGACAAGATGGCCTCCTAGGTCTTCGGACAATTTACCGAAAACTTCAGGCAAACAAATGGTCGTATACCACGCGGAATTAACAGTCTTTTGATTTTCGAGAGCCACAGTCACCACAGGACCGGTTTTCGTGAAGAAAAACGCCACCATTTGCTTTTTAACGCTTCGATAACTAACAACTTTCGTTGGCTTTGCTTTACATTGAAATACCCAAGCTGTGGACTGGTTTTTTCTTTCTGGCTGATACGCATAAATCCACGACTCGTCATCTGTGACGATGTTGTATACCGCTTTGGATGCACCACAGTTGTATTTTGAAATCATTTTACGTCACCAATCGGCACGAGCATTTTTTGAGCATCTGTCACCTGTGACGATGTTGTATACCGCTTTGGATGCACCACAGTTGTATTTTGAAATCATTTTACGGCACCAATCGACACGAACATTTTTTTGAGCATCCGTCAACGTGCACACAGCTTCCGAACACACAAATGTCCGTGCAAAATCTTATGTATGCTGGTCATACTAATGCTTAAACATTTCTCGATTTCGTGATATGTCACATGACGATCTTCTTCAATTAGTTTTCGCACAGCATCGATATTTTTCGGCACGACTGATTTTGGACGACCTTCTTTAACTTCATCCGTGAGCGAACTACACCCACGTTTGAATTCAATGTACCACCAATATACAGTGGCTGTGGATGGCGCTTCATCGCCAAAAGTTGAATTCAGTTGATTGATGCATTGTTCTTGAGTTAGGCCACGTTGAAAGTCATAATAAATCATAGCTCGAAAATTTTCACGAGTTAATTCCATATTTTGGCTGAGATGAAATTTTCAACTTACTGTAAACAACACAAATAGTGCTCGCACGACAAAACGTTCTGAGTACATATAACCTCAAAAATGTCAAACTTTAAGATGACATTGACAAATTTCCCCTGGCAATACCAGTGTTGCCAATTCTCAATACATAAATAGTATCCCGAGTAGTAATATTAATATCTAATTAAGAAAAGTTATATTCGAGTTATATGCTGACACTTCTTAAAAAGATCGCAATATTTTGACTACTGTCAATAAATAAACAATTTGAAGTCCTCGCAGCCTTCTCAGTTTAGTAAATTCAGAAAATTCTGACATATTTTGTTATTTTAAATTATAATACTAGCCCAGTCAAATAATACAATATTTTGCCAAAGAAAGGAAAAAATTCCAGATATGCTGTCCGTTGGTGGAGGGGTGTATTTTGGGGTCACAATGAACGTACAAAAAGCCTACCCCCGTATCGTGTACGCTAGGAAAGTTACAGTGCAAAAAAGGAGCAAAAATTAGGTTTTTCATAAATAACTCAAAAACGATCACTTTTAAGGGAAAAAGTGAAGACAAAAGAGTTGTAGAGAATATAATTTTACGTAAAAAAGGTCCTTACAAAAATTTTTTACGACCACTTGTACGAGAGCTAGATTTTTTTAAAGTAAGGGACATTTTTTGAAAAATGAAAAATTCTCGAGTGCGTCATGCATATGGCGTCGATAAATCGAAAACGGTACGTTAAATCGAAAAATGGTTCAAATGAAAGTTGTAGACAATTTAATTACGAATAACTTCTTTTGTATAGTTTTTTTTGTACCATCAATATTGACAGAGATATGAATTTTTTAAAAATACATTACGGTGCGTCAAATGTCAGTGGTAAGTGTGATCGCTATAAATTGAGTGAAATTAAGTACTAACAGAGTAATTATTAATAATAATTGAATTATGAGTAATATGTACATGATATTTGTCTTGAAAAACAACTTTTTGCTGTTACTTTTAAATTTCTCGTTGCAGTTTTCATAACTTGTATACGTGTTTGATTGAAAGTTAAATGTTGTTATATTTTGTAATACGTTAAAATTTTAATTACTTACGCCTTGACAACTAATTGTGGTTGATTTGGCAACATCATTAAAGAAATATCTGGAGAAAGTACTTTTAAAAAAAAATGACTCGTTTTAAAAAGTATGTAGGTAATTTGTGTAAAATATTGCGCATGAAATATTTCGGGACAGTTGGTTGCGATTGTCAGAATTATTGGAAATTGAAGATAGCAGGAAGTCAGAGGTGAAATTGTTAATTAACAGACGAAATTTTGTAATTGCCATTGCAATTTATTTCGTACAAATATATAAATATTACAATATTATTATTTCTGTCCTATTGTTCTGTGTCTTGTTCGAAAAGTCTGTTGTCGTCGTCGTCATCATCCAAGTTACCGTCGCTGTCGTAATTGCTCGCGTAAAAATTTGTGCAACCGTTTTCCACGCAGTTGCCGCAAAGATTCGAGCACTTAAGGCCTGCTCTCTTGCCTCCGCACATGGATGCGCACTTCGATTTGCAATTGCAGGCGACAAGTTTTGTGAGTCCTGGAGGCGCAGGAGGATCCGTTATCGGCATAGGCTGGAGGACGCCGTTAATTTCGTGCCATCCCCATTCTCTCGGAGGCAGTAGGTTGGTCAACCACCATTGGACCTGATGGTACGTCCTCAACGAATGTTGACCAGCTGCATTTGATGCTGGTGGCAACGCAGGGAAACGCGAGGTTTTCCGAGATGCCGATTGTCTGTACAGAAGATGACGCAAATCGTTCAAATTATCTGTAAAAGGTTTTTTTGAGACGAACAGATGCAGAAAGAGGACTTCACCTGCCTGTTGCACATCTGCAGGTAACGCTGTAGGGGACATGAAAGTGTCAATCACTGATTGCATTTTGGCACTTCTCAACAAATTCACGACTTTTATTTTCCCATTTTGGAAAATTGCGGATGTTTTATCGCATCCACCAAATGCGTGGGCCAATAAAATGGATTCTTTCACATTGTTGGTTTCCGGTTTGTTTACTTGCAAAAATTTGTTTCTGAATTTTTCCCCTTCCTGGCTTCAAGAAATAAATATTTTCTGCAGTTGGTGTCCGTGCAACTAACAGCACGAGAAGGTCTGTGTCCTCTCCTACCACTACTCTTGTGATTGACGGAGACAATGAAAGAGCTTCTTCGACAATCAGAGTATGGGCATCACAGCTACTTTGTTCGACTTTTAATCGGTTTGTTTCGAATAACTGTTTTAAGAGAGATATGGGCTTGGCCTTATTGTTGTTATTATGGAGAAACGATTTCTGAGAAATTGTTGCTACCATATGCTCTTCTACGGCAATATCTGGACAATATTTTGCATAAGTTCTGCGCTGTTGTTCTGCGCCTTTAGTACTGCTGCTCGCGTTATTATATCCATCAAAGACAACAATACAATTGGTTCCGTAGTGACTCTTAACGTAATTCAAATACATCGCGCAAATATTTTTATACGATGTATTTATACTCCATACTACCCTATGCAAAAGGAAACCACCATCAATAATGAACATTTTCTCGTCATCTGGTAAGTCGTTGCCGATGGTTATGAACATGTTCATTGTAGCGGATTTTTAATTTTTTTGCATTCAAGTCTCGCAAAACAGGGATAAAGGATACGGAGCAAGTTCAAATTTCAAAAACTCTTTTAAGTCAGTTTCCGATTGCTTTGCTATGGTCATACGTTGGAATAAAATTAACGGATCAACTGTAACTTGCTTTTCTCGTATCTTCATAGTACAACTTATTGATGCTAATGACGAGACTCGATTACTTCGTTTCATATGTATGTCTTTGATTCTTTTATCGTACATCTCCTCCACGAGTTGTTCGCCAATTTCTTGAGCACGGAAACAATTAATCGAGGAAGCTTCACCACATACTCCTGTACTCAAGGACGTTATTGATTCAGACATTGGAAAAGTATCGTGAATCTCGAACCACTGAACGAGTTTTGTTACATCGTCGTTGTCTCGTTGCATTCGACTTTCACGAGCTTCTACGTGTTGTTCTGACGTTGCAAAGAATTTTTCACTAAAATTTTCCAATCCTTCACATATATTGTGCAAAATTGGCATAGTCGTGGTGAAGGATGTTAGTGAGCTGTCAGTGAATGCGCCTCTGCCAATAGCGCCACTTTTAACTCTGAACTCTCTGTTCAGCGTCTGTTCTATAATTGGGTCGGACCAGGTGCCGGACCAGTACTTGTCCGTTCGCTTAAAAGTAAATATCCCATTTTCTGTAAATTCTTGAAATTCCTGTGCATTCATAACATTCTTCAAATTTGCCATATCCTGCAAATAAACATGACAAGATTTGGCATACGAGAAATGTCCGGTCGAGTGAAAATATGGCAGCATATGCCGCACAGCCAATAAGTGGTTTCTCCAGTTACCTTCTCTTTCGGACTGTATAAACAATTTCAGAATCGTGATTATATGAAAATATTGTAGCCACAACTTAGCAGTAGGTCCATTATTTGTGAGATGCAGTAAACGATCTTCCAGTTTTTCGGCAAGTCGTTCTACTATAGGATGTTCGCTTATTTCTTCGTCTGTTGGAGTATTTTGTGAAAAATTCCGAAGCATCGAAAAAACAGTTTCACGCTCTTCAAATTCAATTGATAATGTTTTCAGTACTATGACTGAGCTAATTGCAGCAATAAATGAGCTCTCACTGCTCTGGCATACGCGTGACCAGCAAGCAATTTGTCAACGGAATTAGGTGCATTTATGACGCTCAGAACTTCACGTATACGGCTACCGGCCATTATGAACCCGATGCAGCCTAAAAACGACATTAGAGTATGAAATCCACCTAACCTTACGATAATATTTTTCAATTCAGACTCTCCTCCACAGCAAGCAACTATATCCCCAGCTTTGACATACAACGGTTGATCGAATGTTACAAAAGTAGTTTGTAATTTTACACGTCTGCCGATTTTTCAGCAACCATATGTAAAGAAGTGTATACAGTCTCGTAGTCACTGGGCGGAGCGTTTGACAAAGGCAAAAACAAAACTTTTGTTTTAACTACACTTTTGTGCTGCGTTATTTTTTCATTAAAGCCCCTCCAACCAGGAATCTTAGGTACGTCAAAAACTTGCCCAACATCCACAAGACATCAATATTGTTTGGCATTAATAATACTTTATTTTGCCTCTCGATGACTGCAGCTACTTCTTTGCTTAAGTCATGAAGAACAAATGAATGAAATCCAGCTTCTGTTTTATCTTGAAAAATTTTCAATTCTTTCACGCCACTTTTCTGAAGTGGATCGGATTTCCTTAGGACAGTCGTTTTTGTAATACGATCAGAACTGTTTATGATTGCCGAAATCGAAGTGACATACTATGAAAGGTATGCAGCCCATCGATAGTATTGACATTAAAGTCGGTATTATCAAAAATAAACTGGCAGTGGGTGTGAGGTTCTATTTGATCTGGTGGTGCTTGCAAAATCGACGATTCTACTATTCTCACAGCGCTGTACGAAGCACAAAGACCTAATTTCGAGAGAACATCAATTATGGTTTTTGATCCAATCTTTTTGTATAAATATGAAGTGATCCCAAGTTGAATGGTCGATATAAAAGAATTTGGTCTCACAGCAGACATGATACAATGAGCGATTGTAGTACATTTCTTTTTCAAAGTGTCGGTCTTTGTTTTCTTACGTGCTGTAATTATGTTCTCCAATAGTACTGTCAGTGATTCCGGTAAGTAAGAATTCACGTCGTCAAATAATTGTGTACTGGAAGGATACGAAGTCACGTCGCAGTATGCTTTTCTAATATCTGCTCTTATAATTTCAGCAGCTTTTTCAATAATTCTTATTTTTTCGCTTTTATCATCTAATACTCGATTCTCGTACCAATCACTGTAAATTATGTCATGTCCAATGTCAGAAAAACATACGATTCGCTGTCGACCTTTGCCTTGTGCAATAATTACGTCATTATCGAATTCAGCTCACAATTTACTTTTCACACTTTTCCACGAAGGCACAATAAGCCCTGCATTCTCAACGACAGACAGTAATTCAGAGCTTGAAAATTGACATTCTTCGGAGCTACGCATGTAATTAATAATGCATTCCATTGCTGATGCAACATCAATTGATAAAGGTCTTCCTGTAAACTGGTTTACACTCTTAAGTGATGAGTAACAATCTTTATGGTACATTGCTCCACTCTCAACTAAACTTTGTGTTAATGACAAACACGTCGAAGCACTTTTCATCCTAACTCATCATCGCGCATGAGAGCAGCTTCTTTCAATACTTTGCCGGTACAATCTTTTTGCACTTTGCACACTGCTTGTCTATAATCTTTTCGGCTTTTGTTATGTTCCTTGTAAAACGCTTTATCAATAACTTCCGAACAAAATAAGCAACATGTAGAAAAATTAAATCCACTTTTTCTTTTCGTTCCGTGGCATGGACCAGAAGTATAATCTACTTCCAGTATTTCACTGCTTTTCCTTCTCAAATCAAAATGTATGCTCCTTTTCCGTGTATAATTTTTTCTACATTCATAATGAATGAATGCTTCAGATAATCCAGTCATCATATTCTGTTTTCCGTCTTGCCGCAATCGACTTGACTCCTTTAAGCCGTTTAACCCTTTCTTCCTCACATTGGATAACTCGCCTAAAATTTCCCCTTCATTGCAAATGATGCAGCGTCTATCCATATCCACGAGTATCTGAAAACAAAAAACTATATATTCATGTTGTTCCAAATTACATTTCAAAAATAAACTGTAAACAGCTGTAGGGGAAGGATGGGCATAATGGCCAGGCTAATGCTTTTTATTTTTTGTTCTTACCTTTACATCCAGCTAGAAACTTAAAATTATACAGTTACAATCTTTAACCATCTTAATGCATTTATCAATTTTTGTGTTGTGTTTGGACAGAGAAAAAGTGCCAAAATAATTAATTTATAAAAAGTGTGCAACTGGCCATTATGCCCGCAGGTGGAAGGGTATAATGGCCACTTAGTTAAAAATTGTGAATTCATGGTGGAAACACATTGAAAATTATACAGATTTATTTTTTAAGAAATGTTAATTTATTTGTAAAAACAGAACTCATTGAATCAAATTACTGCCACAAACATGCATAAAAAAATAATTACAAAAATAAGTGAGAAAATGTTTTTTTAACTAGTTTCATTGTCACGGATTTCACATAAAAAGGCGTCATCTGGATCGACACCAGCACACAGTTCATGAGCCTACAAAGAACATCCCGGGCACTGAACCCAACGCTCACTGGCAATTTTTCAAGGCAGTGTAAACATTCTCCATCTTTGTTACCATCCTGATTCGTTAAGTCTTTTGAGAAATTTCTTGTAGTGGTCTTAACCAGGGATGTCTTTGGATGAATATTCTTCGCACTTTCATTTTCATCGGTTATTTTCCATTTAATGGATTTTGCCTTTTCTTTTACTTCCTTAGCAACTTTTTTGGCTTCCAGCACGTTTTTATAAGGACTTCCCAATAACAGAGCTGCATATCCTTTTTTCCGACCACTGCTCTTACGTTTTCCTTCAGATACTACTTGAGGCACAGGAACAATAACTTTTGGGCTGACGGCAAAAGATGATTGTGGTTGGGGCGAAGTCCAAAAGCTGCATGATGTAATGTTAGTTTTGTTGATAGATGCTGTAGATGCGGTAGATGCTGTTGTAGCTGGTGGAAGGAGTGTTTGCGGTGAACAAACTACGGTCCTATGAGTGAGTTGTGGCTCTATAATATTTTCGGTAGATACCGTTGTAGCTGGTGAAAGGGGTATGTCTGTAACTTCTGCTGAAGCAAAGTCTGCTTCTGTGAAAATATGTTCATTGAGTGGTTCAATACCACACTTTTTAAATCCGTTTACTGCGTTGAGCGGAACAGCAGCCTTCATGTATGCTTCCCCAAGTAGTCGGCTCACCTGAAATTGTGTTACCACTCGTCCGGGATTGTTTCTTAAGAACCGTTCGATTGCTTGAACGTAAAATGTATTAAGGGGCCCCATGAACGATACGTCTAACGGCTGGAGTCTGTAGCTGCAGTGTGTTGGTAGGCATATAACGGCTGTATGATTAACCCTAGCTGGTCTAATGAACTCAATATTCTTAGTATGGGTGGAATGCCCATCTAAAATCAACAACACTGGATCATCTGCTGTGGGTTTACTGTGCATCAGAAAATGCTTAAACCATTCTACAAAAATTTCTGACTGCATCCATCCACTTGGGTAGCAAGTAAATGCAGTTCCAGGAGGAACTCCATCTCCCAATTCAGCCTTCATTCGCTGACGGGGAAAAATTATGAAAGGGGGAATGTAGTTACCTCCAGCTGACATACACATCACCAAAGAAGATAAAACACCTCTTTCAGTTGAGGTTAGAGACCCAACCTGTCGTCTACCCTTTAAAGCTAGAACTTTTGAGCTTTTCGATTGGACAGTAGTTAGTCCTGTCTCGTCCACATTATAAATTCGATGGGCTGGGTAATTTTGTTTAGCTCTTTCTTCGACCAAAATGTCAAAAAATTGTTTAACAGCAACTCTGTTAAAACCACTTGCTCTTGCTGAAGAAGCTGGCTCAGGTGTCCTTAAAGTTAAATTTGGGTGGTGTTTTCGGAAACCATTTACCCATCCTTTTCCAGCCATCCTGGTCTCTGGATTAAAATTATGACGAAGATTGTTACTTTCAGCAAGTTCAAATGCTGCACTTCGCAGATCCTTAATCGTTATACCAAAAAATCTCGTCTCCAATATGAGTAGATGGTTAAACAATTCCTGTTCTTGTTCCCTGGTAAATACGGATTAAAATCCTCCAAATACCTTTTGTTGTCCGTAGCATGCATATTTTTGTTTAACACTCTCCTCTTTAAAGTATTCCGTGGGACGTTAAATGCGGTTGGAGCAGTTAAGAAAGGCATACCGTTCTTTACAGCCTTTATTGCTTGTTGCATGTGAACTGCATCCCATGACTGCCTGTCTCCCTTACGCTTGTAGTTGTGAACCATAGCTTCTGAAATAAATAAAAAAAAAATTAAATTTACTTGAAACGATCTTATACACGTGAAATTAAATCAGAAACCCAGAAAGGCAACTTGTTTTTCAGTTTAATATTATCACAATCGTACAAATATGAGTGCTACGATTATATTTAAAATTAGTTCACTTTACAGTAAAAACTAAAAACCAAGATAAATAGCGCAGGCGGGCACAACGGCCACAGTGGTGGGCATATTGGTGACCTACTGGCCGTTGTGCCCGTCCAGACGCCATTAACGAAATGTTGTCATCCGTTCTAAACACACAATAATAAACCATCTCTTAATAATGAAATTTGCAGCCAAGTTACCACTGTTTTAAAATAGTCATTTACTACAAATTTAACTAGTCTCATAAATTTGTAATAATTACATACAGTGAAGACTTACCTTAGATCAGTCACTGTAACAAACACGAAAACAATTATAATTCGTATTGGCCTACGTCTTGCTTCTTCTAGTCTCTCAACAGCACTGAGGGGATTACGGGAGTCATCTTTGTGTATCCATGACAAGTTAGCAGCACTGTACAAACGTAATATCTCGCCTGGCCGTTATACCCGCACTGGCCATTATGCCCGTCCTTCCCCTATCTCAAAAACAAAACAACGTAGCCAGATGAATCAAAATAAGATTTAAAAACTTATTTTACAAAATAAATGAAAATGCGTCATTTTTTTGAGTTTTTGAGCATTATCGCACTTCATACATTTCCAAAATAAGTTTGTATGTATACAAAACATTTCCGAAATTTAATTATCTTTCACCTTCTTAAGATGTAAAATTTCCGTTGGAGCTGTACCTTTTGAGTTATTAGTGATTTTATCATGAAAAAACTGTATTCGACACACGATAGTAAATGCTTAAAAAATTCATATCTCTGTCAATATTAATCGTACAAAAAAACTTATAGAAAAGAAGTTGCTTGTAATTAAATTTTCTACAACTTTCATTTGAACCATTTTTTGATCCAATGCGCCGTTTCCGATTTATCGACGCCAAATTCATGACGCGCTCGAGAATTTTTCATTTCTCAAGAAATGGCCCTTCGTAACAAAAAATCTACTTCGAGTACAAGTGGTCGTACTAAAAGTGATAGTTTTTGAGTTATTTACGAAAAACCTAATTTTTGCTACTTTTCCTAGCGTACGCGATACGGGGGTGGGCTTTTTGTACGTTCATTGTGACCCCAAAATTCACCACTCCACCAAAGGACAGCATATCTGGAATGTTTTCCTTTCTGAAATCGCTTTTGACTGGGCTCTATTAGTTACGTATGTTTACGTGTTTTTACTTATATCTCGAATTAGGCAGAAGATATCGACATGCGGTTTGCGCCATTTTGTTACGAATTTAATCAGTTTCCGTTGTAATTTACAATACTTGCGTATTCCCACTATCCCCCACCCTTTATTTGAAAAAATAAAGGAAAAAGTATTTAGTAAAATGTGTGCAGAAATTATGCATTATTCTGTTACCTATTTAATACTTACTATGATTGGGCATATGTTATAAAAAAATTGTTTTTAAATTTTTCTATAAAGATTATGCCCTCTAGCGGTAAGCTAGAAACTTGAAAGTTATTTCCAGCGATTTTTACTAAGGAATTTTTTTTCGCAAAGCTGTATGATAAACAGTTCCTGAGATTTACTCGGAGGATCGGCTTATTGGTCCACCCGGTACATCATACGCACTAACCGGTACATCCTGTATAACACAGTGTTTCGTTTTTTATCATTCGTTACAGCTAAATTACATACATTTTTGGAAATGTAACTTATTTTTACTTATCATCTAATTAGCTATATTTTGACATAATTATTTATCAATGCATTACTAGAGAAGTAGTTGAACCCAATAGCAAACAGGCAGAACGAACATAATGGTTCACGTATGTATTTAAATACTACTCACACACTTTTTCATATTGACATAATGAGATAATAAAACACATTATCTTTAAGTAAATAATTCACATTTGCACTGTCATTTAATACACCATTTACTTTTACATATGTGTATATTTACACATTAACACAATACTTTCCCCTTGAACTGGGTTACAAATACCAGTATATATAAGTATAACCAAATTAAACAAACATTTCTTGTAAAATGTTTGTGTTGTTAATAATAAGCTTAATTTTTAGTGGTGCTGTTCTGTTAACAGTTTACATTAGAAACAAATATCAGTATTGGCATCGTAAAAAGGTACCGTGCATTTCTCCGACGTTTCCTTTTGGCAATACTCAAAATCCATGGACATCTAAAGATGGCTTTGTCTTTGTTGTAAAGAAGCATTACGATTTCTTCAAACTTCAAGGCAACAAACATGGTGGACTATACTCATTAATTAAACCGTTTTACCTACCAATTGATTTAGATTATTTAAAAAATATAATGACTAAAGATTTTCAATACTTTTCCGATCACGGTATTTACTATAATGAGAAGAACGATCCATTAAGTGCACATTTATTCAACTTAAATGGTCGAAAATGGAAAAATTTGCGTACGAAACTTACCTCCGCTTTCACAACTGGAAAGATTAAAACAATGATTCCGATGTTTCTAAAATGTAGTGAACAGTTAATAGAAGCCGTTAGTGAATACTGCAGTGAGTCAAAGCCCATCGATATTAAAGACGTACTTAGTTGTTATACAACCGATATAATCGGATCCTGTGCATTTGGTTTAAACTGTAACAGTTTTAAAAATCCTGATGGTGATTTTAGGCAATGTGGTAAAAACATTTTTCTTCCAGCTAAAGGTATTGAGGCAATTAAAGTACCGATTGCTGTACTGAATCACAAATTAGGAAGAAAATTGGGAATTGTGACTACACCTAAACCAAAAAGGTTTTTATGGGAAGTTGTTAAAAACGTTGTTGAATATAGAGAACAATCAGGATTTGTGCGCAACGATTTCTTACAAATACTCATCGACTTAAAAAACTATCAAAATCAACTTACAATGCATGAAATAGCTGCTCAAGCTTACGTGTTTTTCGCAGCTGGTTTTGAAACATCATCAACTACCATGACATTCTGTCTCTATGAGTTAGCAAGAAATATTGATATACAAGAAAATCTTAGAAGAGAAATTCAAGACAATTTACAAGAAATGACTTATGAGTCAATTATGTGTTTAAAGTACTTAAATCAAGTGGTTGAAGAAACTTTAAGGAAATACCCACCGGCTGGTGTAATACCCAGAAAGTGCGTACAAAATTACACAATTCCCGATACCGACATTATCATTGAAAAAGGTACTTCTCTGGTCATACCTATTTTAGCCATACACCACGATCCAGATTATTTTCCTGATCCAGATCACTTTGATCCTGAAAGATTTAATGAGGAAAATCGTAATAAAATTATTCCTTTTACTTACATGCCTTTTGGGGAAGGTCCAAGAATATGTATTGGTAGGTTTTTTAATATACTGCTTTTTGTGATAACAAATGTATTTGTAGGTGCTCGATTTGGGATGATGCAAATAAAAGTTGGTTTAGTGGCTTTAATTCAGAATTTTGAGTTTAGTATTAATCAAAAAACCAGTAATCCATTAGTAATGAATCCGTTTAGTTATATTTTAACCGCACAGGATGGAGTTTGGTTGGATGTTCGAAAAATTTAAAGGCCCTCTTATTTAATTATTACCATTAATCTACAGTGTGGCCAGATTACGAGCAATATCACTGGTCTGATTTGAAAAAATACCTTCTGTTGCTTATCAATTATATTCCATCCCTTTTCATTTGTTCGCAATCCTTCAATAGTCAATGTTTGCCTATTTCTAAGAATTGTGATAACTCGCTTATTTAGCAAGATAAAAAACATTACTAAAGGTATTCTTGGCCTCGATACCATGGTGTAACAAAAAATAAAATATAATGCAAAGTTATTGACTTATGACATAAACTTGTTTTTTTAATGGGAATTATGCAAGGTGGGACAAAAGTGTCAAACAATGGCTTTAGCTTTCTTATTTACAAAGTTACAAAAAAATTTTCAGTATAAAAGTTGTTTGTTTCTTTACCGTACATCTTTAGAGTTTTTTAGTTTGTTGGTGTCTTCTTTTATTTTGTTGCTATGGCAACCAACCTAATTTTTAAATCATACCCATACTTTAGTTTCTTATTTTGAAACAAGCATGTATTTCTCTATTCAGTCATAAAATATTGCATTTTTGGAGAAAAAAATATTTGTTACGGCTCAATCGCAACTAAATTAATTAATTTCACAACAATAAGATTTGGAAAAAATTAAATATTTAGAGAGTAACAAAAGTAGGCTAAATAACAAAAAAAAAAGAAAATAATAAATGAAATGTTCAAACTGAGCTTCGTGGACTTCCAAGTAATGACCTAGTCGGCATTTAAATTGTACCTCTAAAGGTACTCTGCGCAATTAGACAGTTATTCACACCTTTAAGTCCACCAAATTAGGTGGTCTGTGTTTGAACACATTATTTTTCACATGACCACACAAGACAAAATCAAAGGGCGTCAAATCCGGAAATCTGGCAGGCCACTCAATAGATCCTCTTCTGCCGATCCACCTGTTTCGAAAAACATTATTTAAGCAATCTCTAACATGTAATGAAAAATGCGGAGAAGCTCCATCGTGTAAGAAGAAAATTATATTGTCAATACCTCCATTTTCAGCCGGGACTAATGCGATGATCGCAGGTATGATATGAGTTTGAAGCAATTAAAGATATCGATCATTGGTAAGGGTTTCATCAAGAAAAAAATGGTCCTATGATGTACCCTCTTATAATGCACCAAAACGGAAGAAACATTACAAAAACAATTGAAAACAGACCATATTCTTTAGATTATTTTGTCGCTCAACAGATTTCGAAGATTTCCAGAAACCGAAAACTTCTCGTAAGAGAAAGATAAGTAAATAACACGATGCCAAGTAATTAACATGAACACATCATTTTTAAATTAAAGTAGTGAAATGTTAGTAAGTTAGGTCATTTTAAATACAACGCAGATTCCACACAAAGTGGAAATTAAAAAAAGTGAAAAATTTTTTTCTGAAATCGTCCGTTTTGGTCAATTACTCAAACATTTTGGAGCAGGACAATTAAATTTTCCGGACTAGGACTAGTTATAAAAAGAACAACAATTTTTATTTTTAACATTAAAACTGAATTCATTGTTTCTGTCACCTCAGTAATCAAAGCAGTGCAATATGGCTCATCGACAGTAATTTAACATTTTCCTCACTGTTATGTAAATAATAAATATCTATTTTAGGATAACTATGCAGCCTCTTTTTAATACGTTTGTAACGAAACAATAATCTTTGCCAGACGGACGTTCTAAACTTCATGTCAGATAGAGGTTATTAGACATCTAGATGCTAACTATAGAAAATGTTCCAAAGCCGCCTGACTCTATAAAAATATTGATTTAAGCATTCTCAATCTTATTTAATTAGTTTATGGACTTATTTCGCTTTATATTAAGAAATGTTGTCACGAAAAGTTATGTAAAATTAAATTTTCCTTAAAAAATATGTTTACACATTATAAAATTAATCGTTATTCAAATATTTTTTGAATGCTAATTACGCGTCGTACCAAAAAAATTCATTAATCGATATGTCGGTATTTTTAAGTCTTTGAATTATACAGCTGTTTCAGATGTGTTTGATAAAAACCAAAAACTGCCCTTAATAAACCCCTTTCCCCGCTGATCAATTTCTTCCAAACTTTAATCAGCTGTAGTAGAAATGAAAACAAGCTTAAATGTAGTATTTTAAGTACGTACGTGTTGTGGTTCAGCAGTCATCGTACATAAAAAAATGGAAATATTTAAAAAACTATAAATTTTTGCGGTATCAATGTATTTAGATAAAAGTTAGGTCTTTAAGAGTAATATTCGCCCATATCAAAATATACAGGGTGTTCCATTTGAAATAAAAGAATTGATGTACTTTGGACATGCTGAAGTTTCACACGGAGCCTTCTCTCCCCTATTCAATATATCAATAAAACGTTTATATCTTTTCAAAGCCTATACCTACCTTAATTATATCCCTGAACTAATCTGTCTCAACTTAGGTAGTAAACCAAGAATTAAATTTTATTGCGAACCTTACATTCAGGAAAAAGCATTTTTGTTAAATAACTTGGCAACGTTGCATTTTATATGTACAAATGTATACATAGTTGAAAAGCTTATTCATTAGGCTACCCAAAATGTAATGATATACAGGGTGTTCCATTTAAAAAAAAGTTGATACCTCCTACTTTTACGAATCATCCTGTAGGTGCTAAAATATTTTTAAGTTGTACACGTATTGGAACCATATAACTTTTGTATAAATGATTTTAATGACGAATCAACAGCGAAACCACATCTTCCGTCGCGTGACGCTTTGGACACCCGATATATACAGGGTGTGTCAACTGTTTGTGTTTGATGGATTATGACTCGGATATTGAAAATAAATAAAAATTGTTTATATAAAAGTTGTTCATAGTCAAGTTTTCTATCACGTAAAAATATTTTTGAGTATACAGGATGTTTCGTTCAGCACAGGCGCAACCAAACTTTTTTATTTTAAAAGGAACACCCTGTATATTATTACATATTCTGATTCTTCGTTTAATTTTACATCAACTTTATGTATCACATGTTAGGTGTAAAATGGAGTAATTCGATTTTTGTAAAAATTGACGTCTGCTGCAGTCTTTAAAAAATCGAATATCTCAGGAAATGTGTAACTTAGAGAGGTGCTGTTTGAACTATCAGATTAAGCATGAAGTAGCCAAATGTTTTCATCTGTGGAAAATGGTACCAAAGTACCAAATAGAGGGCGCCGTATTTTTAAATTTTCAAACATACGTAACCCCGTTTTTTCTAAATAGAACCCTGACATTCTTTAATTCGTTTTTAAATTGTCTATCAAACATCCATTACAATCCCTATACCTAACTTTAACCGTTTTATTGTTATTTTAAGTCGTAGTATTATTTTAACATTTTTGGCTGTGTACAACGCAGTAGGCGTTTAAACAAATGAAAAACAAATGGAAAATATTTGTTCTCTAAAAAAATTTCAAAACTAGGATTAAGGTTTTAAAAAAAAATAAGCATAAGCGAATTCTCTCGTGAAAAGAAAATTGTACGCGCGCTAACATTTCTGGCGTAATCTATCTGCAAGGTTCCTGATAGTTCCGTAGTTGCACTTTATCTGGATGGAGTTACGTATGTTTGAATATGTCAAAATTTGGAGCTCTCTATTTGGTATCCCCTGTCTTCGGTACCTCCACAGATGGAAAAGTTTTCCCAATTCGTGCTTAATCTGATAGTTTAAACCACACCTATATGCAATAATATACAGGGTGTTCCATTTAAAATCAAAAAGTTTGGTGCGCCTGGGTTGAACGAAACACTCTGTATACTCAAAAATATTTTGCCGTGATAGAAAACTATGAATAACTGTTGTATAAACAATTTTTATTTATTTTTAATATCCGAGTCAGAAAAGAAGAAAAAAAAAATTGAAATGTACTTCTTGTTATTTTGAAGTTAACATTAGAGAGAAGTATTATAGATTTTGAAATTATTGAAGATATGGTTTCTATTGTATCATTGGGAGTAAGAATAAAATTTATTCTTTCTGTATTATAAGTGTTTTGTAACTGTGATTTCATATTAGTTGAGTTGATCGGCCTATTTCCACAGTTTTTGCTTTTTGAGGGCGACGTTTCGGAAGCGGACTCTGCTTCCCTCATCAGGCTTAGTCCTGAGAAGGACTGCTATGAGTCGAATGCATATGTTATATATAATTTTTTCCCAAGCACATGACTACTCTCAGATTCGAACTTGGTACCTTTCACTTACTAGTCTGACACCTTTACCGCTGAGCCACTGAGTAATCCAATATATATATATATATATATATATATATATATATATATATATATATATATATATATATATATATCAGAACTTTCCACACTAGCTTATCAAGGCTAAGTAGGGTCTTAACTGTTTAGAGTAGCCACTCTACGTATCGGCAGCACAAATCTCAAGGAAAAGGTCATTATACATCTTAGGGTCAACATAGAACCTTCCTCCTGGTTCCTTGGCCGTGGTCAACCACACTCAAGAGGCCGAGGGACTTCCACACACGTCGCATAACAGTGAACTGATAAAGTTCAGTTAGGCGCAGTATGTCCAACTGGCTTGCTGTACATTGCATTCGCCGAATCCGCTCTCAGTCTGCCCAGCATCGACCTTAGAGCATTGTTTTGTGCCACAATAGCACTGCTTAGCATGGTGGCATAAGCGCCGCAGCTGAGAACAGTTTGGACAAAAGCATAGTTCACCATCTTATGCGTGTCTATTTTTAATATTCGACGTAATCTTGCAAAAATGTAAATTAATCTGTTTAAACGTCCTGTTAATAGTTTAACCTGAGTGTTCCATCTAATGTGTTGGTCGATTTGAATTCCTAGATATCTACTTGGATTTACCTCTAAAATTTTGCTATTAGAATGTGATATTTGACAGTTACTGTTATTAATTACTAAATGGCTTTCTGAAGGAGGTGGACCGCTTTCATAGATATAGAAATAAATTTAGTTTTGTATATATTTATTGTCAGTTTATTTACGTCCATCCATTTTTTAACAATATTTAGGCCACGCTCTGCTGCGCTGTGAAGAACACCACTGAGTCAGCAGCCAATGAAAAGCATTTTCCCTGGATTTCATTTTCAAAATCTTCATGATCATTTATGTTTACCAGGAACAGCACTGGACCTATGACTGTGCCTTGAGAAATACCGTAGTTTTTGGTTCAACGAAATTGTATCCAATCGAAATTTCTAATTTTACAAGTTGTTCTGTTTCGTTCTAACCGGCAACGCATGAGACACGGTATCAAAGGCTAAGTCTAAAAATATAAATAGGGGTTTATTGTGGGAGTCCAATGTGGCGAATATCTCCGAGACGACAGCATCTATAGTATCGTGTCCAGGCCCATTCGGAACCCGTACTGTCTCCTTGTAGTCAGATTATTGATTTCTAGAAATTTTATTCATTGGGTTTTCACTATTTTTTCGAGCTGTATTGGTCTATAGTTTTTTAGAATAGTTGGGTCTTTACTTTTAAAGATAGGTGTAATTATTGAAGTTTTAAAACATTTAGGAAATATGTCTGTCGCAAAACTTAAATTTATTACATATATGAGCTAAAGGTATGAAGATAAATTGTTTAATTTCTTTGAACATTTTTACTGTAATACCTTCCCATCCAGCCCCCTATGCTGATCTATCTCCTCGGAGACACCCGCCTGATCAGCTTCCACAAAATAAAAAACGGGAGTTGACCCCTTGCTTCAACATTTGGACCCCAATCCACCTTTGGCAAGCTCATAGCCATCCTTGTACCAACTATGCCAAAATACTGGTTAAAAGCATTTGCACAGACCACAGGGTTCTCTACTATACTTACTAATTTACCCTGAATGTTGTTAGTTTTAATATTAGTGATTATACATTTATTACCAATGGCTGAAGTCATGGTTTCCCATACTAATTTAGTGAAGTTTTCTGCTTAAGTAATTTTATTTTTAAAGTATTCATCTTTTGCTTTACGAATTAGACTTCTAAATTTATTTTTATAGTTCTTACAATAATATTTTAATTTAACTTTAAATGGCTCTTTACTAATTTTTTTAGTGAGAACATCAAACCCATAGTCATCCATGGTTTTGTATTTTATGCTCACGGTTTATCTGTATGGTTTTAATGGTTGACGGGAGTTCGACTGTTTCACTCAGAATTTGCACAAATTTTGAAACAGCTATGTTAGGATCAGTAAAGGACATATGTACGCCCAGTCCTTGACGCGTATGGGATCCGAGAATTTATCTAAATCAAATTTTTTAACTGTGCGCACATTACTGTTCTCCGAAGGGGTAGATTTAGGGTTAGGGTGCTCAGTGTCAAAGTATACTGCGCTGTGGTCTGTAATATGGTAATTTAGGACCACAGCCTGAAGTTACTGTTACATATCTATGTTAGAGAAAAGGTGGTTCAAGCATGAGTTTGATAGTTGCCTATCAACATGTTGCCTTACTATTGGATTAATACTGTAGCGACCGTAACTCTCGGCATGAATCCTCTCCCTTCCATCAGTCCTAGAAATTTGTCACCTAAATTTGACCTATACTCATCTCAGATTTCAATATTATTATCCCCTATCACTATGGTATTATACGTCAAGAGCGACTCAATTTGGTTCAGGAATAAATCACCATCTCCAGAAGAAAATCTGTATACAGCTACAATATTAATTTTTATATATTCGGAGTTTACATTAATAAGCAATCTGAAAGAATTTTTTCACTTTACTGTTCTGGGCCAATTTATTCTTCACGTATACCACCATACCGCTATTTTGATTGAACTTGTTCAATGTATAATGAACTTTATAACTTTGAATAATGAAAATGCCATCATTTATGAGATCCCTACCACTTCCCCAATATAGTTATATCAAACTGGAAATCGTAGCCTCCAAAATCATCTCCAACTCATCAAAATTTCTATTCATACTTCTAATATTTTGACTTTGCCGTCCCATTCATAAGATACCTTTCCTTAATAGTGAAACATCACCAAGTATTATTTCTCTGTTTTTTTAATTTTGAAAAAATAAATGACAACCTTATTTTTTCGTTCCACTTTGTAGACGCTTAACTCTACTGAAAAGGCTCGCGGAAACGTTTTTAAATGAAAGACCCCCTTAAGTTTGTATAAAGAATCACCTCCTAAAATCGCAATCATTGCCAATTACCCTGTATGAAATTTTGTAAAATATACGATATTTCCTACATAAATGTCGTTTAAACTGCTATCGTCCGTTTAAAGTATACTTACAACCGTTCTGTAAAATAATAATTTTTATTAATAAAATATGTTTTAAATAAGTTAATTAACAAAGTTACAAATTATTTTAAAATAATTTAAATAACTCATTTTTACAAATATTTAATAGCATAGGGCCTCTTTCAGCGCAGAAACTATTCCGAAGGCAGGCAAGTATCAGTTCTACTGCAGATCATCTCTTTTACGTTTGTGTTTAATGTAAACAGTACTAGTCCAAAAATATTCTTCTATTTCTGATAAAGTTTTGTTTTGGGTTTCGGGAACAAACAATAATATAAAAAGAAAGCCCATAAACGCACTACCTGCAAAAAAATACTGAATACTGCTTGATCCACCTAATGCATTTGTTAGAATGGGATAACATTGCAATGTTATAAATATAAGTAGGTTACTAATAGCATACACCATGTTGGTAGCTATTCCTCGAATAGGTAGAGGAAACATTTCCCCTGTAAGAGCATAGGGTATACTAAATATACCTGGCATAAATAAAAAATACGTAAGAATCATACACAGCGGTACCCATGTATGAGAGGTAGTTCCTGCAATTATTACATAACTTACTTAACACAATAAGTACCTATACAAACCTTCTTGCACCCATTTCGTAAAAAGGCCGGAAATTGTCATGCTAAATGATATACCACAACAGCTTATTATTAGGTTTGTGCGCCTTGTAAATTTTTTCATCGCCCAAACAAAACCGATAGCTGTTAAAAGACGCATTACAGCAATGTAGGTAGAGGCTAGATAAGGGTCAAACCCACTTCCAATTTCCTGTCACATACAGTTTAAAAACATCTCAGAGTTATGAATAACTCACATTTAAAAAAATAACCGCATTCATAATAACTATGTGCGTGGCAGAAAATTGTTGTATTACTAACAGCACTGTTAAAATGGTTAGAGGTTTATATCCAATGGGCTGCAGAAACATATTCAATCGTCCAGCTTTTTCGCATAGTTGTTTACTAGTCTCTTGTTCTGTCTGAATAGTAGCGACTTCAACATCTACATTCTTAAAAATATAAATACAAATAGACAAATTATTTTCACTAAATCTACAAGATTGGTTTCAAAGACGGCTCCCGTCAAACGTCGCGACATTTAATACTAAAATAAACAATATCTAGAGGATGGTTTCAGGTTTCATATAACACCTACTTTAGATTTAAAATAATTGAGTAGATATAACTAAAAAAAGATTATAGGGCATTATTAATACGTCGCTACATCTTTTGTGTACCAACAGAATTCTGTTTTTTGAAAAGACCAAAATACCATTTTGTACTGATGATTATGACAGTAGAGGTCTGGAAATTCTATCTAAGGTACATCAACTCGGTTAGACACATTAACAGTATTTTTAACGTTTCAGGCGTTACGGAGTTTACAAATATAAGAACTATAGCAAACAGTGTCATCATGATTACTATGCACATTACAGGAAAATACAAGTATTATAGTCTAGCTAGGCTTTACAGTTTCGATGCACTGTATAAAAAAATGCAGAGGTAATAGATATTGTACAAATATGCATTAATGAAATTATAGAGGTGCTATAGTAACCAAGGAAATAATTGTGTATGCAGTATAGCATTTACAGGCATTATGACCATTATACACATTTTAAGGATTATAGAAGTAATAGGTATTATATGCATTACACGCATTATACTCATTATAAAAATTACGTGCATTATAGAAATTATAAGTATCATCCGTATTATAGGCAGTACAGGGGTTTAAGGCATTTCTGGAATTACAGGCAGCATAGGCATTATAAGCATAATCGGCATTATAGACATTGTAGGCACTATAGATATTATAGTCATTCCAGGCATTAAAGTATTATAGGTATTGTAAGCAATATAAGCATTATAGACATTATAGGCATTATAGGCATTATGGGCATTATAGGCATTATAGGCATTACCGGCATTATAGGCATTATAGGTATTATAGGCATTATAGAAATTGTATGCATTATAGGCATTATAGGCATTATAGGCATTATAGGCATAGGAATTATAGGCATTATAGAAATAATATGCATTATAGGCATTATAGGAATTATAGACATTACATGCATTATAGGCATTATAAGCATTGTAAGCATTACAGTCATTATAGACATCATATGCATTATACGCATTATAGGTATTTTGGGCATTATAGGGATTATAGACATTACGGGCATAATAGGCATTATAGGCATCACAGTCATTATATGCATTATAGAAATTATAGACATTATACGCTTTATTGGCATTACAGGCATTACAGGCATAACAGACACTATAGGCATTATATCCATTATATTCATTATAGGCATTATATGAATTATAGACATTACAGACATTATGGCATTATAAGCATTATAGACACTATAGCCGTTATAGGCATTATAGGCATTATAGGCACTACAGCCATAACGCATTATATCCGTTATACGCATTATAGGCATTATATGCATTATAGACATTACATGCATTATGGCATTATAGGCATTATAGATACTACAGTCGTTACAGGCATTATAGGCATTACAGGCATTATAGGCATTATAGGCATTATAGACATTATAGGTACTATAGACATTATAGGAATTATAGGCATTATAGGCAATATAGGCCTTATAGGCATTATAGGCATTATAGGCATTATAGGCATTATAGACATTATAGACATTACAGACATTATAGACATTATAGACATTACAGACATTATAGACATTATAGACATTATAGACATTATAGACATTATAGACATTATAGACATTATAGACATTATAGACATTATAGACATTATAGACATTATAGACATTATAGACATTATAGACATTATAGACATTATAGACATTATAGACATTATAGACATTATAGACATTATAGACATTATAGTCATTATAGACATTATAGACGTTATAGACATTATAGACATCATAGACATCATAGACATCATAGACATCATAGACATCATAGACATCATAGACATCATAGACATCATAGACATCATAGACATCATAGACATCATTGACATCATAGACATCATAGACATCATAGACATCATAGACATCATAGACATCATAGACATCATAGACATCATAGACATCATAGACATCATAGACATCATAGACATCATAGACATCATAGACATCATAGACATCATAGACATCATAGACATCATAGACATCATAGACATCATAGACATCATAGACATCATAGACATTATTAGACATTATAGACATTATAGACATTATAGACATTATAGACATTATAGACATTATAGACATTATAGACATTATAGACATTATAGACATTATAGACATTATAGACATTATAGACATTATAGACATTATAGACATTATAGACATTATAGACATTATAGACATTATAGACATTATAGACATTATAGACATTATAGACATTATAGACATTATAGACATTATAGACATTATAGACATTATAGACATTATAGACATCATAGACATCATAGACATCATAGACATCATAGACATCATAGACATCATAGACATTAGAGACATTACAGACATTATAGACATTATAGATATTATAGACATTATAGACATTATAGACATTATAGACATCACAGACATCATAGACATCATAGACATCATAGACATCATAGACATCATAGACATAATAGACATTACAGACATTACAGACATTACAGACATTACAGACATTACAGACATTACAGACATTACAGACATTACAGACATTACAGACATTATAGACATTATAGACATTATAGACATTATAGACATTATAGACATTATAGACATTATAGACATTATAGACATTATAGACATTATAGACATTATAGATATTATAGACATTATAGACATTATAGACATTATAGACATTGTAGACATTGTAGACATTGTAGACATTGTAGACAATATAGACATTGTAGACAATATAGACATTATAGACATTATAGACATTATAGACATTATAGACATTATAGACATTATAGACATTATAGACATTATAGACATTATAGACATTATAGACATAATAGACATTATAGACATTATAGACATTATAGACATTATAGACATTATAGACATTATAGACATTATAGACATTATAGACATTATAGACATTATAGACATTATAGACATTATAGACATTATAGACATTATAGACATTATAGACATTATAGACATTATAGACATTATAGACATTATAGACATTATAGACATTATAGACATTATAGACATTATAGACATTATAGACATTATAGACATTATAGACATTATAGACATTATAGACATTATAGACATTATAGACATTATAGACATTATAGACATTATAGACATTATAGACATTATAGACATTATAGACATTATAGACATTATAGACATTATAGACATTATAGACATTATAGACATTATAGACATTATAGACATTATAGACATTATAGACATTATAGACATTATAGACATTATAGACATTACAGACATTATAGACATTATAGACATTATAGACATTATAGACATTATGGACATTATAGACATTATAGACATTATAGACATTATAGACATTATAGACATTATAGACATTATAGACATTATAGACATTATAGTCATTATAGACATTTTTTTTTTTCAGTGTTCATGGCATCGACTGCTGGGGTCTTGCGCCATTTGTCTACTTTGAATTTAAATTTCTTTAAACAAATCAGTATGTTTTAAAAATGTTATTAGCTGATGAATGCTTTGATAATTGTCACTCATTACACTGTCCATATCTTTAGCTAAACTTAACACTTCTCTTTCTTTTTCATATACAGGACATTCCAAGAGCATATGCTGCACTGAGTATGGTGTACGGCACAGGTTGCATATCCTACGGTCATTGTTCCCCAATATATTTAGGTGTGTAATACGAGTATGTCCTATGCGTAACCTTGTGTATACAACTTCCTCCTTTTTGTTAAGATTATAACGATTCCTCCATGGTTTAGTGTCATTTTTAATTTTGCTTAGGAATGTATTAGAATTTGCCCATATCATATTCCATTTTTGTATAATTTTTTTCCTTATGTGTTGTTTCCAATCAGCAGGTTGAACAGTATTTACGTCAACTTGATTGTTATTTGTCGCAATTTGTGCTGCTTCATCAACCTTGACATTTCCGTGGATGCCTACATGACCAGGTATCCACATTAGTAGAATTTTAAAATTTGAGGAGTTAAGGTGGTATAAACGCTCTTTTATATTGCTAACTAGTGGTTCTATTTGTGGATGGTTACTTACAATTGCGCTGACTGCATTAAGGAGTCGGTACATACTACTGTTTGCTTACCATCGTTTACGTATTCACACATAAGGAGCGCTTGCCAAATTGCGTATAATTCAGCGGAATACACGCTAGAAGTGGTATCATGGGACCAGGTGTACGATTGATTGTTTGCGTAGATGGCGCTTCCAGTTCCTTTATTCGTTTTAGAGCCATCTGTATAAATGAATGTATAGTTTTGTACCTATCGACTATTTCTCTGAAACGCATTCTATAAGTGGATGGGAAGTTTCACATCTTTTAGTGATTTCAGTTCTAGTATCACGTTTTTATTAAATATTGCCCAAGGTGGAAATGATGGTATGTCATTTTGTAAAGGATTGCACTTTCTTCATCCAGTTTTTCCATTACCTCTAACCCTCTTATAATGGCAGGTCTGCTAGTGGTCCGTCTGTTCTTATATTCCAATAAGGTTTTGTGATCTTGCAGGTATGGGCTATTTAAACTTCTATTAGTAGCTATAAGTTTCGATAAATAGTTGCATAATAGTATTTCTCGCCTTATATGTAATGGGGGGATTCCTGCATCCGCAAAGACAGAGAGTAGTGGGCTTGTTCGGAAGGCACCAATGGACATTCTAATTCCACTCGCATGTATTTTATCTAATTTTTTTAGATGCATTTGTCGAGCCGACGAGTATACGATAGAGCCGTAATCGAGTGCCGACATCACAAACGATTTATAAAAACAAAGGAGACATTCTCTGCCCGAGCCCCAGTTAATGTTTGAGAGACATCGAATAATATTAAGCCTTTGCTTGCATTTTGATACTAGCATGTCAATGTGCTCTTTGAAGTACAACCTTTTGTCAAGAATTAGGCCTAACACCTTTATGGTTTCCCGATATTGTATTCTGTTGCCTTTCATTAGGAGTGTAGGGTTATGGTGTTGGTTTCTCAGGCGGCAAAATGAATTGCATTAGTTTTTCCACAGAAAAATGGAATCCAATGTTTTCGGCGACATTAACGAGGTTGTTGATACCGCCTTGTAGTGCCGTTGGACGTCATCAATGTTTGTACCTGAGTGAAACATTATGATATCGTCTACATACATACAAACACTAATTGGTGCTTTAACAGATGCTACCAAGTTATCTACTGCAATCAAGAAGAGTGTGCAGCTTAGCACGGAACCTTGAGGAATTCCATTTTCCATAGTGTATGCTTTGGACGTACAGTTTCCTATTCTTGTTCTGAATGATCTATTTAAAAGGAAGTTTTAATGAATAAAGGTAGGTTTCCTTTAAACCCCACTCGTGCAGTTTTCTAATAATTTGGTACCTCCATGTAAGATCGTAGGCTTTCTCCAAATCTAAACAAACTGCTATCATGTGTTGACGGTTGAGAAAAGTATTTCGTATATTGTTTTCAATATAAGCTAGTACATCAATAGTAGAGTTAAACCGGCGGAAGCCCATCTGGTGTGGTGACAGCAGCGACCTGGACTCAATAACCACATCAGCCTGTCATTTACCATTTTCTCCATAACTTTACTTAGACAGGATGTAAGTGATATTGGTCTATAATTTATAACGTTGGTGGCATCTTTTCCAGGTTTGGGAATCGGGATAATGATTGCTTGTCTCCAATTGTCAGGGAAAGTACCTTTTAAATAGATATTATTGTAAATTTCCAATAGGATACATTTCTGTGTTGCAGGTAGGTGTCTTAACATCGCATAGTGAATATTATCGGGGCCGGGAGTCTCCTGTTTTACACAGTGAATCTTCTAACTCTTGCATCGAAAAGGGTTTGTTATAGTCATGGTTGTCAGAATGATTGAAATCTAGTTCCTTTTCAGATTCCGATTTTATTTGTAGAAATTCGCGTGTATACTTTTCAGAACTACTGATTGACATAAAGCTTTCTGCAAAAGCATCAACAATCTCCTCTTCAATTTCTATCCTTTTATCTCCCATAATAAGTAACCTTGAAGGTTTGGAGTAAATTTTGCCAGCAATTCTTTTGACTTTCCTCCAAACCTCTGTAGCTGAAGTTTTCGAATTTATTGAATTGATATAGTTCTGCCATGTAGATCGTTTACTCTCAAGGATAATTCTTCGTGATTCTGCACGTGCTTTTTTAAATGCAATTAAATTTTCTATTGTTGGGTATTTTCTAAATAATCTAAACGATTGTTTCTTTTTTGTAATAGCCTTTTTAACATCAGGCGTCCACCAAGGGACATTTAGTGCTTTGATTTTTCCAGTTGTTTGCGGAATACATTTTTCTGAGGTTTGTATGATGCTCTTTGTAAAATTTTCAACCAAGTTTTCTATATTATCGCATGCCTCATCAAATGTTTGTGGAAAACTTCTGGTGTATTTTTCCCAGTTCGCGTTCTTGGTAATCCACTTTCTTGGACATGATTCTTCATTTCGTTTAGTTGGAGTGCATATGCTGATGGGACAATGGTCACTGTTTTGGAAATCATCATGTGCTATCCATGTAAGGCGTAACGCTAGTATCGGGGAAGAAAAGGCTAGGTCTATTGCCGTAAAGTTATTGGACTTTGAGTTAAAATGTGTAGATTTTCCAGTGTTTAAGAGTACTACTGGATTATTTTCCATATACTCTTCTAGAGTGCGTCCACGTGAATCTGTTACATTACTTCCCCAGGTCATCGAATGAGCATTAAAGTCTCCAAGAATCAAGTAAGGTAGTGGAAGTTGAGATGTTAGGTCTTCAATATCGTCCAAATTCCAGTTTGAGTCTGGAAGGTAGACATTACATATTGTGGCCTTTATTGGTACCTCTATCTGAATTGCAATGGCTTGAAGGCGAGTTCTTATATTAATTATGTTTACAGGAATATCATATTGAACGTACGTTGCAACTCCTCCGCGCGCTCTGCTGGTTGTTATACAATTCTTGTTGAAGACTTTGTAACCTCTTAAATGAAAGGTTTCGGTACCACTTAAGTGTGTTTCCTGTAAGCAGATACAGAAGGGTCTATATTTTACCAGCAACATCTTAAGGTTGCAATAGTGCAATTTAACCCGTTACAGTTCCACTGTAAGATACTTTCATTCTCGTTTAGATTGAATTTTAGTTTTAATATCACAAACATGGTTACCTTAAGATGGTAACAAGTAACAAACAAAATAAATAATAATAAATAGCTATGTTAATAAAGACAAACAGATAAATGACATATAAGTAAAATAAATAACATAAATATTAAAATATCACAGCTCGTTTTATCACAGATCGTTATATCACAGTTCTTCATCAGTTATCCTAACAGCTTTTGAGTCTCAGACTCAAGTGGCTTCCGAGGCTTCCCTTTCGGCCAACCCTTTTTCTTTTTGCGACTGTCACTAGAAACTTGACTAGATTCAGTATCTCCATCATCAAAAGAATCCACAGTAATATTTTCTCGCTCATTTCTTTTCCGTTTGTCACTCACATAAGGTGCCGGCAGTTCTAACCTTTTTTGTAGTGGTTCTGTGTAGATTGAATCATGTTGAATAGAAGTCGATGGTGTGCTTTCTCTTATTATATCCTTAATTACCACCTTAAGGTGTGGTAACAGTTCGCTTACTATTTCTCTAGCATTTACTTGTGTGTTCCCTACTGTAGCTTGAGAATAGCTTAAACCCTGCTGTGGGCTTTGGGAACTATTGATAACCTTTTTTTTAGCATCAATATAACTCAGTTTATCCATTACCTTTACAGTTTGGATTGCAACTTCTTGTTTATATGTCTTACAATCTTTATGGCGTGAACTGTGATTTCCTTCGCAATTAGCACATTTTAACGAAGTGCAGGGTGTGCCTTCATGAGAGATTTTACCACAAACGCACATTTCTTCCGAGTTGCAATTTTGGGATGTATGTCCAAATTTGTGGCACCTAAAACACCTCAAGGGTGCTGGTATGTACGGTTTTACTGTAAGGTGATGAAATGCTGCCCTAATTGTCTTTGGTAGATTGGGTCGATTAAAAGTGAGGATATACGTTCCAGTAGGGTACATCGTACCATTTCTTTTAATATTGACATGTCTGACGTCTATTACACCCTGACTTGACATTCCTTCGATTATTTCTTCATTTGTTGCGTTGTTAAGGTCCTTACAATTGATTACACCTTTAGAGTAGTTTAAAGTTCTATGCGGTATTACGATAACGTCAAATTCTATAAACTTACTTACTTTCAAAAGTGTATTTGCCTGTTTTGCAGATACTGTTTCTACAAGTAGTCCGTCTTTAATCTTTTTTACATTTCTTGTTTGTCCTACTAAACTATACAATTCTTTGGCGATGAGGAAAGGACTCACTCTTGAGAAGTCCTCATCTACCCTTTTGATAATCAAAAACTGAGGCACACAGGCCCCCTCTTTCGATTTATCAATACGAGATCCAACTGAACTCGTTGCTGTCAAGAGCCGGGGCTGAAACTCCTTCTCCAAACTTTTTAAATGCGAAGGTTTATCAAGTGGGCCCTCTCCCACTGCCACGTTTAATGAGCTGGCACTCAGACATTTACTATTTGGAACGTTCATATTGTTCCCACGAGAACGGGAAGAAAAAAGGTCAACCACAGTAGTGCTCCCATGCTATAGTAAGGCGTAAATACTGTGGAGGGGCACCTCTTCCCCCACAGGCGTTTCAACGCTAGGAACCAGGCTTCCCCCTGGCCACGCTCAGGCTTCCCCTCGCGCAATCCCTTCGGCACCTAAACTGCCAAACGACCTGGATTGGGGATTTTTATAGAGGTTACCTTCCTCGTAGCCCGGGCGGTAAAGCCAAGACCACCGACCGCTAGCCGTACGACGTTCCCTAGCCACGCCCTGCTAGAGTCTCTGAAGTACAGTTCGCGGTTGCGGTATTAGGATACGGCTAGCGCTCAGCCGTCCCCAGCAAGGACATCCCGGGCTAGCCACACCCGTATACGCTTTTGATGGCGCATGTCCTGGGAAGAGTAGAAAGAAAGGAAGTGGTTCTCAGCTTTCGCTGGGAGCCTGAAGAAAACAAGAGTTGGAGCAAGGGTGCTCCGACAGAAAAGAGTTAAAGTAAGGGAAGTCACTCAAGACTAGTATAAGAAAAGTGTACTTCCAGCAAGGGGGGCGCAGGGTTGCCATCCCTGACCTCGTTAGATACGAGGCCCCACGTGGACTGGTCCGCGACACCGTATTCTCTAGAGCTAACAGTGGCGTTTACCGCCACGAGCTCATATTTCGGTGCTGGCATTACATCACTTAAGATCATTTGCAAGGTCATTCCCCTATCCGCCACCTGGGGACGCGCCTAGTAGGTAGTCCAACCCCTAGGATTATAGACATTATAGGCATTATAGACATTATAGACATTATAGACATCATAGACATTATAGACATTATAGACATTATAGACATTATAGACATTATAGACATTATAGACATTATAGACATTATAGACATTATAGACATTATAGACATTATAGACATTATAGACATTATAGACATTATAGACATTATAGACATTATAGACATTATAGACATTATAGACATTATAGACATTATAGACATTATAGACATTATAGACATTATAGACATTATAGAGATTACAGGAATTATAGGCAATATAGGCCTTATAGGCATTATAGGCATTATAGGCATTATAGGCATTATAAGCATTATAGACATTATAGCCATTATAGACATTAAAGACATTATAGACATTATAGACATTATAGACATTATAGACATTATAGACATTACAGACATTATAGACATTATAGACATTACAGACATTATAGGCATTATAGACATTATAGACATTATAGACATTATAGACATTATAGACATTACAGACATTACAGACATTACAGACATTATAGACATTATAGACATTATAGACATTATAGACATTATAGACATTATAGACATTATAGACATTATAGACATTATAGACATTATAGACATCATAGACATCATAGACATCATAGACATCATAGACATCATAGACATCATAGACATCATAGACATCTAACACAGACATATAGACATCATAGACATCATAGACATCATAGACATCATAGACATCATAGACATCATAAATCATAGACATCATAGACATCATAGACATCAAGACATCATAGACATCATAGACATAAGACATATAGACATTATTAGACATTATAGACATTATAGACATTATAGACATTATAGACATTACAGACATTATAGACATTATAGACATTATAGACATTATAGACATTATAGCATTATAGACATTATAGACATTATAGACATTATAGACATTAAGACATTATAGACATTATAGACATTATAGACATTATAGACATTATAGACATTATAGACATTATAGACATTATAGACATTATAGACATTATAGACATTATAGACATTATAGACATTATAGACATTATAGACATTATAGACATTATAGACATTATAGACATTATAGAGATTACAGGAATTATAGACAATATAGGCCTTATAGCATTATAGGCATTATAGACATTATAGGCATTATAGACATTATAGACATTATAGACATTATAGACATTATAGACATTATAGGCATTATAGACATTATAGACATTATAGACATTATAGACATTATAGACATTACAGACATTACAGACATTACAGACATTACAGACATTATAGACATTATAGACATTATAGACATTATAGACATTATAGACATTATAGACATTATAGACATTATAGACATTATAGACATTATAGACATTATAGACATTATAGACATTATAGACATTATAGACATTATAGACATTATAGACATTATAGACATTATAGACATCATAGACATCATAGACATCATAGACATCATAGACATCATAGACATCATAGACATCATAGACATCATAGACATCATAGACATCATAGACATCATAGACATCATAGACATCATAGACATCATAGACATCATAGACATCATAGACATCATAGACATCATAGACATCATAGACATCATAGACATCATAGACATCATAGACATCATAGACATCATAGACATCATATACATTACAGACATATAGACTATTAGACATTATAGACATTATAGACATTATAGACATTATAGACATTACAGACATTATAGACATTATAGACATTATAGACATTATAGACATTATAGTCATTATAGACATTATAGACATTATAGACATTATAGACATTATAGACATTATAGACATTATAGACATTATAGACATTATAGACATTATAGACATTATAGACATAATAGACATAATAGACATAATAGACATAATAGACATTATAGACATATAGACATCATAGATAGACATCATAGACATCATAGACATCATAGACATCATAGACATTAGAGACATTACAGACATTATAGACATTATAGATATTATAGACATTATAGACATTATAGACATCACAGACATCATAGACATCATAGACATCATAGACATCATAGACATCATAGACATAATAGACATTACAGACATTACAGACATTACAGACATTACAGACATTACAGACATTACAGACATTACAGACATTACAGACATTACAGACATTACAGACATTACAGACATTACAGACATTACAGACATTACAGACATTAGAGACATTATAGACATTATAGACATTATAGACATTACAGACATTACAGACATTACAGACATTACAGACATTACAGACATTACAGACATTAGACATTATAGACATTATAGACATTATAGACATTATAGACATTATAGACATTATAGGCATTATAGACATTATAGACATTATAGACATTATAGACATTATAGACATTATAGACATTATAGACATTATAGACATTGTAGACATTTAGACATATAGACAATTAGACATTATAGACATTATAGACATTATAGACATTATAGACATTATAGACATTATAGACATTATAGACATTATAGACATTATAGACATTATAGACATTATAGACATTATAGACATTATAGACATATAGACATCATAGACATCATAGACATCATAGACATCATAGACATCATAGACATCATAGACATCATAGACATCATAGACATCATAGACATCATAGACATATAGACATCATAGACATCATAGACATCATAGACATCATAGACATCATAGACATCATAGACATCATAGACATCATAGACATCATAGACATCATAGACATCATAGACATCATAGACATCATAGACATATAGACATCAAGACATCATAGACATTATAGACATTATAGACATTATAGACATTATAGACATTATAGACATTATAGACATTATAGACATTATAGACATTATAGACATTATAGACATTATAGACATTATAGACATTATAGACATTATAGCATTATAGACATTATAGACATTATAGACATTATAGACATTATAGACATTATAGACATTATAGACATTATAGACATTATAGACATTATAGACATTATAGACATTATAGACATTATAGACATTATAGACATTATAGACATTATAGACATTATAGACATTATAGACATTATAGACATTATAGACATCATAGACATCATAGACATCATAGACATCATAGACATCATAGACATCATAGACATCATAGACATATAAGACATTACAGACATTATAGACATTATAGATATTATAGACATTATAGACATTAAGACATCACAGACATATAGACATCATAGACATCTAGACATAAGACATCATAGACATTAATAGACATTACAGACATTACAGACATTACAGACATTACAGACAGACATTACAGACATTACAGACATTACAGACATTATAGACATATATAGACATTATAGACATTATAGACATTATAGACATTATAGACATTATAGACATTATAGACATTATAGACATTATAGACATTAGAATTATGACATTATAGACATTATAGACCCCCCCCCCCCCCCCCCCCCCCCCCAAAAAAAAAAAAAAAAAAAAAAAAAAAAAAAAAAAAAAAAAAAAAAAAAAAAAAAAAAAAAAAAAAAAAAAAAAAAAAAAAAAAAAAAAAAAAAAAAAAAAAAAAAAAAAACATCATAGACATCATAGACATCATAGACATCATAGACATCACAGACATTATCAGACATATAGACATTATAGACATTATAGACATTATAGACATTATAGACATTATAGACATTATAGACATTATAGACATTATAGACATTATAGACATTATAGACATTATAGACATTATAGACATTATAGACATTATAGACATTATAGACATTATAGACATTATAGACATTATAGACATTATAGACATTATAGACATTATAGACATTATAGACATTATAGACATTATAGACATTATAGACATTATAGACATTATAGACATTATAGACATTATAGACATTATAGACTATTATAGACATTATAGACATTATAGACATCTATAGACATCATAGACATCATAGACATCATAGACATCATAGACATCATAGACATCATAGACATATAGACATTACATTAGACATTATAGACATTATAGACATTATAGACATTATAGACATATAGACATCACAGACATCATAGACATCATAGACATCATAGACATCATAGACATCATAGACATCATAGACATTCACAGACATTACGACATTACAGACATTACATAAGACATTACAGACATTACAGACATACAGACATTACAGACATTATAGACATTATAGACATTATAGACATTATAGACATTATAGTCATTATAGACATTATAGACATTATAGACATTATAGACATTATAGACATTATAGACATTATAGACATTATAGACATTATAGACATTATAGACATTATAGACATTATAGACATTATAGACATTATAGACATTGATAGACATTATATAGACATTATAGACATTATAGACATTATAGACATTATAGACATTATAGACATTATAGACATTATAGACATTATAGACATTATAGACATTATAGACATTATAGACATTATAGACATTATAGACATTATAGACATCATAGACATCATAGACATCATAGACATCATAGACATCATAGACATCATAGACATCATAGACATCATAGACATCATAGACATTAGAGACATTACAGACATTATAGACATTATAGATATTATAGACATTATAGACATTATAGACATCACAGACATCATAGACATCATAGACATCATAGACATCATAGACATCATAGACATAATAGACATTACAGACATTACAGACATTACAGACATTACAGACATTACAGACATTACAGACATTACAGACATTACAGACATTATAGACATTATAGACATTATAGACATTATAGACATTATAGACATTATAGACATTATAGGCATTATAGACATTATAGACATTATAGACATTATAGACATTATAGACATTATAGACATTATAGACATTATAGACATTGTAGACATTGTAGACATTATAGACATTGTAGACAATATAGACATTATAGACATTATAGACATTATAGACATTATAGACATTATAGACATTATAGACATTATAGACATTATAGACATTATAGACATTATAGACATTATAGACATTATAGACATTATAGACATTATAGACATTATAGACATTATAGACATTATAGACATTATAGACATTATAGACATTATAGACATTATAGACATTATAGACATTATAGACATTATAGACATTATAGACATTATGGACATTATAGACATTATAGACATTATAAACATTATAGACATTGTAGACATTATAGACTTTATAGACATTATAGACATTATAGACATTATAGACATTATAGACATTATAGACGTTATAGACGTTATAGACATTATAGACATTATAGACATTATAGACATTATAGACATTATAGACTTTATAGACATTATAGAGATTACAGACATTACAGACATTACAGACATTACAGACATTACAGACATTACAGACATTACAGACATTACAGACATTACAGACATTACAGACATTACAGACATTACAGACATTACAGACATTACAGACATTACAGACATTACAGACATTACAGACATTACAGACATTATAGACATTATAGACATTATAGACATTATAGACATTATAGACATTATAGGCATTATAGGCATTATAGGCATTATAGGCGTTATAGACATTATAGACATTATAGACATTATAGACATTATAGACATTATAGACATTATAGACATTATAGACATTATAGACATTATAGACATTATAGACATTATAGACATTATAGACATTATAGACATTATAGACATTATAGACATTATAGACATTATAGACATTATAGACATTATAGACATTATAGACATTATAGACATTATAGACATTATAGACATTATAGACATTATAGACATTATAGACATTATAGACATTATAGACATTATAGACATTATAGACATTATAGACATTATAGACATTATAGACATTATAGACATTATAGACATTATAGACATTATAGACATTATAGACATTTAGACATTATAGACTTTATAGACATTATAGACATTATAGACATTATAGACATTATAGACATTATAGACTTATAGACTTATAGACATTATAGACATTATAGACATTATAGACATTATAGACATTATAGACTTATAGACATTATAGAATTAAGACATTAAGACATTAAGACATATAGACATAAGACATATAGACATAAGACATATAGACATAAGACATTATCAGACATTAGACATCATGACATATAGACATAAGACATATAGACATATAGACATATAGACATTATCAGACATTACAGACATTGATCAACATTACAGACATTACAGACATTACAGACATTACAGACATTATAGACATTATAGACATTATAGACATTATAGACATTATAGACATTATAGACATTATAGACATTATAGACATTATAGACATTAAGACATTATAGACATTATAGACATTATAGACATTATAGACATTATAGACATTATAGACATTATAGACATTATAGACATTATAGACATTATAGACATTATAGACATAGACATTATAGACATTATAGACATTATAGACATTATAGATATTATAGACATTATAGACATTATAGACATTATAGACATTATAGACATAGACATTATAGACATTATAGACATTATAGGCATTATAGACATTACATTAGACATTATAGACATTATAGACATTATAGACATTATAGACATTATAGACATTATAGAAATTATAGACATTATAGACATTATAGACATTATAGACATTATAGACATTATAGACATTATAGACATTATAGACATTATAGACATTATAGACATTATAGACATTATAGACATTATAGACATTATAGACATTATAGACATTATAGACATTATAGACATTATAGACATTATAGACATTATAGACATTATAGACATTATAGACATTATAGACATTATAGACATTATAGACATTATAGACATTATAGACATTATAGACATTATAGACATTATAGACATTCTATAGACATTATAGACATTATAGACATCATAGACATTATAGACATCATAGACATAGACATTATAGACATCATAGCATCAGACATCATAGACATTATCATGACATTAGACATTAGACATTACAGACATTACAGACATCACAGACATATCACAGACATTACAGACATTACAGCTAAGACATTACAGACATTACAGACATTAAGACATTAGACATTAAGACATTAAGACATTAGGCATTATAGACATTATAGACATTATAGACATTATAGACATTATAGACATTATAGACATTATAGACATTATAGACATTATAGACATTATAGACATTATAGACATTATAGACATTATAGACATTATAGACATTATAGACATTATAGACATTATAGACATTATAGACATTATAGACATTATAGACATTACAGACATTATAGACATTATAGACATTATAGACATTATAGACATTATAGACATTATAGACATTATAGACATTATGGACATTATGGACATTATGAACATTATAGACATTATAGACATTATAGACATTATAGACATTATAGACATTATAGACATTATAGACATTATAGACATTATAGACATTATAGACATTATAGACATTATAGACATTATGGACATTATAGACATTATAGACATTATAGACATTATAGACATTATAGACATTATAGACATTATAGACATTATAGACATTATAGACATTATAGACATTATAGACATTATAGACATTATAGACATTATGACATTATGACTATAGACATTATAGACATTATAGACATTATAGACATTATAGACATTATAGACATTATAGACATTATAGACATTATAGACATTATAGACATTTAGACATTTGACATTATAGACATTATGACATTATAGACATTATAGACATTATAGACATTATAGCATTATGACATTTTAGCATTATAGACATTATAGACATTATAACATTAAGACATTGACATTAGACATTAAGACATTAGACATTAAGACATTAAGACATTAAGACATTTAGTAGACATTAAGACATTAAGACATTAAGACATTAAGACATTAAGACATTAAGACATTATAGACATTATAGACATTATAGACATTATAGACATTATAGACATTATAGACATTATAGACATTATAGACATTATAACATTATAGACATTATAGACATTATAGACATTATAGACATTATGACATTATAGACATTATAGACATTATAGACATTTAGACATTATAGACATTATAGACATTATAGACATTATAGACATTATAGACATTATAGACATTTATTAGACATTATAGACATTATTAGCATTATGCATTATAGACATTATAGACATTATAGACATTATTGGCATTATAGCATTATAGCTTATAGCATTATGCATAATAGGATTATAGTATTATAGACATTATATTAGCATTATGACTTTAAGCATATAGAATTATGCATTATAGACATATAAAATGAGTACATTATAGCTATAGCATAAGATATAGAATATAGAAATTAATTCGTGATTAGACATATAGATATAGAATATAGCATCATAGCTTTAGATATAGGATTTAGTATATAGGTATTCATTATAGACATCATAGGCATAGATATACATTAAGCATTAAGCATAAGACTGCTTACAGCATAGACATTACAGCATTAAGCATTAGGAATTGAGCTTAAGACATTGGACTTAGGCTTAAGCATTATAGACATTATAGCATTATAGCATTAAGCATTATAGCATTATAGAATTATAGCATTAAGCATTATAAACATTATAGCATTATAGACATTATAAGACATTATAGACATTATAGACATTATAGACATTATAGACATTATAGACATTATAGACATTATAGACATTAGACATTATAGACATTATAGACATTATAGACATTATGCATTATAGACATTATAGACATTATAGACATTATGACATTGGACATTATAACATTATAGACATTATAGACATTATAGACATTATAGACATTATAGACATTATAGACATTATAGACATTATAGACATTATAGACATTATAGACATTATAGACATTATAGACATTATAGACATTATAGACTATAGCATATAGACATATAGACATATAGACATATAGACATTAGACATCATTAGACATCATAGACATCATAGACATATAGACATATAGACATTAGACATCATAGACATCATAGACATCATAGACATCATAGACATCATAGACATCATAGACAATAGACATCATAGACATATAACATTAAGACATTACAGACATACAGACATCACAGACATCACAGACATAAGACATTACAGACATTAAGACATTATAGACATTAGAGACATTAGAGACATTAGAGACATTAGAGACATTAGAGACATTATAGACATTATAGACATTATAGACATTATAGACATTATAGACATTATAGACATTATAGACATTATAGACATTATAGACATTATAGACATTATAGACATTATAGACATTATAGACATTATAGACATTATAGACATATAGCATAGACATTATAGACATTATAGACATTATAGACATTATAGACATTATAGACATTATAGACATTATAGACATTATAGGACATTTGATAGACATTATAGACATTATAGACATTATAGACATTATAGACATTATAGACATTATAGACATTATAGACATTATAGACATTATAGACATTATAGACATTATAGACATTATAGACATTATAGACATCATAGACATTATAGACTTATAGACATCTATAGTACATTCATAGACATCATAGACATCATAGACTTTATCATATAGACATCATAGACATGCATAGACATCATAGACATCATAGACATCATAGACATCATAGACATCATAGACATCATAGACATCATAGGCATCATAGACATCATAGACATCATAGACATCATAGGCATCATATACATTACAGACATTACAGACATCACAGACATCACAGACATCACAGACATCACAGACATTACAGACATTAGAGACATTAGAGACATTAGAGACATTAGAGACATTAGAGACATTAGAGACATTAGAGACATTATAGACATTATAGACATTATAGACATTATAGACATTATAGACATTATAGACATTATAGACATTATAGACATTATAAACATTATAGACATTATAGACATTATGGACATTGTAGACATTATGGACATTATAGACATTATAGACATTATAGACATTATAGACATTATAGACATTATAGACATTATAGACATTATAGACATTATAGACATTATAGACATTATAGACATTATAGACATTATAGACATTATAGACATTATAGACATTATGGACATTATGGACATTATGAACATTATAGACATTATAGACATTATAGACATTATAGACATTATAGACATTATAGACATTATAGACATTATAGACATTATAGACATTATAGACATTATAGACATTGTAGACATTATGGACATTATAGACATTATAGACATTATAGACATTATAGACATTATAGACATTATTGACATTTTAGGCATTATAGACATTATAGACATTATAGACATTATAGACATTGTAGACATTATAGACATTGTAGACATTATAGACATTATAGACATAAGCATTATAGACATTATAGACATTATAGACATTATAGACATTATAGACATTATAGACTATTATAGACATTTTATACATTATAGACTTTATAGACATTATAGACATTATAGACATTATAGACATTATAGACATTATAGACATTATAGACATTATAGACATTATAGACATTATAGACATTATAGACATTATAGACATTATAGACATTATAGACATTATAGACATTATAGACATTATAGACATTATAGACATTATAGACATTATAGACATTATAGACATTATAGACATTGCAGACATTATAGACATTATAGACATTATAAGCATTATTGGCATTATAGACATTATAGACATTATAGACATTATTGGCATTATAGGCATTATAGGCGTTATAGGCATTATCGGCATAATAGGTATTATAGTTATTATAGGTACTATTAATATTACAGGCATTATGGCACAAGAATTGTAAGCAGTATAGATATTATGTGCATTATAGGTACTATAGTTAAAATGGAGATTAGCATTATAGGCGTTATAGTCATAAGTATTATAGATAATATAGAAATTATATTCGGTATTGGTATTACATGCATTATAGGTATTATAGGAATTATATGCATCATAAGCGTTTTAGTTATTATAGGTATTTTAGTTATTATAGGCATTATTTCCATTATATGTGTTACAGACATCAGTCTAGGCACAGTAGATATTATATGCATCATACGCATTATAGGCATTATAGACTGTCGTTACAAGCATGTTAGCGCTATAGTCAGGCATTGCAAGCATTGCAGGAATTGCAGGCGTTATAGGCATTTTGTGACTTATGGGCTTTATAGGCATTATAGGAATTATAAGCATTATAGGCATAAGCATGATAGGCATTATAGGAATTATAAGCATTACAGGCATTATAGGCTTAACCATTATAGGCATTATAGGAATTATAAGCATTACAGGCATTATAGGCATAAGCATGATAGGCATTATAGGAATAGTATGCATCATAGGCATCATTGGTGCTGTTGTAAGTGTTATGGCAATTATAGGCATGTGACTAATAACTTTTACAGGGAGCTAAATTTGATAGACGTGATTACTATTACAAGGTGGTGTAAATGAAATATCACATTATGATCCATTACGAGGATGCAACCCTTACTATAGTTGCAAAACTCGCAAGGCCTTACTAATATCACAAACTTATTAGTATTGTAAGAATCGTAATTAATACGTATTTTAGACATATTGCGTGTCATAAATTTAGTACTTTATTTAGTATTTCGTTAGTGCCGCTTTGTATTTTAATAGTTGAGACGCTAGCGAAGATGTAAGAACCCGCGTTGTTAAGGTTTTTACACGCACGAAATATTTTAAAGACAAGCTGTTTGCAGCGGGCACAAAATACATAAGTCAAGTTACTATAAATTACATATAAAGAGAAATTTGTTTGCAGACAAATAATTCTACTTAACAAACTGACTCAAAAAACTCATTAAACAAAGCCTTACAGGGGTAAGTTATAAATAGATCATAACGTCGTGACCGATGTATAAGTTTGAGTGCGTTAGAAAAATACAGCGCCCCTTTCGCAGGTTACACATTCATCTATACAACAATAAAAACAATAAAAAGAAAATTCGACGTGTTTAATGGTTATCTAATCCCGGGAATTACCTTTTACAATTAATAACCAGCAGTATCATGTACCAGTTCACCAGCCCACCTCTACACAAATATAAATATAAACAACACACAACAATGCTAATTCACACAAATACTAAATTGAGGGAGCCCTGTACTGTCTTTTATTTTAGCAGCTTAATGAGCCCGCGTGCGAATAAGGTACCTTTGCAATGTAGTGCTCGAGTTTTAATAGGTTACATAGGCTTGTAAATGATTTGCTGCCAGCTTTAATTTATATAAAAATGCCTACTTACACTTGAATCCTTTAATTGATCACAAATACAAATCGTTAACATACGCGTTTTGACTTCAAAAAGGGTGACTGTTATTTATAGATTAATATTTGAAAAACACACTAGAACTAACCCCCGAAAGAAAAGACAACTTAGTGTAGGCGAATTCAAAAGAAAATGTACACGCAAGAAATATTTCAAAGACAAACTGTTTACAATGGGGGTTTCTAATTAAAACCAATCAAATCGTCCGGCTCAATCAAAATTTGAACCGCAACTGGCTTCCCCTCTGGTTTCCACTAAACATGTCTACTTCTGAATATCAGTCCCTGTCTTTGAAAAGTGATAAAAAACAAGAAACATTAATTTACGTTGAAACAGTTTCATATTTATTATTGCACGACATTTTAATTTTAAAAGTATGGATTCGTCCGTAACAAACTCTACATTTAGGTCTCGAGTTTCCAAGTACTAAACAAAAATCCCTTTGGATTTTTGCGCTGTGTTCAGCCGTAATTAATCATTAGATCAATGACATTTTTACATCAAGTGCGCGAATAAGAAATTACAATGATTAGTTGCGCCCCTTCAGTAAAGCAGTTTTTAAGCGTACACCTGATTCTGAATTTCTCCAACATGTGTTTTTCAACCCTTAGCCAATATTAGCTACATACATTCTCACATTTCTTATACAAAAATGAATACAATAAAACATTCCGAAAACAACAAATTACGACGTAAAATCAAGATATTAAAAATCCACTAATTATCTTTTCTATCGCGGTAACAATGGCGATTTGACAAACGTTTATTACCATAATAACATTTTCGCAGTCCGCTACCTACATTACGTTTAATTTATCTTTAGTGGTAGGAAAGCTACATTTATTTATAGGTGTTTTTATGATTCTTCCACATACAGAAAGAATTTCCGTGTAAGTGTTGTACAGCTATTATGATTTTTATGATTTGTAACTTCATCAGAAAATCAAAGTATGCTTCCAAGTGTACCTGAAAAGTACTTTTTCTTTTATGAAAGTAAAAAAATAATTCCTTCTATAGAGCACAGTTTAACTATATACTAAAACATTTTGTAAGAAAACAAGCAAAATTAAACGTAAGGGCAAGAAATCGTAAGCAGTTAATCGCTCGGAAAATTCGCCCTAGTAAATTCTCTCCAGGAATATTTGTTTGTAAAACAATCGCCCCCGGATGATTTTCCCTCGGAATATTGTACCCCGAAAGATTTGCCCTTTGCAAATTTGTCTCCGGAAAACTCGCCCAAGGATTCTTCGCCTTCGGAAGGTTCGCTCTCAGATAATAATTTGCTCCAGGAAATTGATAGACATATTCGGGAATATTATGAGTCTGAGTAGACTTCAGCATTAAATTATGGTAGCACAACTATTTTTGTTGCTACAAACGCGCACATTTGGAAACCTGGTGCACACATTGTGTAAAAATTTACTGTACATACCCAAAGACATTACGTGTATTTCTTAGCGGTGATCAGTTTTAAATGTTATGTTTAGTTTTTACCAACGTACCTTGTCTTTTTGCTTTGTGTTTTTACTGAACCACTCTATTGAGTTTCTGGCATCACTGATACGATTTTTAGATATAAGCCATGAAGGACTTTCTGGTATAAGAGATAAAAATATTAAACTAATGATAGTATATGCATCAGCAAACCAGGAAAGTGATCTCCATGAAATCAGGTAACCTTTGAAATAAGTCAATAGCACTCCTATAAAATAAGATCTGAACTATTAGTACAAAATATAAGTCAGATTTACCAATTGCAAAACAAACTGGAGGGCATGCTAAAAACGCTCCTCTAATATTTGGTGAACTTACTTCTGAGACATATACAATGCAAGGTGTGTTACCCAGTGCTGAAAAATTTGTGGTCAATGCAAACCCACATTTTTTGATGTTGCTCATACTGAAACCAACGCTAGTAAAAATTCTTCCTATTAAAACCATTGTTCCATTAGTAGATAATGCAATAACAGTCCAACCAATAAGATTTGGAAGTGCAGATAATTTCAATACATTTAATCGGCCTAAATAGTCAATGAGAATACCACCAAAACAATGTCCCACCACGGGTACTAACACAACAGAACTAACTAAGGCAAACAGTACCAATTAGAATCACACATTTTGCAAATTTAATTCTTCTTACCGATCCATGTAGTTTCAGACTCGTTTAGTTCAATTTCACCGATTCCTTCTTTTATTTGTGGTATTAATATACCGGAGAAGCTTAAACAAATCCCATTTAAAATGTATGTGGATGATGCACGCAGTTGCAAATATCTGAACATGGATGAGAATTACTGTAACAGTAAATATGCAATTAGTACTTACTTGGGGTAGCAAAGCTTTATATTCATAAAATTTTAACATTCTGTCCAATTTTTAAATTGTGCTAATCAAGAAAAACTGATCATTGACTACGGCGTTCGAAGCACCCATACAACAAACTTAGAAGTAATTAATACTCTAAATTTAATTATTTCGTATAAGATCCTTATCTATGAAAATGTAAACTTTCACCATTAACACTCATAATAAAATACTTATCTTTTTTGGGATTATTTAATGGTGTACTTTAAATTATACAATCTAAACGTTTCGATAACACTTACAGTTATCTTCGTCAGTAGTAATGTTTGTTAAAAATTGTTAAAGATGTAGTAAACAATTTTGTTAAATTTGAAAAATTCAAACATAAACATAAGCCTGCTATTAATATAACAGTTTGAGAAACGTATAAGCCAACTATAAAATTGTAGTAAAGAATAACTAGGTCATTAAAATTATTAAGATTCTTATCTGTTTAAAATTTAATAAATTATGTTTACCTACTCGTATGACTCAAATATCACTTATCTGACGCAATTCCAATAGTTTTTATATTTGAATAATGGTCTAGCGTTAGTGATAAATGCTAAAAATAAGTACTTGGTCATAAATTATTTAAAACGTAATGTAAATAATATTTCCAAAGGTAAATAATACACGTACATATAGGTTTTGTTGGTTTGAAGTACATAGAAAACATCAAACCTACGTGCTTTTTATTTTATTTACCAAGTACTTTTTAACGCATTGTATCCAAAAGAAAATAGGTTCATAATGAGACTTGGTAACGTTGTAAAAACAACAAACTTTGAAAGTCAAAGTATTTCATTATTCAAGATACTCTCCTCTTAATTGGATACATTCATTACAACGAACCAGCAACGCCTCTAGACCTTACAAAAAAAAAGATTTATCTTGCTCTGCACACCAGGCCTCCATAACTTCTGCCATCTCATCGTTGGACATTCTGCACATGCGATTTGTGTGCAAAGGCATTGTCCTGCAAAAACAAAATACCGTTTGACAACTTTCCGCGTCTTCTCTCCATAATCTTTTCTCATGGAGTGGTCCTTAAAGTCGAATAATAAGTCCCAATTATTGTTCTACCCTTATCCAGTAGATCAATCATGATTACTCTTTAGCAATCCCAAAAAACTGAAGCAATAACTTTTCCAGCAAATTTTTGAACACGAAATTTCTTAGGTCTTGGAGAACGAGAGTGTCTCCATTCCATCGATTGCGCTGCTTCATCCGTAGTAACAACATGGTTTAAGAGGAGTAGGTAAGATTGGAAACTTTTGGAACACACCACATTTCCAAGGTCCCACATTTCCAAGGTTACCACAAATTCAAGGTACCACCAGTTCAAGGCTATGAAAGAAGTAGGTCATGTTTGCACACAACTTTCCACACTTCTAAGATTACCACAGCTGCAAAGTGTAAAAATACGTAGGTCACTAACACTCAACACATTATCAAGGCTAGTTGCGCACCCTACCTACTTAAATAGACATCTCACTTTTTCAAGGCTTGCTCATGTAATTTTGTACACTTCTTTGATACCACATTTAGAACCAAGTTAAAGAAAGATAATGATATGCTAATATATTTATTTGTTGTATGTACAAATGTAATCAGTGTATTATTCAGATATATGATTTTCTCTAGGAATAACACATTTTTATTTAGTACAAGTGCCAAAAGGTCTTTTCCACTTCTGTATCATTACACCTGCGAAGACGTGGTGCAAGTAATTGAGCGTACGTGCACTGTGGTGCCCATCGGAGATGCTCCTGCAGCGAGTGTCAGATGACTGCCATTGGTTTACTCGAACTCCACACATGAAGCATTCAACCGTATCGTCTGAAGGTGCTCCTCTAGAGGACTAGCAGATGTTCATCAGCGGTACATGATGGTATACCATCACAGTATCATTGATATATTTGAGCATATACACCGTGTGGTGTGTACCTGTCTGTATGTCTACCTGTCTGTTTGTCTGTCTTTATGGTAGTCGCCGCGCTCAGTCAGTTAGTGTCGGTCTGTATGGTCTGGGGTCGCACTATTAGGGTCGACATTTTTCTGGAAATAAGTCGATACGTGTTTCGCGAAGTAGTCGCTGTTGTCGTAATGCGTCATTGTCGTAGTAGTCGGAATCATAGCTGTAGGCAGGGTCCATGTCTACGTCGAAGTCGTAGTCACCAGTGTTGAGGTAATCGTTCCCAGCACAGGAAGAACATACTCCCTCAACATTGGATGATATGCTGACGAAGTCATTACTATCATCATTATGATCGTCTATGTCAAAAGGTAGTGGTGTGTCCTCGTCAGTGATAGTAATGATTTCCGCATTGGTCATGTCAAGCAGTACTGTATCCGCATCAGGATTGTAGTCTTGTAGAGAGTCCAGGACTACGTTCGTCAGTTCATAAACTTCATCGTCGCTGGATTGAGCGTCCACGGTAATAGGAGCGGATGGAGAAGGCGGGATATGCAAAACCTCAGGGAAGAGGGGGAGGAATCCTGAGGTGTGGGCGCTGAAGGGAGGTCAACGTCAATTGGACAGGAAACCTGAGGAGTAGGAGTTGGCGGACATCGGGGAGAGGAGTTGAGGACGCTAACGGGATAAAGTTGAAGGGATACAGGAGTTCCCCAGGTGATGGAGAACGGGGAAACCTGTAAAAAAAGAAATAAAACGTTAGAAATGTACAAAGCATGAAAAACAATTAAACATCAAATTTGATGGTTTTTACCTGGGGAGATGATGGGGAACTTGCTCTTGAAGTCACTGTATGTTGAGTAGTGTCAACTATAGAATCAGTTGTACGAATAATTTGTACTGTTTTCGTTTCGCTAAATATAGGTGTTTCCCCCACTAAAAACAAGGTTTTTCAGACATTTTTAGACATTTTTCAAGGACTTGTAAAATTTTTCAAAAGTTATTTTATGAACTTAGAATAATTTTCAATAAAATCTTTAAGGGACTTGTAAAATTTTATTATTTTATCTTATCTTAATAATAGTAATCGCTTTTAGGTGCTGTAAACCCAAGTGTAGCCGCCGCCGTAGTGAAGAATACTATGTCAACCGTCAACAGAGGTAAGAAAGCGCTTTCATGTATTACTGCCACAGATGAGTAATATAAATTTTTTTGCTTTTAGGTAGTTCACGAGCATGCGTGGGTTATGATCATCCCGGACGAGTTAACATCATAAGCCACGTTGTGATACTACCGCGAGATGGCACTCCCATCCTGAAGAGGTTGCTGGGAGACCGACCTCATACGAATGGTCTCCACTTGCGGAAAATCGTTCATCGTCAAGCTCTATTGCGCAGCCGGTGCTGGGGAAAGAGGAATCTCCGATTACTCTGACACCTACATGCGTTGTAGATGAGCAATCTGTAACAAACCTTTTTATGTTGTGTTAGAATATGCAATAATTTAGGCAACTTCGTTCATTTTTGTGTCATGTGAATTGCATACCTTAGTGGCTGAAAAGTATGTGTTTAGATATTTTAAAGTGGGGTAGTACACGCATTTCGTTTTGCACTTTTTATTAAAATGTGTCGTAAATTTTACGGTAAGAGCTAACTAAACCTATTTCTCTTTGTCTATTATATTTATCCTTTTTAGGCACTTTTATTTTTACTGTTGTTTTTACTTTTATTTTACTTTTATAACGTTAAATTTTTCTTTTACGTAATTTCATTGTACTATTACGTTTCAATTTAACGAGGATGACTCAATAGAAGTTTGTTGCTATGCAGAAAATTATAAATAAATGGTATATTAACCCATTTAAATCAACTAAGTTTGGCTGTTTGTAATGGAATTTACTTATTTGGGATCAACGAATATCAAAACTCTATTATATTCCCATTTCAAGATTAATTGCACAACCAAATTTGAAAGCCTTCGTCAGCATTTTTTTCCGTAACAGTATATCAGTGACAACCAAAATTTTAAAGTACAACAGGTGTTTCATTTCTAATCGTCAGTTTATAAGGTATTTTTAAATAATTCAGATTTACTATCAATATTTAGATTTGCTACTGTATAACTTGACTTAAAAGATTTTTATAATAAACTTTGTTATTGTTTTCAATTTTACATTTTTACATTTACGGTTTACTAGTTTTTCCATAAAATAAGTTGGCTTCCGAGGTATTTTAACATTTATTTACAGGTTGAAGTTACATCTTTTTTGTAAAGCGAACATATCTAACCACGTACACATTTTCTAATTAAAGCAAATCAAATTTTAAGAATATGGATAATTTAACCGTCGACTGAGCTAAAGGCGCAAAACCTTGTATTTATTATTAGGTGTATAAGTAATACTAGTGGTAGAATTATTATTAATAACAACCATCCACAACCAATTATATTTCTTTATTACACTGGTGCTCGATCGTGGGACTTGATTTGCAATTTATTGAATTTGATGCTTCTCGATAGTTAGGAAATTAAATTTACAATTATTTTTGTGTATGTCAATTTTGTATATGTGTTAGATATCTTCGTTTACGTATTCCGAATATGAATAATTACCATATGAAGGTATTATAATATTTTATATTTATGATTATTGTAACCTTATTGTGTTTTGTGTATATTTGTATACTTGTCTTTTACACATCTTGAAACGTTTAAATTATACAGTGTTTAATGAACATATGTTTTATATGATCAGTTACTTTCACTATGTAATGACCATATTGAATTAATTGAATCGATTAAGGAAAATTTAGATTTGGGTAACGACCCACAGTATCTTGACCATTCCAACATTTTAATGGCAAATAATTAACCAATTAGTACTTCAATAAACATCCCAACTGAAGATTTTTCATATTTAATTAAGAATTTAAATATTTCTAAAAGTTCTGTTCCTGTTTACAAATTAAGTCTAAAATCTAATGGTAGTGAAAAAGAAGTTTTCTCATTTATTCAAAGGTGTGAAGAATTAATGCTTGCTCGTAACATTTCAAAGTCTGATATGTTATCCGGAATTGATCTATCTCAGGAAATGGTTTGACGTGGTTTCATGACATTAGATCTCAAATTGAATCTTGGGATGAACTTATTATTAAATTGGAAAGCGACTTTTTACCCGAAGGGCATGATGAAGTTTTGTTAAATGAAATTAAGAACAGAAAACAGATTTTTGATGAAATTCCAATCCTCTTTATATCTGAAATGATTAATTTATTTTCTCAATTAGACATTCCTCCTTCTGAGGTTGAACAACTTAAGATTATGACGAAAAATTTACAGCCTTGGTATGCAACACAATTGGCTCTTGTTAATGTTACCGATATTTTTTATCTTGTCGATTTATGTAAAAATTACTTATTTGGGATCAACGAATATCAAAACTCTGTTATATTTCCATTTCAAGATTAATTGCACAACCAAATTTGAAAGCGTACCTTCGTCAGCATTTTTTTCCGTAACAGTATACCAGTGACAACCAAAATTTTAAAGTACAACAGGTATTTCATTTCTAATCGTTAGTTTATAAAGTATTTTTAAGTAATTCAGATTTACTAACATTAGTATTTAGATTTGCTACATTATAACTTGACTTAAAATATTTTTTATAATAAACTTTGTTATTGTTTTCAATTTTACATTTATTACATTTACGGTTTACTTGTTTTCCATAAAATAAGTTGACGTCCGAGGTATTTTAACATTTATTTACAGGTTGAAGCTACATCTTTTTTTTAAAGTGAACATATCTAACCACACACACATTTTCTAATTAAAGCAAAACAAAATTTAAGAACATTGACCATTTAATCGTCGACTGAGCTGAAGGCACAAAATCATCTATTTATTATTAGGAGTATAAGTAATATTAGGTGTAGAATTATTATTAATAACAACCATCCACACCCAATTATATTTTTTTATTACAAATCGTCCACATCTACAACATATGCAGAGGGCAGAATAGTAGGGAATCCATTTGAAAGTTTGCTGAGCCCTGCTTCTACCGTAGAATTTATGGAGGAGTAGTCGTACAGTAATTCTACGGTAGGAGAAGTCAGGGGGCCCATTTCTGATAGTATCCTGAGCCCTACTTGTATTGCAGAGTTTGCTGAAGAGTAAAGTCCTATGAACTCTTAGATACAAGTTGAGCGAATAGATGATTCATCAGAGAGTATCCTCAGTCCTGTGTGTGCTGCTGATTTTATAGATAATTAATGATCGCTAAATGACTTAACAGTGTCTAGGAGTCCTGCAACACGCATACAATACTTACCTGCGCAATCACCGGTGAGGGATATAGTGGAAAATGCAGTATCTTCTCCCCAGAGTGTATTGAGCCCTACGGGCGCTGCGGAGTTTCTGGAAAACAGGTGGGGGTAACACCTTGCTTCCATCCCAAAGCACATGGCAGGGTGAGATACAATGCTGGGTCGAATATGTGTGCTCAGCAACACTATCTAGACTATCATCGTTATTGTTTCCTTACTCGTACACTACTCTACCCCTCAGCCCGATATATCCATCCTACATATTATCCTATTTCTGGCGATATGTTACATTGCATCCTCGTTCGCATCGCTGGATATAACTTCTTTTCTTAACAGTTGCAATACATGATAGTAATAAATGCTACAAAGCAATAAAGAGTTAAAAAAGGAATAACAAAACACGTAACTCTACCCGTTCATACATTGTTTATACATTCTCTTTGTTACAGATCGCAATAAAACGTTTCAATGTGAATGTCTGAAGAAATTTTCAAGAGAACACTCTACTGCGACATCAAAAAACTGCGTGTTGTATAAGTATTCCAACTACCCCACCTTCAGAGATGCCGCAGGCTGTACCGCAAAATTGTACCGCACTTAGGAATGTGGTGTAACCAAGTACTTCCGATGCGAACAGAACGGAACATAGCCATATTGCTGAACGTCTTGCACAACCTGGACCATGAGGGTTAAACAACTTAAAGAATAATGTGCAACACAGACATACTGATGATTCCTTTGCAAAACCAGGACCATCGGGTTTGAACAACTCACGGAAGCGTAAGTCAGACCAAAGCACCGAACCAGTACAAAATAAAAGTAGCAAAAGTGTTGAAATTGTGCACTGCACTGATTGTTCGATTGATGTTCCTCGATATGCTTATCAAGGACACCTTAGAAGCAATAGGCACAAATCAAATGTGTCTACTAGTTGATACTGGGGTTGAATGATTCACAATTCTTTTAAACAACGCATTGTTTCGTATAGACTATCACCATGCAATACCCATACGCACGTGCAGACGTTTATGGGTGTCGTTGAAGTGAATGTTTTGAAACTAATACAAATTCAATTGCAGAAACACTTCTCGTTGAAATGTAATGTTGAGTTGTTTGGGTTGTACTTTCTGAACAGTAGAGAAAGTACCGAATTAAAGTCCTTTCAAACGAAATATGATAGTGTCGGGGTGGTGTTGGAAGAGTATTTTCAAAGAGTAGTGGAAATCTTGGATGTTAAGCACTCAGAATTTCCGCATAAAGATTCTGGTAAGTGTGAGTTATAAGTAGTAGGGTAGTACATTATTAATATATGTATTGTTTCGTGGGGTGGTCGCTGGTGAATTTCGTATATTTAGAGGTAAACATGTTGAAATTTTCTCCCACTACGGGTTCATCCTATATGAAATTTCGCATGAACATGCCATAGTGAATGTGAAGAATAGTGATAATTGCTGCTTTGCGTGGGCTATTGTATCAGCATTAGTGACACCGACGGGGTTACCACTACGGACGACTTCTTTCCCGGATTTCAAGATGTTATTCAACTGGAACGGTGTGGAATTTCCTGTTAAGCTGACTAACATCTCAACGTTTGAGTCCAACAATAATATCTCCTATTCATTTTAATTTGTTGCTATTAGTCAGTAACCAAACGGATAATCAGCATTATGTATGGATAAAAAAATTTTCTCGTTTACTTAGCAACCAAATAAGCCGACGGAATGGGGCAAAATATGTTTGTGATTCATGTATTCATTATTATAAGTTTTTGTTATGAACGAATAAGTTCAAAGGTAATCAAAAATGAAATAAAAATAAAATTAATAATAATAATAATAATAATTTTGAACTTATTCGTTCATAACAAAAACTTATAATGATTTAATATTAGTCAAGTTGCTTTGGTATGTGTGAATCCTTGCGATATTGCAGGCTCACATTCTATTAATATAGGTAATTTGATTGTAATCTCATTATATTTGGAATTTACATCAGTTCTACATACATAAAAACAAAATTTACATCGATTGGGGCTTGAACCTTGATGTCGCAGTTGGTTAGCGCGGTACTCTAGCAAAGTACAGGTCGTAGGTTCAAATCCTACTCGAGGTAAACTTTTTATTTATGTATTTAATAAAATTAATAATAATTTTTGATTACATGTATTCATTACTTTAGAACGCAGGAGCAATTAACTCGACACGTGTTTCATGACTAATTTCGTATACACTAAATTACCTGGCGTAATGCAAAGAAAAGGCAGAACCGGGGAGTTCTATGCGGAAAATATACTTGCGTTTCGAAACTATCAAAAACAGATGTTTCTACCGTTCGTAATATATGCAGATTTTGAAGCGCTATTAATACCGGTAAATACGGCTGAACCCGATCCCGAACAACCGTTCACGATAAAAACGTGTAAACATGAACCATACTCATTCAGTTATTATATTAAGTGCGGTCCAAATTAGAACTTTAGGGGGGTTAATGCCGCGGAGGTATTTACTACACGACTCGAGAGTGATGTGAAACGGATATATAATGAGCATTTGAAAACTGTTGTTCCAATGTTACCACTAAGTGATGAACAATTGGTGATACATGAGCAAGATCGTAATTGTTATATATTTTTACGGACGATCTTACAAATTCCAAAGTACGGAATCACTGCCATGTCACTGGTATATATCGTCGTGCGGGACATTCAAATTGCAATTTAAACTATCAATTACATATATTTATCCCAGTCTTTTTTCATAATCTCAGTGGTTATGATGTCCACCTATTCATCAAACAGTTAGCGAGTGAAACTGAAGAAGTTACCGTACTCCCTGTTAAAAGTGAGAAATATATAACGTTCGGTAATCATATTTATGTAAACGAATTCATTAATGGTCGCGGTCTTAGGGAAAAGATCTTTTACTGTGTGTACTTTAAAAGTTAATTTTAAATAAAATACAATTAATGATTATTAAATTGAACTTCTGTTCGTTCACAAAACCAATTTCTATAGTTATCTATTACTGTTGCATACAGCAAATAAAAATTAACAATCAGTCACGTGTTGTCATGTGAGAAACCTTAGCGAATTGCGGACTCACATGACATTCACAAAAAGTTGACTGTGATCCTTTGTAAACCGTTGTTCCTACTTACAAGTTTTACGTTAGGGTGCAATTTATTTATAAGCCCCTCCTTTGGGTGGTAACCCAACGCGGTTTTATATTGCCTCGGCTATACTCAATCGTGTTTATAATTTATTATAAACGGGGTGTAGTTCGTACTATTTGGTATGTTTAACACTGTCACCTTAAATAATTATACTTAAGCGGTTTAAAATGTATATTTTTTCATAAGTTAGCAAAATACAGAAAGGATATTAATAACAACTAAAATGTATTTTCGTTTTGGTCCTGACGGCTCCTCACACTCGTTCTCCTGGGGGTGGCTATTTACTGGGTGCGTAGTCGTTTCTGTGAACAGAGATATTATTTTAATCTACTCCCTACCTAGTATGTAGTATTTACATTACGGTGCTGTATTTACAGAAGCTGGTACGGTTGCCCCAATACAGTTTTGGTCGACGGTGCCAGTGCAACGAACTCGAATGGTTTCGGGGAGGGAGAAAATCAATACCATTCTCGGCTTATGCGCATGGCATAATTATTATTCTTCAGTAACTCTAGAGCGCTGAAGCTGGTATGTACCCCAATGAAGCAATACACGCGCGAGATTCGCGTAAACAACGGCGAGCTCTCTGGTCTATAATTATTTGATTATAACTGGCTTGAGAACGCGTGTTGATTATTTAAGCAACAGGATTACGTCTTAACGGCGTAACTAAATTTAATTATATACAAATTATAACGTAAACAAAATACTCGCTATACTAAAATGTCACAATAAAACGAATTTACTGATTTTTAAGGTAAATCGTAATATACACGCGGTCGGATTTATATTATTAACTATCGGTGAATATTGGATAATTTACATATTATCTACGGTTTTAATTTCCGGCGTATCTTCTTAATTCAATGAAGAATGGTCTTGCACTAGGTATCTCGCGATGGTTATTCGGAATACAATTTTATGCAACAGGTTTCTTTATATATTCTCCTGCGATTAAAGACACCGTGTGTGGTTAGTGTGTTTGTCTGTATGTATTATATGTAGGTGTATTAACGGGGTCTTAGTGATAATTAGGAGACATAAGGCAATAGCCTGTCTAACCTGGTGAACTAAGAACAAAAAGGTCGTAGGTCTTTACAGCCCTGTATCAAACCTTCACCCTCAAGTGTTTGCGAGCGACGTCGGGATCTACCCTACGTGGCACTCTTTCTGTATGTGTACTGTGTCAGGCGACGTGGGGGTTACCCCTTCGTTACGCTCTGTATGTATGTGTTTGTGTAATGATAACGTTATAACTCCTGGAGACTAAGCCCGTCGTTATTTACGTTCTGTAGTGTTTGATTGTATATTGTTAAATATTATAACTCTACAACTTACGTGTCTATTAATTGCAGTTCGGGATTAAACTTTAGGTAGCCCGGCGCGAGGTGGTGCGCGTTATCACACGATCGCGATGGACTCCTCTACAGCGATTAGCAGGTCGGTGGTTACACGAAGCAATCGGTGCGGCGGCTACTGGATATTTGGAACGGCGTGGTGGTCTCGGTCACGATCGGGCAGGTGGTGATAGATGATGAACGGAGAGCGAACTTCTTCGAGATGATCCCCTGAGAGATCCCTTGAGAGATCAGCAGGTCGGTGCTTACACGAAGCAATCGGTGCGGCGGCTACTGCATATCGGGAATGGTGCGACGGTCTATGATCCCCGGAGAGACCTGAGAGATCAGCAGGTCGGTGCTTACACGAAGCAATCGGTGCGGCGGCTACTGGATATCTGGAACGACGCGACGGTCTATGATTCCCGGAGAGATCTGAGAAATCGACTTGAATTGAATCTACTTCGATTCATCATTCTTTCACGCGCGTCGCGGGTTTATAAAGGTACATCTGTGGGCGGCTTCGCGGCTACCGTGCGGGGGATGCCGTTAAGGGATTGGTTGCAATTGTTCTGACGTGCAAAAACTTACTGGTTTTTAGAAATACACGTCAGCGGTGATTAAGGAATTATTTGCGGTGTAATATCGCGTAAACTTTTGAAATTTTAGATATAGGATGGTCCGCGAATAATTTACTCTAAAAAGCATACGTAAAGGACGCTGGTTCTTTACACCTTCATTCTGTGTATAATAATTATAATACGTCGTAACTAGGGAAGTACATACAGTTCAAGTTTGAATCCATTGTGTCTTGCCTCCTCGATAGCTCAGATGGAAGAGCCCCACTCTAGCAAAGTGGAGGTCGTGGGTTCAAGTCCCACTCGAGTTAATCTTTTACTGTATGTACTTTAAAAGTTAATTTTAAATAAAATACAATTAATGATTATTAAATTGAACTTCTGTTCGTTCACTAAACCAATTTCTATATATATATATATATATATATATATATATATATATATATATATAGATATACAGAATGTACTCATATTGTGTGATATATAGAAGAAATAAACCAAAATATATATTTACAATTTTTATTAAAAAAAAGCTTTACTGCATTACATAAGAATCGTACAGATGGTATACATTAGACAAAGATTTACAGTTATAATAACAAACTGGTTGCAAAGCATGAAGAGTATGATCTTTCTCAAGTTCTATAACGGGTTGTGTAACAAATTTTCTGATGTAATCGGCTTTCTCTCTACCCTTGACGTAGATAGTATCTGTAGGTTGAACCAAGCGACAGAGAATTCTGCGAAATTGGTGTGGTGGTGTATGTCCCTCTTCCCATTTTATACAGTGTTAATTATTAATTAACCAAGTAACTTGACGGCGAAGCTCCGCATCTAACGCATGCCATGGATACGGTGATTTAAATATGTGTTCCATAAAAAATTCTTTCGGTATAAAAACTTTTGAAATTTTAAAGCCTTGTACGTCGACTATGACGGGCATCGTGGGCGATCGTGGAGTATAACACAGTATGCTGTCGTATTTGCGGGTATGTTGACTGCTGTTTCGAATTCTACACGAAGTACTATTGCTTCAGAGGCTCTTTTTGATTCGAACAGTCTACAATTATCAATTGTGCGACTGTCGTAAATTGATGGCGTGTGGGTAATGGTTGACCATTTCTTTGATAACAGGACATTTGGAATTTAGCAAACATTTCATACAATGTAGCAAAGCAATTATTATCGTAATTCACGTTTCAATTGTCATGCGGATAATGATCTTTGTTAAGGAATACCCTAGTATTATTTAGTGCACATTTATCGAATCTGCTCATATCTTGAGAAACATTATTTTCTCGCCCCGTTAGAAATCCAATAATAATGTATCTAGGTGTTTCTATACTAGTCGATGTTTTGATTGCCCATGTATGTTTATCTGTTGTTGGAACTGCTGGATATATGTGTGTTTCCCAACTTCTAAATGCTGCTGGAGTTTTCACATTTTTATCAATTATTAACAAACCGCGCGGTGTTAGAGATGGCACCTTCCTCCCTCAGCAATCTTCCCTCTACGTAGCCATAACTTTCTGATGGTAAAGTGCACATGTCTTCCCGAATGGCTATTCTGATTTCATCATTGTTTCCAAATCTCGTAGTATATGGTTCATAGGTGTGGAGTTCGAAATTTATTGATTATCAACAAATCTTTCGTTTACGTTTATGGTACTCATGGTGTGAGTTACTATGAAACAAACTTTGCAACTTATGCTCTATTCTGCAACTGTCAATGCTTTGAGGTTGACCGTTTACGTTCTCCATTTCCATACTTCGATCTTTTATAGTTCACCTTATTGTGATTACAAACGTGTTATACCGCTAACCTTTCTTCAAATATAATCGCTGTCAATGCTTTGACGGTTGACCGCTTGAATGACGTCTCCGTCATTGGTCTACTACTTTATGTTTTAGTTCAACCTGGTGGATTGTGATTACACGCACAGATGACATGTATACCGCTTTAATTATTTTGTATCCTTACAATGATATAAATTGATGAATAATATGTGACGCCTGTCCATTTTTAAAACTTCCGCTTGTTATATTGCATTCGATAATTAACGAAATAATCTTAATAATGCTAATAGGATTTTCAGAGGTGTGTAATTCATGATCTTTGTAAACCTTTTTGTTAAATCCCAGCATAGGTCCTATAGAATTTTCTACATTAAAGTTAATATCATGTGTTGCTTTCATAATTGCTTTCATAGTATTATTGTTCGCCCATAAATGAAAAAAATTGTTCGAAGCCTTCACTGTATCATTTATATGTTTATTTACATCCGCGATTTCGTATGATCTTGGCGGTATTGTAATTCTAGTTCCTTCAAATATCAGTTGGATATCCTTGGAAGTAACGTTTTGTACAGTATTGAAAGATTCAAAACTAGTTAACCCCATTACATATTCCGGCTCATTATCAAGATAAATCGGTGGGTTAAAGTTGGCTTGCAAAATACTGGTTGCAACTGTAAATGTGTACGACATTACGATCAAGCAACGATTGCCGAGAATCAAAACGAACCGTGATACAAAAATCGTAAGACTAAATGACTGCAATTGTTTTGAACCTTGGTATAGTTATAGTCAATCGTGTTTCTACTACCATCACTTTTAAAATAGTGATTTAATTCTAATGGTGGTTTAATACGTTCTATGCTATCAAAATATGTAATATGTCCATTACGCTTGATGTAAGCCGTCCAGTGTGTTCCCCTGTTATTTTGATCATCCAGATTCACGATACCACGTTCATTCGTATGGATTCGTGTAAGTAATTTATCTCGCATGTATATCCCTCTAAAATAGGGGATTTTTAATTTCTCAACAAATTTTGATAGCTCAACGTTGCTTAAGGCGTGACGTGGTAGCTTCAGTAGGAGTTTTTTTAATACGGTTGTAGATACAGGCCTAAACCTTGCTTACATGATTTTATATATAAGCCTTTTCCTAAGGTAGCTACTTGCATTGCTTGATTGTATCGTTTGGTTTCTTCTAACGTTTTTGACGCAGTTTTTGCATCAGTGGCCGTTTTTGCAACTGCGGCTGCACCTCCACCCAAAGAACCTAAAGCTCCTAATGCTGCAAATAGGGAATAAGAGGTATGAATTCCCCACGTTTTGGTATTTATAATATTCTTCTCTTGGGTGTCAAGATTTTTGTATGTTTTAAAACGTTTAAGGCTTGTTGTACCGTAGATTTTAACGATGACCGAAGTTTACAACCAACACGACGGCTTAGAAATGTGCGACCTTAGGAAGGTTGTGTGCAAACATGACCTACTTCTTTCATAGCCTTGGACTGGTGGGACCCTGAAATTGTGGTAACCTTGGAAATGTGGGACCTTGGAAATGTGGTGTGTTCCAAAAGTCTCCAATCTTACCTACTATTCAGGAATTTAGGGATACATTTTGTATAAAATCCAAATCGACGTGAACTATATAATGGACGCGTTCATATGAAATACTCAGTACCTCCGATATTCGTTTTAGCCCAATTCGACGGTCTGATAAAATCATGTCATGAACTGCATCGATATTAACAGGGTTGGGCTCAGAAGCCCAATGGAAAATTTACCTCTTTTGAAGCTTGCAATCCAATTTTCACGGTCGCATACGAAGGACATTGATTGCCAAGGGTATTAAGCATATCTTCGTAAATCTCTTAACCCCTTCAAATACAGGTACTTGATGATGGCTCATACTCCAATTTCGGTCGACATCCTTTTTTTTAATTTTATTGCGCAACTCTGGTTTGACTTTTTGACATGAAACTTTACACTGACAGTTCTAAAAGTTATTCTTCGTTGCTATGGTAACGCAATATTTTCTTCATCCACGGAACCGGTGTAGCTAACGAAATATCAATACATTCTCGTACGTTTACATCGTCATATCAGGTCGAGGTTAATAGAGACATAAACAAGTTTTTAATAATTATTTGAACTGTAGTCAAAAGTTAAACAAAAAAAACAATTAACAAATTTCTGCAAAACTTACAAGTTTAGTACATTTTCATTACGCTTTAAATGATTTTTAAAAACTTGTTGCACAAGCGCAAATTATCTGCCCATAATTCTACTACTATAGTAATTTTCACTAGTCAGAGTAGTTGCGTCACTAATATTAATATAGTCAGAGGGCGCCGATGTTGTCAGATTGTGAAAAATAATTTGACAACTGTGAAATCCCAGCTTCAGGGGTTATGTTTATCGTATCACAATAATAAATTTGTGTTACAATAAAGTATGTGTTAATGTCAGAAATGCTTGACAACACTGGACAGAATTGCCAACCTAAATTAGTTCTATCTACATCCTCTCGTGCACAATAGGCGGGTTCTAAAGGTGGTAATGAAACAAAGTTAGTTATGACGCAACTGCTCTGACTCGTGAAAATTGGTATATCTAGTAGAATAAGTAATTGAAATTCGTTTTGACAAAAAATTTGTCAATTATTGCAACATTTGGCTTTTTTTCAGTTTCGCACATGCTTTTTAAATACTATTTTATTTTACGTATTTCACACCCAAGATATTGCTTTTAAAAGGACAAAAATATGTCTGTGGTTTCTAAAATATTGTTATTCTTCCAATCTATTATCGTAGTATACCATACTATTATGTAACCGCTTTTGTAATACATTCATAATGAAAATTGTAAAAACAAAAATAATAATTTATGTCAAATTGACGTTTAAACCTTCATTCATCTTAATAAATACCCACGTATTTAACCTACCACGTCACGTAAAATTGGAAGAAGTTAGTTAGCTCGACTAGTAACTCAGTCAAACAGTCCTGAGACCGCAGAGCACTTGGATAGCGTGGGTGTTTTGAAGCGTTGATAAAGAGTAAATAGTTGCTTAGGTTAGTTAGAAAGCAAGAAAAAATTGTAGACAGAAAGATAGGGAGAACAAACAAGAAACAGGCGTCAACATGCTTTAAAGAAAGAAAAGATAAATTATTATTTCTTGAGAGAGAAACCCTGTAAAGCTTGAACCAGGTAAGCAACAGCACCAGCAAATAAACGAAAGTTCCCTCAGTAAGCGGAATTTATTTATAAACTTCCCAATGGATAATATATGTACAATATATTAATACAGGGTGGGCCACCACCAACTGGACGGTCTTTTGTATCTAGGCAATACGTTTTTTCAAATTTATTTTTCAGGGGGTTATGTGTATCAGTAGTGGCCACATTTTAAAATTATTTTCGTACATACTGGGTGTTCCAGAAAAGCGTAGCTTATCAAACTGATGGTTTTTTTTAACGGAAGACTCTGTCTTTTCGTCCAATTTTGGATATTACTGTAAAAATAAGGTGCACTTTAATAAATGATCGACCGAATCAATTAAATTAGAATGACAAAATTCTAGTTGTAAATATTTAAGTTTTTGCCCTTTTAATCGGTATAGCAAATGATTCTTAATTCCTTACAGGGTGTTCAAAATTTTCAGTTGTAAAATAATTACATTCAAATCACATTATCTTGGTAATTTTAAATGTAACACCCTGTATTTTATTAAGCTACTTCTTAAATTTAATGTATTTATTTATGAGATAAAAAAAATATTCGAATAATTATTATCATTTTTATTCTTAATTTTACTCTAACACATGCTCAAAATGTCTACTATCTGCCTGAATACAACAATTAATTATATTTTCAAAAGATCATCTATTTTATTTAACATTTCCGGCGTTATAGTGTTGAATGGATTAGAAATTCTTACTTTCAGATCCTCGGGAGTAGTGGAGACTGTTTGATTTACTATAAGTTGAACAATTTCCCATATACTGAAATCCATTGGAGTAACATCTGGAGACCTAGGTGGCTAATTACAAGCACCGCCCCTGCCTATCCACTTATTTCTAATTTTCTGTTCAAATACTCTCTGACAAGTCGGGCAAAATGAGGGGGTACTCCATCCAACTAAAGCCATATTTTTTTTCGTATATTTAATGGAATATGCTCACGGAGTATCCAAAAATCACGTTTTAAGAAATTCAAAAATTTTCTTTCATGTAGGTGGCTATCAAAGAAATATGGTCCAATCACATAATCGCCTAATATTCCTGCCCGAACGTCTACAGTCCATCGGTGTTGGCGATTAACAGTACGAAATAGACGTCTGTTTTCAGTATCGTAATAGTGGTAATTACGCCTGTTTACTATACCATCACTCTGAATAGTGCATCCATCTGTAAATTCCACGAATTTAAACAATCAGGATCTCTGCCAGCCTTATCCAAAGCCCATAAGCAAAAGTTTAAACGCAGATTATAGTTCCTTTCAGAGAAATATTGGTGTAACTGAATATGATATGGATAATATCCATTTTTTTAAGTATCCTACGAACGCTTGTTCGACTGATACCTGTTTTATTCGATATTTTTCTAGTAGGTACTTGTATGAGGATCATCAGTAACAAACAGTACTACATCAAACTCATTTTCATTATTCCCAGTAACCTGTTGTTTGTTTTATTCACCTTCTGATATGCAACTGACCCAGTAACACGAAATCTATTCAACAACCTTTCAAAAATTTCTTTTCTTGGATGTTCTCGGTCGGGGAACTTTTGAGCATACAATTTAGAAGCCAGAAAACAATTTTCTAAACATTCCCCAATGCACAGTATCTTATCAATTCGTTCTTGTCATCCGTATTTTGTTTTAACCTATTATTTTAACAATTTAACAATAAATAAAATTATTGCGCACAATACGTTAGAGACTTTAAGAAACCACTTTTAATTGTATATGTCTAAAAAGACAGCAACCTACTAGATTAGTTTAAATTTTTTGTTATAAGGGATTAACATTAAATTTAAGAAACGACAACAAGCAACATACTAGATTAAATTTATAATTTTTGTTGTATTGTACGGGATTTTACATTAAATTTAAGAAAATGTTGAAGTACAAAGAAACTGTAATATTTAGGTATAGGAAACCCATATACCAAATGATAGAGAATGTTTTTTGAATAATGTAGGTTAATAAAATACAGGGTGTTACATTTAAAATTACAAAGATAATGTGATTTGAATGTAATTATTTTACAACTGAAAATTTTTAACACCCTGTAAGGAATTAGGAATCATTTGCTATAGCGATTCAAAAGGTAACCACTTTAATATTTACAACTAGAATTTTGTCATTCTAATTTAATTGATTCGGTCAGTATGATTTTTTTTCGAAAACCTATTATTTTCATAAAATTCAAAATATCTCGAAAACTCTAATATATACCTATAGGGATCATTTATTAAAGAGCACCTTATTTTTACAGTACTACCCAAAATGGAACAAAAATACAGGGTGTTCCATTAAAAAAACATAGGTCTGGTAAGGCATGCTTTTCTGGAACACCCAGTATGTACGAAAATAATTTTAAAATGTGGCCACTGCTGATATACATAACCCCCCTGAAAAATAAATATGAAAAACGTGTTGCCTGTATACAAAAGACCGTCCCGTTGGTGATGACCTACGCTGTATATATAATAATGACACCAAATAAGACAATTGACATGTTTTATTGTTACACGCACTATATAAAGACTAACTTTCCCCGGACTAAACAAATTGTGCATTCATACTGAACATGCAATTTTTCCCCAAAAACAGTGATAAGTATAAATTTGTTCGAATATTACCATAAGAAATAATAAAACTTCGTAATTGCACAGAGATGTCAATATTAATACTGACGAGGGCAAGTCGTGATATTTTACTTGTGATAACCTCAACAATTAATTTATATATACCAATAAAAGAACGTAACGCTCCTCTCTGGTTCGCTGAAAGATCTTTCAGAACGTAAACCTAAAACGGAAAATTTATATACACATACAAGCGCAATAATTGACTTCAGAAAGAAAACAATCCAACTTATCTTACAATAGCAAAACACAACCACTTTTTAATAATGACAGCTTCAATCGTTTATATAATCGGAGAAGCTTGTTCAGTTCACTGTATTAATCCAAATTAATGCAAGTACGAGTAACTAATCAAGTGTAATTAGATTCTAATTATTTGAATACTCTTATCCACAATGACAGAAAGTCTGTACTTAATTAAAAGCTAGCAAGCATAATTTAAAATAACACGGAGTCCCGCGCTAACGTTTGACCTAGATACATCATTATATAACGGGTATAAACACAATGCTTTGAGTTTCTGCTATTGCGCACTGTAGCGTAAATACTTAAATAGTAGCAAAATAGTACCAAAAATGGATGCTAAATGATAACTCACCACTGGGTGTTTTATGTAAAAGTTCAGTAAAAATTGCTCTAAGTTTGGTTAAAATATGTGCACAGAATATTAGCTAATGGTTTGATCAAATTATAACAGTTCCACATTAGTGAAACCGTCATGAAAGTTGAATGGATGCAGATGTCGATGTGATGACGAAATTGCAACAAAGGTAAACAGTTCATTAAAAATACTTTGTAATATGGTTACTTTAAATGCAATATCTTTTGTAGAGGCTGTAGTAATCTCTGCTGAAGGCAGCGTATAACGTATAACAGATTAGGAAGTAAACTCAGTAATACAATGTTTATTAGTACATGCGATAATGGAATAATCTGACCTGGTGTTGAACGAATACTTGAGCATTGGTTAGTACAGCTTAAATTCCATCATCGTAATCTCCAGTGGCAATGTAATATCAACGATAACGAGACAAAAATACTTGAAGCACAGCTACCCGTCATTTACGAATAGTCCCAGTTAAGAGAACACCGTAGCAAAACCAAAATCGAGACGAAAAGGTACATGACGTATAATCTCAACACACCAATAAAGAAAAGGTAAGGGATATAATAGCAATTTCTTCATAAAACGTGTTTTACCTCTGTAGATAGAAAACGAGCTCTATGTGATGATTTAACACGACCTGGTTAAATTATAATTCTTTTATGAAACAATATTGAATTATGGTATTTTGAGCCTGAAAGAGAGATTTTAATTACAACGAAGTTGAAAGAAGCAGAGATTATACTACTTTACAAAGTAAAGAAATATTATATATAAAGATTTCCCTATAAGAGTGATGATTAACATCGACGAAACAGCAAAAAGAGAGGTTTTCTTAAAATATATGCACTTGACAACAATGGCTGCTTGGAAAAAGAAGCACGCCTCAGGAAGACACTTTTCTGCCCAAAATGTTCTTATCAAAAATCATTGTTGCCAAAATAAAATGTATATGTATTTCAATGAAGAATTGTTTGTAAGATATACTTATTTAAGATAACTCCCATCTAGTGGTAATTCATCAAAGTAACAGATATCTGTAAAATGTATGAATTTGAAACTAACCAGAACCCACGTACATCCGATAGATGGCACTAGTAGGTTTATTTAGAACTTTTATAAAGCAGAAAAGTATATACGATAAAAAACATAATTTAATCAATTATGATTTGTAACGTAAATGGTAAAGGCAGTAAGTGCAGAAAATTTAGATCATTATGGTGGAGAAATAAGTGACGAGTAACCATTAAATAACAATCCTAAATATACAATCTACAGATAAATTTTTGTTCTGTTTTTAGAACAGTAAACAACGAAAATTATGAAGTCGATGCGAAAAGATCCGATATCGATTTTTACACGTTACAATCTAGATGCTAATTCTAAAACAGCTCGCATCTAAAACTTAAATCCTACTTATTAATTTTTAACGCTCATTTAACTTTATATTACGAAACTATGAAAGAAAGTTATGTAAAAAGAAATTATTTTTAACGAATATGTATACACATTTTGATATATACACACACAGACGCACAGATACACGCGCACACGCACAAGTACACGCAGGTGCACAATCACACGCGCGCGCACACGCACCCGCACACGCGCTCGCGTACGCATGCTTTCTCTACTTTCACTATCTCCGCGTTCGTTATCTTTCTTTCTCTTTTTTGCTTTGAATGTTTCACCATTGTGTTTTTAGGTCATATTGCTGCTTGTTGTTCCTTCAATCTGGTTAACTCCAATTTCCATGTATTTGGTAGTCCTTGGGCATCATTACGTTTCTTCAAAGAAATGGAACGTAATTCCTTATATACTCCGCGGGTACGTACACCGGTAAGGTATATTAAGAACGATTTTTCGGTTCACTTTTTTTAATAAGAAAGGGAGTTAGATACCAGACAGGAAACTGGTGGGAATAGTTAATAACAGGTGCAAGTATCTGGAAATATACTACAAGCGGGCAGAATAATAGCACAGTTAAAAAATAAGATGCAAATGCTAGGTCAGTGCACGAGAGAATATTAGTATGAATAGGTGTAAGAGTGTTTTAGAAAGTGGGCGGTCGGGTATTTATGGGAAATCTGAACAGGAGTGAGAAAGGCGTGAGCAACTGATAAGATTATAAACAATACGATGATGCAGTTGCAGAAAGAATTATTGATCAGAAATTATTTTCCACGTTTCCGCTTTCCTGAATTCCGGGTACTCAATTTCGTGTGTTGATGCGGTTCTTAGAAGAACCTAAATTATTTCGACGATATTTCGACAAAATCATATTTGTCATCCTCAGGTCACTAATAACTTAGCTCTACTCTTCGTTATTCAGATTGAATTGACGTTCACTATTGTATCCTGCTTATTTATTGGGCCACTTTCACTTTCTCCGCGTTATCTTTTCTCTTTTTGTTTTGAATGTTTCATTATCGTGTTTTTAGGCTTTATTGCTGCTTGTTGTTTGTTCACTCTGGTTAAAGCCAATCTCCACGTACTCGGTAGAAACAATATTTAAAATTGACAAAAAAGTGGGTATGGTTCCTCCCAATCCCTAGCAATAAAGAAAGATATAAAACTTCATCGTTAGCACAACATGTGCAAAATTCTGAACACGGAATAAATTTTAAGGAAACGAAAAGAATAGCTGGCAAGCTAACTTAACAAAATGATAATACGGGTAGCTATAGAAATAGAAAAACATACTAGCAATCTGAAATATTCAAAACAAAATGAGAATGGAAGATAACGAATGCGGAGAAAGTGAAAGTGGAGAAGTGACCTCTATATATAAGCAGAATACAACAGTGGACGTCAGTTCAATCTGAATAAAAAGGAGTAGAGCTTATTAGAGGGTTACTAGTGACCTGAGGATGACGAGTATGATTTTGTCGAAATAATTAGGTTCTTCTAAGGACCTTATCAACACATGAGTTCGAGGACCCGGAATTCAAGAAATATGGAAAATAATTTCTTATCAATAGTTATTTCCTAAATTTCCCCGCAACTGTATCATCGTATTGTTTATAAATCTTATAAGTTGCTCACGCCTTTCTCACTCCTGTTCAGTTTCACGTGCACTGAGCTAGCCTTTGCATCTTATTTTCTAACTTTGCGATTATTATTCCTGCCTATCCGCTTTTACTGTGTTTCCTGATACCTGCACCTGTTATTAACTGTTCTCGCCAGCTTCCTGTCTGGTAGATAACCGTTGCTGCCTAACTCCCTTTCCCATTCAAAAAAGTAAACCGAAAAATCGCTCTTAATATATCTTGCCGGTGTACGTACCCGAGGAGTATATAAGGAATTATTTAGTACCGTTTCTTTCCCAACGTGGATTTCGGCCCCGAAGAGAAAGCAATAGTACGTATGGATCTATATTCCTTCCTTCATAGAGCAAACTCTTGTAAAGGACGGTACTCTTTATATCACTCTCCAATTCCAGGGTACTTTCTAACCATGCTTGGTAATTTTATGAACTATTAGGGATCTTCCTATGTAGTTTGCACCCTCCTCTCTTGCCCTATCTTATATAAATCGTACATAAAAATAAAAATACAAAACAAAATAATAACATTTTACCATCGTCACCAGATAAATAATTAGTCCTTTATACCCTCCTCTACATTTCACCTTCTCCAGAACGATCATGTTCGTCCACCTGCATCACGAATTCTACCTCCTACACCTCCATTCTCATTATGTTATTTCGCCTCCATCGTCATACCATTACATTTTACCGAATTTTCCATTGCTCAAGATTAAAAATTTCATAACATTAATTTTTAATATATTAAAATGTTTCACTATATTAAACTCATTTGTTGGTAACATTTCACATACACGCACACACTAATTACAATTTAATTAATCGAATCATTGCCGGACTAACATTCGTGTATAAATAAAAAATATACTTAAATATTTAAAATATACATCTGTTCAAAATTAATGTTAAGTGGTTTAATTAGAACCTCAATTAATCCTAGTATGTCTAAAAAAACATAAATCATCACTTACATGTAAAATCCGACACATCATTAATTTTCACAATTAAGATCTACCTTAGTTTAACTCACCTATATTTTGCCTAATTACCCTTATTATAACACCCGGCACTGTTATTAAATTTTCCTACGACCATGTACGAAATTGGTCCATATCGCACAATTAACGGTACAGAAAATAAAACTTTCGCACACTAGTGCGTTTCACCTTCTCTTTGTACCCATACGAAAGAAAAAAAAATTTTGTTTCAGTAAATTCCGCTTGAAGGCCAGGATAGCCACCAGCGTGAGATTCAAAAAGAAGGACAACTGAAGCCAACCTGAATGCAACCGATGTAATATTCAAATTACTATTTTTATAGTTATAATTATAAATTTCACCACCTCATTAACCCTACCGTCCGTAAGACTGTAAATTTAGTTTAAATAATAAAACTGTTCAGTTCTAACTTCCTTTATTTAGGTAGGCAACACACATACCACAAAACAGTGATCTTTAAAAACGAACCTATATAAATAATTATTTAATCACTGAAATAGTACAGCTTTAGTAAAGCAAGCAGAGGGTCAGTACAATTTACACATGCATACGTATTTTGGAAGGTAAAAAAGCTATTGTTCGGATTCAGTGCGTCCGTGGAAATATTATTACTTCTCCAGTTTCAAGTTTTTACGGATAATATGCACTAGGCAACTGCATAACTGCATAAAAACCAGTTTGGTCGTTAAGTAAAGTTTGGAAACTTTTAGTAATGTGGGGGAGAGCGGGTTGCTTGAACTTTTTAAGCCACAATCATGGATTCCCAGCATACATGGGCGTAGCCAGCGAAGGGCAGGGAGGGGAAACTGCGCCCCCCCCCCTGGAAGAGCAAAAATAAATTAAATAATTTTTAAATTTTAACAAACAAAAAATTAAATCTAAAATATACATATTTTTCTGTTCTGCATATTTTTTTTGTTATCTGCTTTATATATTTTGTTTGTTGTTGTGGTCGTTTGGTTGCTTTTATGAACATTTTAAAATTAATTAATAAGCTCTAATAAATAAAATTATTCGCGTGTCCTTTGTCACTAAAATATATTTCATCAGCAAAAAACAAAGCTGTTTGAAAAACTGGCATAGTGCTAAATATATATTAATAGCGTTTTCGATCTATGCATTTAATGCATTGGTGCACACCAGAATTGTCCCACACCAGAATTGGATAAAAACGAGTGTTCGATTTACTCTCAGGATACGTCAATTTTTAGTGTTCGATTCAACCACTTAACAGTCGGACATTTTTGAGAAAATGGTAAAAAATTGTCACTTTTTTGTTTTCATTTAACTACATTTTTTAATCCTATTAATTAATTAAAATAAATTTACTCAATAAGTAGTTTTAGTGTGAAATATTTTGAAACATTCAATACACAACCCTACATCAGAATCCGAAATAAATACTCTTATAACGTCAGTGTACGGAAAAATGTCACGCCCGAGTGCAGTTCGTGCAAAACTATCAAGTGGTTAAAACACAATTTGTTCCAAATCCTAACATAGGACAATATTTTTTGCAACAACTATTGAGTTGGTGTGTAAGTGCTCTTGTCTAGCGACAGTGTCCTATTTAATAGTGTAACGAAACGCCACTGCTTTTCTTCCAGAAAAATCGAGATACAAGTGAGGAATATACGGGAACCGGCGATGCGAATGTTCTGGCAATTTCTAGGCTCAAAGAGGGTATATAAAATTGCCTATCCGGCGCGAAGACAGACAGTACAGTACAGTACATAGTGCAGGATACGAAGTTGCATACGGCGCATAGAAAGCGAGGCGCGAGATTTAAAAGCGGAATAGTTAAAAATTTTTATTAGCTTTGGCAAAAGATTCTGTGCATTATTAATATAATTTATATATTTTTCATTATTATGATGCCGACTTTTTTGCCTTCTAATTATAACAAAAATTACAATAATGCACCGATTTTGACAGCTGATATCTCAAATGGGACTAAATATAAAAACTTGAAATGTTCACATATTAAAGATCAAACAGCACTTTATACGTGCTATAAATTTCATTTTGTGTTTTTAATCTAGAGAAAAAATATTAACATCGGATATAGTATATCCACATTATAAGCTATCATTACATGGTAGTTTTGTTTTATACTAATTTTTATACTAGGGACTAAAAACAAGAATGATAGTAGGTTATTATTTTTAGGTCAAAATCTCTAAAACGGAAAAAGTTCATGTTGACAGTAGTGGAAGTGGAAGCAATGATTGTGATGAAGATGAAAATAAAATGGTCGGAACATCAAAATCGGAATCTATTTTTGAAGGAGGCTCAAGTAGTTCTTCAAATCTACATGAAGCTGTCTCTGGAACTGGGACCTCTAAACAAACTGAAGAACGCGATGGCTACCATGAAAATGACATTGGTCGTTATGTTAGTTGTGCCAATAACTTGCCTTCTGAAAAAAAGAAGGAATTGTTGACAAACCCTTGGGTTCCATCATCCAATTACCATCGTTGGTTAGATCAATATACTCCATGGCTGGTGTACTCAAGTCGTTTGAAAGGTGCTCTATGTTTGTATTGTGTTTCATTTCCGCCAAGAATTGCTACAGTTAAAGGAGTTTTGGGGTCATTTATGGTAAGGCCTTACATGAAGTTTAAGGATATACATGAAGATTGTAGAAAGCACGTTGGCAGCCATTACCACAAATCTTCAACAGCTGCTGCAAAAGCATTTCTTGAAAATGCTCATGTTGATGTCCAATTGCAAATAGGGCACCATAAGACGATTGAAGAAAATAAACAAATATTGTCAGCAATTATTTCATGCATAATATTTTGTGGAATTCATGATTTGCCGCTTAGAGGAAAACAAGGAAATGAGGGAGTTTTCTTTGACCTTTTAAATTTGAGAATTGACTCTGGTGATGAGAAGCTAAAGCGCCACTTGGATAAATGTCAAAAAAACGCAGTCTATACCTCACCAACAATTCAAAATGAGATCATACAATTATGCGGTGAAGTTATCAAAGAAAACATAATCGAAGACTGTAAACGGGCAAAAGCTTATGCTGTAATCGCTGGAAAAGAGCAGCTTTCTATTGGATTAAGGTTCTATGATGAAAGCCAAAAAATAATCAGCAAGGAATTTGTAGGCCACATTGAGTTAAAATGTCAAGATGCTTCTACAATCGCTAGCGCAATTCAAAGTTTTTTAAAAGATAATAATTTTTCCGCCGATAATTGTGTGGGATTCGGATTTGACGGGTGTTCCACGATGGCCGGCAAAGAAGGTGGTGTACAGGCCATTCTTAAAAAAAAGTACGCGAAATCTTTATTTTTCCATTGTTCCAGCCACAGACTAAATCTTGTGGTCAATGATACTAGCAAGCTACCAGAAATAAGAAACACAATTGCAACGGTTAAAGACGCAATAACCTTCTTTCGTGAATCGCCACCCCGTAAGAAATCGGTTCCAAATCTTTCAAGGCTCCGTGAGACCAGATGGTCGGAAAAATATAAGAGCATAAAAACATTTTCAGAAAGCTTCACTGACATTGTTAAAGCACTAGAACATTTATCTGTCGAAGGAAACTATGCAACAAGAAAATCTGCCTACCAATTGCACTGTGCAGTTACTAAACCAATATTCATCTTAGGCTTAAACATAATTGCAAGATACTCTGCAATTTTGGAACCCGTTATAAACGTTTTACAAGGTAAAAGTATGGATTTGGTTATGGTGAAGAAACATATTGATGATATTCTAGATGTAATCAGAGAAGATCGACAAGATGTCGAAAATGTTTCTTGTGAATTATTTAAAAAATCACTTGATATCGCAGAGAAAGTAGGGGTTGAGTTGTCAGTACCACGAGTCACTCAAGAGCAAGTACACAGAAGTAATCCACCATCTGAGTCTGCAGTTGAATGCTCGAAGCGGTCAATAATCATCCCCTATCTTGATTCTTTAACTTCGTCTTTGGATGCTAGATTCTCCAACGAAAATACACCTGCTTTTGCTTTAACTTATCTTCATCCTTCAAGCATGCTCAAAATGGCTTCAAAATATTTCAAAAATAATGCAGAATCTTTTATGGAATTTTATAAGTTGGGTGATGTCTCCGCAGAATTAGATTTGTGGTACAATATGTGGAAGAAAAAGAATTTAGCAGAAGACAAATTAAAGGACATTGAAGTGGCTGCACTTTTGGAGGAAGCTAATGTTTTTTTCCCTGCAACAAGGCACGCACTGCTAATATTAAGTGCTTTGCCATCCACTACTGCTACCGTGAAAAGATCGTTCAGTACCCTGCGAAGGGTAAAAACCTGACTCAGGAGTACAATGGGTGATGAGAAACTCACTGGGTTGTGTTTGATGAGTGTGCATCACAAATTTTGGAAGGAAAATCAGAACTGCATAGTGAAGAAAGCCTTGGATAAATTTAGTTTAAACCCAAGAAAAATGTTACTAGTTTAATTTAAGTATAATTAAAATCTCAAAGTTTTGTTTTCATTTGCCTTTTCTTTTTATCCTAAAATTTTACATTTTGAACGACCATGGACCATGGTTTGCTCCCCCCTCCCTGTTATAAATCCTGGCTACGCCCTTGCCAGCATACATACATAGATTACATATATATATATATATATATATATATATATATATATATATTAGTTGTGTGTGTGTGTGTGTGTGTATGGATGTATTAAGGATGGGTGTGGTCAGAATATGCCGAATATGTGTATGAGGAAAAGCCCCTGATAAAACCTCATACAGGGTAGACGATAACGGGAATCGAACCAATTACCTCCCGAATGCTAAGCGGGTCGTGTCACCACATAGGAATCTGATAGGGCCGTATTTTTTTGACGGTACTGTCAATCAACATTCTTACTTGGAAATGTTGCAGGAATGGTTCATTCCACAGCTTCAAAGACTGAACATTCTTGATGACAGTTGGCTTCAACAAGATGGAGCTCCTGCTCACTACGCTCTCCGTGTCCGAGAATTCTTGAATGAAGTGCTACACCAGAGGTGGATAGGGAGAGGATCGTAGCATCTGCCAGCGCCGATCGAGTGGCCTCCCAGGAGTCCAGATCTGACATCATGCGACAATTCTCTGTGGGGAATAATTAAGCAGAAGGTCTTGAAACAACGATATCAGTCTGTTGAAGAATTGAAGGAAGCTGTTAGGGAGGCATTCAGGAATATCACCCTGCCTATTCTTCGGAAAATCTCACACAGGACCTGGCGCCGCATCATTTTGTGCCGTGAGAATGACGGTGTCCATACTGATATTCTGGACCACTAAACAACTTAAAACTGTAACTATCAACATATGCGGTGGCATGTTCGCAAATACACATACAACACATAAAATCATCACATAAATAGGGGGTGATGACAGGACTTTCGGATCTTACTGTACAAAATTTAATTATACCAATTACGCATTTTAGAGACAGTATAGGTTAGTGGTATTCCAGTCAAAATAAATAACCTTTCACATCCCCAGTCAAATCGATAGGTATTTAAATCATTTTGGGATGATAAAAATTCTGTTATTTCTACTCTCCTAACTTTTAAAATATCTGGTTTGGAACACCACACGACCTTCCAACCTACAAAACGGAAATTAAAAGAAATGAAATAATTTTAATAACATTTTTTAGGATAACTGTGCAACATCCTTTATAAGAAGCTCATTACAAAAATAGGCAACTCTGTAAATGCAAAAACTATAATCTTTGTCAACAGACGTTTAAAACTTCATGACAGACAGAAGTTAATAGACACATATGTGCTAACTTTAATTAAAATAAATGAAATAACACACTCACTCACATACGCGCGCACACGCACACACGCACACACGCACACGCAACACGCACACACGCACACACGCACACACGCACACACACGCACAGACACAACACCCACAAACACACATCCACACACACAACAACACACACACGCACGCACGTACTCATCACACACCCGCGCGCCACACACAAACACACACTCGCACACACACACTCACGGACGCACGCACGCATGCACGTTCTCACGCACACACACAAACACATACACACATAAACACACACACATACACGAATGCACACGCACGCACACACACATACGCTCACACGCACATATGCACACACGCAAACACGCACACGTACACACGCACAGACGCACATACGCACACACGCACACACGCAGACACGCACAACACGCACACGACACAGCACAACGCACATACGCACACACGCACACACGCACAGCACACGCACACACGCACACACGCAACACACAGCACATCACGCACACCACACGCACACACGCACACACCACACACGCACACACGCACACACACACACACGCACACCCACGACGGACACACACACACCACACACACATACGCACACACAACACACAACAACACCAATCACACCACCACGCACCAACACCACGACGCACACACAACGCACACGCACACCACACGGACACACACCACATACGCTCACACACACACACACACACACACACACACAACAACACACAACACACACACACACACACACACGCACACACACACCACACACACACACACACACACATACACACACACACAACACACACAACACACACATACCACACGCACGCACTACACACACACCACGCGACACACGCACAACACACTAGCACACACACACACACACACACACACACACACACACACACACACACACACACACAAATACAACACACCACACACACACATCACACACATCCACATACACACACACGCACGCACGTACGCACCACACACCCACGCGCGCACACGCACAAACGCACACTCGCACACACGCACTCACGGACACACACATACACACACATACACGCAAACACACACACACACACAAATACACACACACGCGCACGCACACACACACAAATACACACACACACATACACGCGTGTACACACACACCACACACACACACACACACACTAGCACACAGCACACACACACACGACACACAACAGCACACACGCCCACCACGCACACATGCACACACGCACACATGCACACATGCACGCACGCACACACGCACACACGCACGCACCCACACACGCACACACGCACACACGCACACACGCACACACGCACACGCACCCACGCACACACGTGCACACGCGCACAAGCACGCACGCACGCACGCACACACGCACACACGCACACACGCACTCACACACACTCACACGCGCACACGCGCACACACGCACACACGCACACACGCACACACGCACACACGCACACACGCACACACGACACATTACACACGCACACACGTACACACGCACACACGCACACACGCACACACGCACACACCCACACACGCACACACGCACACACGCACACACGCACACACGCACACACGCACACACGCACACACGCACACACGCACACACTCACACACGCATACACGCACTCACCAACGCATGTACGCACGCAAAAGTTATAAAACGAGCTAATAAGTCGATTTAGCGATAGAAAAAAAAATGTCGATTGCATAACCGTTTATGCCTACATATGTATGTGTAGGTTGAAAGGTAATATGGAATTGATCTGGGTTCGAATCCCGGTTCGGGCATGAACAATTTGTAAGATTAAGTGGGAGAGTAGCATTTGGCTGAACTTTGCCCGCTATATAGTAACAGCAACAAAAAACGTTACAAAACGCCTTAATTAATGTTTGTATGTAATCGAAATTTTCATAATAAGACGATGTTGTGCTTTCTCCAGGGACAACGCCCCTAAACAAGGACATGTATAATGGTTTACATTATGAGATTTCTAGACACAATGATCTGAAGAATCTGAAAGATTTTTTGTGCAAGTAATTTTGTCTTCTAATTTTGTCAATTTTAGATTTAAGTAAACGATCCTTTTCTTGTGAACAATATAGAAACAGCATATTATCATATCTCATTATTTTAGTTTATATTTCATTAAGGCTTTAAAGTTCATCTATTATCTACCACTGTAAATATATTAAATAACACAGTTTATTTTTTTACACCCAAAGAGCCTACCATATTTGAATATGTGTTGTTTCTAAGTTACTAGAGCTAATTGACAGTGCCGGTGCCCGTTTCCCATTCTTAATCGTCAGGTTATCAAAATTAATTGACCTAGGTCCAAGTTCAATGTGCTCCCATACGAATCCTATTAATGAAAATCGTTCACATTCTTAAATAATTTTGACGTTGACTTTATGTAAATCACGAGTTACTTAACAGTGCTAATGTATGTCTCTATACTTGATCTAAGTCACCAGAGTTTGTTGACGTAACCGGTATACCCTTTTATACTAGGTTTACGTCAATAATCTCTCCAGAGGTCGTTAACGGAGCCGGTGTAGGTATCCGATTCTATAAAAGACGTTGACGAAGCCAGCATACGTTTCGTATTCATAAACACCAGGTTACCAGAGTTCATTTACTGAAGTCAAGGTTCATTTAAGGAGTCTGTGCCTCCATACGCACCCTACTTATATTCAGGTAACACATTCGTAAAGTTTTTCCACACGATTATCAACGTTGACTGTGCTAACTTTATGTTAAGCAGCCACAACCGTCAAGTTTCTGTGATAATAAGCGTACTATTATTTTGTGGCAAATAAATTAGTACATCTTATAACACAGGTTTTAAAAGAGTTTGCTGTGTACGTTCTGCTGACTTTAGACGCATGGTTGTATCAGATAGTACAAATAGTTGAACACGCTAGACGTAAAAAGTTAAATCATTTATTTATAATTCTTAAGCTCCAATAAATTATTTTTAATGTTTATCTACACAATCAAGCTAAATTAAAACAAATCATCATAAAGCAAGTACCACGGGCATAGTATTTGACGTTTTGTCACCTATCCAAAGACGCCTCTGTTGAAGTCGTTTTAGCTAACTTATACAAATCCTGCAGTCTCCAAGTAGTATCATCTGGTATTACTGACTTCGCATCTATCTCTCCAATGCCTAATCCTGGTTTTGCACCTGATGGTACAATTTGCATCTGTTTGACATTCATCATTTCTTGTTTCCATGTATTCAGCCACCCAACATCTTTATTCGATTCCTAAAAGTTTGAAAGTGTCACAACATTTGCTTACGTTTTAGATAATTAACCTGTTTCTTTTCCTGTTGTTGAGCGAAGAGCGCATTTCTTAAGTTATTTACAGTACTTCGCTTATTGCTTCTAGAACCAGGTATTTGTCGTAAAGGTTGAGTATTTAATTGAGGGCCCAATTCTACCAATACCTGAAAGTCGGCTCTGTTTCCTAATCTAAAACCCCACCCATACCTTGAATCAGTACCTAAGAGATGTGTATTTAATTAAAGCTGGAGTAATATTTTTCTTTATTATTACCTTTTTTTATAGTTGGAATGTTTGAATATATAACAGAAAGGAGAGATGGTAATTCATCAGGTACAATAAGTGCGTGCACGTCTAAAATATGTAATGGTTAATTAAGTACAAAATATTAAAGTATACTCACCTAAGAAGTATGTGAGTAATCCAAATATTAAAATGTTGATGTTTTTCATTTTTAAATCTGTAAAAAATAATGCTGTTAATGGTATACAGTACATATAGAGATACATTATGTTTCTAAGAGCTTACACTACATAAAATGATTCGCACCCTCCGCAATTTAATTTGTAAACACATTAAAAGAATAACAGTAATACCAGGGCAAGTTCAGGAAATGCCAACCTTTAAAGATACCAAACCAAGAAAAAATAATAAGAACAACAAAGAAAACTAAATCAGTGAAATTTAGTATACCTATAATAAATTTATCTGTCAAGTTAAGTAAAACATTGGGCAATATATTGTGCAGCTAAACTAAACTAAGTTGCATGCTCTTTAGGTCTTTATGTGGATATATAATTTATTTACGTGTTACAAACACCCCGTAACAAAATTAAGGCGTGGAGCAGAACAAAAAGCTATAAATAAGTGGTAATGGTAATCGTATAAAAAGTGTTTTAAATTTAATAATAAATAAGTGTAAAAATGTTCTCCAAACAAATCGTTAAACTAACTAGAGATACAAACCATTCACCAAAAATAATACCTTTGTCCCAGTCGGTTGATTAAAATGGGCCGATTCAATCTTTCGATTTGGTTAATTACCACAATTTCTGCTCGATTACTTCCACTGAACATCAATGTAATAACTGCCATGTAACACTAATAAAAAAGATCTCGGACGCCAAGTTATTTTTTAATTATGCTCGGAATAACTAACTAAACCGAGATTTACAATAATAAAATTTTCTAAAATGTAAATAATAAAAAATATACAAACTATGTTTATTAACAGTTAAATTAGGGTTATATAAAATATATCGTAAAAGTAGCCTTATACTAAAAATAGTTAAAATTTTAAATACCTGTTACAAAATATAACACATCTTGAGAACCCCTGGTATTATAAAAAATAATGCGGAAATACAAACCAAGGTGATGTAATCCTAGTATCAATGTTGCGCAATATATTGCAATAACAATACTTTACGTTGTAAACCACACCCAAAATGGAATTTTCCTTCTTATAAATTTATCTTCATGAAATTGAATAATCCAATTTTTATTGCATTATTTCGAAAGTTCAAATACAAAATGTGATCAAACTTTAATTCTGCATTAAAAGCACAACGCAATCATAAAATTAAGGCGTACGTAAAAGTAGCATTAAATGTGTAATTAAAATGTAATTAAAGTAGAAATGTAAAAGTAATAAATGTGTCAATCAAAGTGCCTTTAAATCAATGGCACCTTTCACAAAATTTAGGTGGAAACCCAAAAATATGGCTTCCTGCATCTAACAGCGTACCACAAGAAGTGAACAAAATGGACGCTCCGAATATCTCGTGATATAACCGTGCGCGAAAGTATTTGAGCAAAGAATTAAGTCAACGATGACGCGTTGCGCGAAAATATTGAGCAGAAAAAAAATTATTTAAAAAAGTGGGAGTATAAACCTTTAAGAAGATATGCATTTAAGTTACACCAATATGCAAATTAAGTTGCCTACCTCATACTTACAAATCATTAATAAATAAAATTTTTCGTATATTTACAACTCAAAATGGGTTGTTACAAAGCTACAAAAGACTAAATTAAGATAGCAGTTTGGGTATATCACAAAATCCAACTCTCTACTCAACTGTCAGCAAAACCTACAGTTAATCCCAAAGAGATAAAATTATTGAAAGAAACTAGCCCAGCATGAAAAGTATCTGAAAAATGGCTCAAGTTTTGGAGTAGGAGGATACATTCTAAGAGGGAATTCAGTCAACCACCCAAAGAAGCGTTGCAATTAACGTGTCGAGCGTGTACTTTGCTTCCTCAAAAATGGATAATGCCTTTTACATAACCAAATTGTTCTGGCGATTTTCAGTTTAGATAGAAATATTCATTCTATAAAGGATTTGTTGCAATTGGGAAGGGGATCTGCTATGCTACAAAAAATTTTTCTGGGTCTTGTAAGTACTACGTAGTGACGTAATTTATATATTGAGTAAAATGAAACCACTGTAACCGGAGTGACAAACAACCGCCCTGCTTCAGTTTTAATCTCACAAATGCGTTATACTTTGTAAGGTTATTTTGGCGCATCGTGTATATGCAGTATTTTGATACCGTATGGATCGTATTTTGAATGTAAATGAAGTGAGTTTGCACGAAAAAAATTTGTTTGTGTATGCAGAACGTAAATTTGCGAAAATGACACGGCACTGCAATTTTTAATGAAATATTAGATATCATATGAAAGAATGTTGGAATTTTGTAGAAAGATTTTTATGTTGAAAGCATTAAATTTGGATCAAAAATAATGTGTGAGTAAAGAGTTACTGAGACGGCACTGGTAAAGACTACTAGTTTGCCACTGGTCTTTTGCTGCTGTGTGCAAAATAATTCGGATTAAAGAAATGGTTGTAGACGTATGGGTGAGTGATGGTATGATAGTATGAGTAGGATGTTGTATTAATGTGCAGTAAGGAATATGTATGCATATTTTGTTTGTAGAAATTTTGTAATGTGGTGCAATAATAGAAAATTGAATGCTTGTTCAAGAATAAGTTTGTTATAATGTGCTAGAGTTGCTTAAATTGTGCGGAAAGAGGTGTCGCCCACATGGTCTGGATAATGAAGAGAATGAATATAATTATAATTAATGGTTTTTTTCGGAGAGTTATGAGCGAAATCACAAAGTAAATTCAACATGGCTACCTTTATTTCGCATCGTGTGCGTCTTGTTCCAATTTCAGGGTTTCGACGCGGCAAAGAAACGCGTAAGATCTCGTTTGTAATAGGTAAAATTTGATGTTAACCCGAAAAAATTGACAATATGGCGGGCAGCAGGTATATAAGGGAGAATTTCATAAGAGAGTGTGAGAATCGTTCGGTTAGAGTTTAAGTAGAGACCGCGCGCGCGGCCTTTCTAAAGGAACCTTAGAATGGTCCGTGTTGGATTCTATTTGTGAAAATTATAGTTCAGCAGTACGTATATATAAGCGAGTGCAATAACCCATCAGGGGATAAATCCTATAGATATTCATAAATAAGTAGTTTAAGTGTGAATTGAAAGAAGATGATAGTGATTTCCTTTCAAGAAATTTAAAAAGTGCTAAAGCAGATTTAACAATAAAAATTTAAAAAATCCTGAGTAACCCTTAAAGTAACCGAATTAAAAGTTTGTGAATTTAGTAGAGCTTCGTGATCGTTGGTTACACTAATTGTCGTATGTAAACAATCAAATGTACAAAGCAAATAAGAATTCTATTATACAAGTGGAAGTAAACATTCTTTGTCGTGACAAACGTTTACGTTGAAGGGCAAACATTAAAGCAAAGAGCCCATGTGAAATACGCTTGTGAACGACAGATAAGTGCGCTCGCGAGTGCACAGCCTAAAGAGGTAGCGAATACTGCTGTCTTCTGTGTTTTGTGCCAGTGTGGGTGAAAATTTAAAAATGATTACTGAAGCAGATCATATGGACTTCACTATATCACAAATAAGGAGTAACTAACGTAAATTGTAAGACATAATTTTAGGTTTGTTTAACAGATACAAGTACGATTACCTTTTAAGTTCATTTTTGCTTGCTGAGTTAATAATTTCTTATTATAAGAAAAAGGATAATCGAACTTTATCTATTTTGATGTGTTTTGTATATAAGATTTTGGGAGACTTTTAATTGATAAGTCTACACGACGCCTAGTGCTGTTTGGACGTGTAACAACTTGAAGTGCGTTTTAATTTATGTCATCGGTGTAGGTACTACAGTACAACATCCCGCCCAAAAATAGTCATTTGCTATGTTGAAGTGGGGGATTGGAACTACCACCATGATACAAATTCCCTTAACAACATTTAATTTTTGATGATTGGATTTGCTTAACCATGGCTAATAATACAGAATTGTTAAATTTCGTTATGAAAGTGCAAATAGTTTTTACCCACAAAATCTAAATTAAATTGAAGTTGGTCCACAGTAAACAATTTTAAGTACATTGTCTAACGTATTTGCTAAAATTGTTTTTCCCGACCCTTTTCCCAGCAGAAAAAAACAATATTCTTTCAACTCAATAGATTTAATAGTGTGCTCTATAACTCCGGTATTTACTATCTTAGCATGGTTAATAAAAGCACTAACGAAATGGTTTGTACAGATTGTTAGTACTTCTCAGTGCATCTCTAGCTCTTTTTAGCGCTTTATGGCTTCCATTAGTTTCTAAAATAACATCTTTTGGAGAGTTACCTTTCAGACGTCAGGGTTAAGGTGCAAATAACAGAATAGTTTCTTTTTAATTAACGCATTATTCGTGAAGTTTGGATACTTCTATAGTTTAAGTATTGTAAATAAGACTTAAGACAGTTTGTCTACAATGATCAAATTAAATTGTTTAAAAATATTGTTTGTAAACTCCTGTTGAGTATGGACTTTAGTACCAAGATTGTGATGAATGATTTGAAATTGAAGTCTTATGGATTATAAGGTAAGGCGTATTATCCAAATATAAAAATATTGAGGTGATTTTTATAGTACATTTCATATGACTCGTAATATGAATGGAAGAATCGTGGGAACATTCGGTACTGCGAAGTTAAAAATTGTGATAAATAAAAGTAGTCGCGAGGCTTTCTGAGAATATATTTAAGGGTTATTTTATTTTATAAGTTGGATTAAAATAAAGTGCGCACTGAAAGAGTCAACTTGCACTATGGGAAGCAACGAGTCAAAAACTCGTCAAAATAGATAAAAAGGTGCAACAATTTTAATTTGCACTACTAACTCCTTAAGCGCGACATTTTTTTAAATTTAATCGAACTTGTGTGATAATGACCCTTCCTGGTTTTGATTGTTTCTCTGTATTAAATTGAGATTTAAGGCGTTCTAGGTAACTTATTTAAATTAAGGTGATATGGTTGTAGTGACATTCTCAGCTACCCTGCTATATACAGAATACGAAGATTTAATGAGAGGTCAGGGATGTAAAAGCCAATTTTGAAATTGATATTTTTAATATGTTAACATCAATTATTCACATTAGGCGTCAGATATGAAGGATAGCGATGATTAAGCTTTGCAGAATTTTTATTGAGAATATAAATATAAATAAGAGCGGAATTAATTCTCTTAAGTAATTAGAGTTAATTTCGTAATTCCTATTTTTTAAGAGCTATCTTTCAAGTTAGTGGTGTTTCTCCCCGTATTCGATATTATCCTTAGCTTCGTATAGTTTCTTAAAATGTGTTTTCCATTCCTCGGGTGTTACTGCAGTATACTCATTGACAGGCTGCTTCTAATATATTTGTTTTCAATTTGCGCCATGCTGTTTCTGGGTTATCCTGGCGTGTTAGATTGTTTTGAATTTTATTCGACAGTCGAGCTTAGTGTAGTTTTCTGGTGATTTCATTTTACATAGATTCAACGTTATACTTCTTGTAAACTGGAACCACTACATAGATAAATACGAAATCAGAGAAGAAGAAGTGAAACAAACTATACCAGCTGGTCTGGACAACATCTCCAATGAGATGATAAAATATGGCGAAACTAATCTTGTAACAGAGCTAACTACTTTATTAAATTTAATTATTGCGCCCGGAACAGTACCAAGAGAATAAAACTGAAACTCCTCCTCGGCAAAATAAGACCACCTTAGATGCATATTTATTTTGAAACAAATCACAGAAGAAGTCATTGAATATAATAAACCGGTGTTCCTCTGTTTTGTGGATCTAACCCAGGCATTCGACAGCGTGAAACCTAGAGACGTCATTCATGTACTAAAAGAAAAACAAAATAATAATACAATTGTATAGTTAATAAAAGAATTGAACACATCACAAGGATAACATCAGACAGCACAATGAAGAAATTCCGGCGTCAACTGGAATCAGACAAGGAGATAGCCTAAGCCCAATGCTGTTCAACATAATACTAGACCGAATAACACAACGCGTAAAACCGCTAGGAAAAGGCTATAAACTGGGACAAAACGACGTTAAGATACTGTGCTATACGGATGATACCCTTATAGCAGAAGATGAGGACAACTGCTGTTCACATTTAGCCAAAAATCAGAGGAATACAACAGATATCCATACCCAAGACAATGACTATCAATAAAGAACCACTGCGGTGTAAGCTATCACTAAACAACAAAAGCATAGAACATGTGATAACTTTTAACTATCTCGGAATCACTACGTACAGCATCAGAAACTTACATGAACAGTTGCGCATACAGGCTAACAAGTTCCGGAAGTTTACGTGATATGATCTGGAAAATAAGTTCATATTCACAACAAACAAGGCTCGCACTTACAAAACTGCCGTCCGTCTCATACTAACTTACGCCTCGGAAACCAGAGCAGGCACAAAGAAAACGAGAAATTTACTAAGGACAACAGAAATGAAAACATTGAGATCGATTGTGGGTGTGACACAATGGGATAGGAAAATAAACTCTGACATCAGAAAGGAATGTGGCGAAATGCCAGATATAGCCAAGTGGGTTCGAAATAGAAGACGAGAGTGGAAGGAGCATGTAGAGAGAATGAGCGAGTATAGACTCGTCAAAATCGTATACAGAGACTACTGTACTTTCGTTATTTTAAATTGTGTTCTGACAGTGATATTTAAGTACCTTTTAACTTGGCTAAAAAAGAGTGGCGCCTATCAAGTTTTCTCCGATTGCAACACACGTTGCAAAGAAGTTTTCTGCAAACACTCGCAAATTGTTAGTACACCCACACAAGTATATCACTGAGTTTAGTTGGCTCATTTTGGATATTCACAACATTTTAGTGCCAATTTGACATGTGACAGTGTTTGTGCTGATGCAAGTCATAAAGCTTCAACGATACCAACCATTCCCAAAATAACAGCAGTGTTAATTTTGCACGATTACTGAAAACACTAACAGGCGGTCATGCTGTTATAAGCCATAAAGTACTAGAAGGCATTAACGAAGCACTATCGACGTGTATCAGTACCGTTGCCACTTCCTGTAAAAGTAGAAATCCAACACACCACCGCTTTCATCTGTTTACCTTTACTGGAACCAGTAATTACGAGACCAGGAAATACCGTTAGTGCTTAGATACTACATTTAGTGCCCTACAACTTGCTTCAACATGACCAGGTATTTCCGACAAAACTGCACCTTTTTCTGACTTTAAGGCGTGTACAATTGTTAATAATACGTCACGTCTCTACGCTTATTAAAAACATTAATTATAGCGATTCTTGAGACAGTATTAGTGATTTATGACTTGCATTAGCACAAGCTGCCGTTTCCGTGAAAATGTCATCTGCTTTTGCAGTGCTCCTTTCTTACCTTTATTGAAAGCGCTAATTACAGGACTGGTGCATATCGTTAGTGCTTTGTTAGGGCATTTTCGTGCATTATGGCTTTCATCAGTACAACCAGTCATTTTAAATAAAACAAATGTTTTTTTGTCGCGTTGTCTTCCACTCTTATTAAAAACACTCAGCAAAACAGATCCTCATGGTTAGTGCCTTTCCGTACTCTAACACTTGCGTCAGCATGACCAACCGTTTCCGAAAAAACGACGCTCTCTTTTGTAAAGCTGGTTTTTCATTGCGGATATTAACGTTCGGTTGTGATAACGTAAGCCATTAAGCACTAAAAGACTAATAAAGTAGTATGTGCACAAGTCCTGTTGTTTGGGCTTACAATAAAGATAGAATGCGAACACTACGCAAAAGAATGTCATGTTATTGGAAACTGTACGCTGAAAAAAATTACCCGGGACGAACAATCCCCAACATAAGATCCTCGACAAAATAGCTCGGTGACAGACAAAATTAATCCAAATATAATAACTCAAAATATGTTTAATGAAATCAGTTAACCTGTTTTGAGGATTAGGTGCTCAATTATTATAATTCAAACGGAAGACATCAAAATCCCTATATTAAGAACAGCTAATTCTACTGCTACCTAACGGTTAATCAGTACTGAGAAATAGACATGATCCAATCCAACAATTCTATAAAACATGTCGTTAGTAGCTATTTGCTGCAACACATATAGTACATCAATACTAAACATAACATAATTGTAGTGTTACCCATAATTGTTAATTGTTAGTAACATTTGTAAAATAAATCAAATCATGTTTCAATTTGCTTTTTGTTCTTTGCGCAATTTCGAATAATTTGAACACTCGTAAACATTAAACATCAAATGTCAATTTTGAGGTTATGTTTAGTATAGGCGCACTAGAACTTATGTTGCGGACAATGGTTTTTCACACAACTATACGAGAAGATTCAATTAACCTAATAAGAAATAGAATTTTAAGTATTGCGGTGGCATAAGTCCAGGCAGCGGTGTTTCCTACCAGGCAGCGAATCCAACTGTGTATCGATAATGATGAGAGGCAATTCAAACATTTATCGTATCATTAAAAATGAATTTTACATTTAAGTACCTACATTGCGTATTATATATTATTTCCTAATTAAAATAGTTTAAATAATATTTTTGTGATTCTGGAGTTGTTTGGCTGTTTCTTAAGTTTTAGTGCTCTTTCGGCTTATGACAAAAATATAGTACTGTTGCATTTTAATATTTTGAGCAAAACTACTGTTTACAAACTTTTATAAGAGAGTCCTCTAACGGATAGTGTAATTACTGTATTATCACCTGATATGATGCAAATCGTAAAGTGATGGAATCCCTTTTGAATAATACCAAGATTCCAAAAATGTATTACACTAAACAGAAAATATCGCGATCACTACCGATGCCTGGTATTCAGACCCCTTAAAAGGGCGGTCGACGCATTTCCAAAATTCACGAAACTTCACTGACCCAACATGTGCAGGAGACAGCACACAAACTAACTTCGATAACCAACATACAAAATAAAACACACCGAATATTTCAGGAGCCTATCGAAATAGAGAAAAACCGTTCATCATGAACATACAAGATGACGCACAAATGTTACCCAATACTCTTCTAAAGAAGCACGCACGAGCTACCGCACGCAAATAACTAGAAAGGGAAAGTGACATCTCAACTATAAATACCACTGGAGAGCAACCAAGATGTCAATTCGGTTCGAATCACTAGAAGTCGAACACGAATCACCTGAAGATGGCTGATGCTACCGAGCCAAAATGTCGTGCTGAAGGAGATGGTTCGTTTAAGAACCAACCAGAGCAGACGACGTGGGAAGAAACACGGAATAACAAAAATAACATAGCCATATATAGCAAAATCTAAAATTAGTAGTAAATACCATGTTTTTATCTTGAGTATTTGATCAAATAAAAAATCCTAGAATTTAGCCCCGCATAAGGCCCTAGGGCGTCTATTAAAGCCCTAAAGCCCTTTGTAGAGCCCCTAAAGATAGTTTATGAAGATCCCGTATAGCAAAGACCAAAATTTTAAGTGTGTGCCTTATTTTTACTTTGAGTATTTGATCAAATAAAAAATTTTACATTTACTAAACTGTTCTTGTAAAGCAGAAATCTCAATTTGAAGTGTGCACTTTATTTGCATCCTTGATTGTTGATCCAGTGAGACATTTATCATTTTAGGCAATTAAGCGGCTCTTTGTATCATTATTAGAGGGTAAAACGTTAAATCCCTTACTGAATCAAATATACAAGATAAATAAAGTTACACTCATTATTATAAGTTTTTTTTATTTATTTATTTATATTTAGAATTTACATCAGTTCTACATGTATAAAGACAAAATTTACATCGATTGGGGCTTGTATCTCGATGGCGCAGATGGTTAGCGCGGTACTCTAGCAAGTACAGGTCGTAGGCTCAAATACTGCTCGAGGTAAACTTTTTATTTATGTATTTAATAAAATTAATAATAATTTTTAAAGTTACACTCATTAAATTTCGATTTTTACTATACAAGATCCTTTTAGAACAAAAGCGCATTAGGACCCTTACAAAGAGTAAAGACATATTCAGACGTAAATTTCCCGCCACATCTAAATATGAAATAAAAAATAATGGTTCACGTATGAAATTTAAAATTTGGGCGCTTTTAGGGCCATATGGACCAAAAAAATTATTACAGGAACCTTTTTCAAATTTTCATTTTTTTGGCATAAAAACTTATTAAACCGTTTCCAGAATTTTTGGACACCCTGTGTTTATATATATATATATATATATATATATATATATATATATATATTTCTGGAGATTTTCATCTTCTGGATTTTCTCGTGTTTAAATCGTAAAATATTTATATGATACTTATCATTCTTGAAAAAAGAAACAAAGAAAAGTTTCCGAAACGTACAAATAAATATATTACGATATAAACACAAGAAAATCCAGAAGATGAATATTTCCAGAAATAAAAATACTCGTGGAAAACTTGACGCACACTCGCACACACGCACTCACGTACACACGCACACGCGCACACAACTACTCACGCACAGACGCGTAGACGCCCACACATACAGCTCAAAATATTAACCCTAGGCAAATTTCAATTCAATTAGTCCTATTGTTGGAAAACAAATACAAAAAAAAACTAAAATACGAAGATTGGTTTATATCGGAAGAGCTAGTTGAAACACCAACATAATTAATGGGATGATTTTTTCCCAAACATACTAATAATAATATTAATAATAATTAATGGGTCCATTTGTTCGAAAAAAACGACGAAGGTGGGTTGGGTAATACCGTAACCCCCGTAAGACGTGGTTGTAACACCCCGTCAGTTTGTAAACTTATGTATTGTCTCTAAATATTGGTTCTGACCAAACTTAGACTCAATTCACCGTTTTGTTCAAACATAAAGTCAAGAAAAAGAAAAGAAAAGCACCATGGTTGGTGTGTATGGAGCGCAACTTTGACCAAAAACAATAATTTTTGTACCATTTATATGGCGCTCAATAATATTAAAAAGAGAGGATGAGAAAATTAGTTTTGTCTGAGACGGTACGAGCATTTCCAAAATTTATAATCCGATTTACTGTGTCAAAATACAGGGTAGCTGGTTGTATTTTGGCCCATTTTAACCGGGAATAACGTCGGAATGGGAAAAGAAAGCAAGGTGTGGTTTTCACAGAATGGTTTGAATTTTTGGAAAGTTTTTTTTTGCACTATTGTTGCTATCTTTTGTATATGGAAAATAAAATGGTCGATTTCCAGGTAAAGGTCAACTTTGTTATTTTAAATGAACCACCCCGTATGTTTTGCAACATTCTTAAAGTTCAATTTTTCGCCTTTCAGAAAATGTAACATAAGTTATGGTTTACAAAAAGTAATGAATTTATAGACCTCAGAAATACTGTTTTTTGAAAATTCGCCTGTGGAAAGAATGTTGTTATGTTCAGTAAGCTCAGTTGATATAAATAATTTTGGAATACAGCTTTTACAAAAACAAAGCTACAAGTTATTCACAAAGTAAAAGTTACAGGGCTAGAATAATTTTTTAAAAACTACTGTAAATGTTGCTCGTGTCTTCCATCGACTTCAATACACATTTAAATTTGCAAAAGAACATTAAAATTATTAACTAAAAATTCTTCTGGAATGTTTTCTATTATGTTTCGGATATCAACGTTCTTTTACATATCTACAGAAATCCACCGGCTTCCAAAAACGTTGTTCAGTGCGTCCCTCGTAACGTGAGCATAGTGGGTGTAGCTCCATCTTGTTGAAAAGAAATGTAACTTGATAGATTTTCTTCTTAAAATCGGGGGTAAAAAGAATTTGACATCATATACGTGAAAGAGGTTACAATTGGTGCTTCGAAAAAAATGGTCCAATGCCAGACTGTGACTTTTGGCGAATTTCCAACATTTTCTGTTGACCAAAACCTATAGTTATGCTGATTTACTTTTCCATTCAGATGAAAACTGGCTTCGTCTGGCATTATTAATTTATCCAAGACATATAAATTGTTCCTTACTAAATATTGAATCCTCTGCCAAAACTCCGCCCTTTTTTAAAAATGTGTGTGCGTGTGTGTGTGTGTGTGTGTGTGTGTGTGTGTGTGTGCGTGCGTGCGTGCGTGCTTGCTTGCGTGTGGGGGGGGTCACTACGGTGTAAGAATATAACGACGACACGGATAGGTGCTGTCGTCCAATAATTATGTTTCCTCGAATTCATTGTATTCAAACTGGGCACTTACCAAACATTTATTAAAAATGTGGCTACCATCGGTAAATAGTATGACTAATTTTACAGATAATTTTAGAAATTGTAGCTTTTGTAACATTGAAGCGATCACCAGTATTAACTTTAAACGTACCACACGCCTAAAAACGAAGTGTGATTATGACGAGTATCGATTCATTACACATATGGATTTATTTCTTGCTGTTAAAGGTTTATACGATTTCCAATTAAATTCAGAATCTTTAGAAAGCCTAAACCTATCTTAAATTCGTCTTCATTGTATGTACCAAATGGGTTGTGCCTAATTCTAAAACTCGGGGTCTTCAACGTCTTAGTACTTGTTCAGGTTGCTCACTGTGAGTACTGAACACTGCAGGCGAACGTACACTTGACTCAGAAGACATGACAAGAATATTTACATAAAATGGCGTTTAGAAATCCCTGGTTCTCGAGTTATTCTTGGAAAAATTGAATTTTTGGATTTAAAAATTATTTTTTTCTGGGGCTAATATTTGATCGAGACTAAAACGGATCACACTTCCCTACAGCAACTGTTAATGCTCTTTAAAGTGGCATTGGTAGTTTGTTAATCGTCTTTGCGGAACTATCATCAACTGCATTTTGTTAAATACGGCCCTGGCATTTTCATATGAGGTTATTAAGGTCCTTTTTATTCCGGACCGAATTATGTATACCACATTATGTTTTAATTGCGCTTTAGTCTTTTTTCGGCCTTAATCGAGGAAATTCCTATTACGGACCTGTACATAGTTTTTTTTATTTTTTAAGCTTTAATAATTACCTGTATCTATTAACAGTTTATATCACTTAAGTATTTAATATCAATTCAACGACTAAATTGATATACTAATGTAATAAAAAACAAGGATCATATCAAAGTAAAGTAACAGAAGGCCTAAAAATAAAAAAAAACGACAAGTGAATATGAACAAAACAATTAAATCTAAAGCATATGTTCAAACCAATTTCCACTGTTTTCCAAACAGAGGTAGCACCTTTTGACTGTAGATGTCTCTGAATGGGTACCAATGACTTTTCCTGACAAGGGCGTAGCCAGGATTTATAACAGGGGGGACCATGGTCCATGGTCGTTCAAAATGTAAAATTTTAGGATAAAAAGAAAAGGCAAATGAAAACAAAACTTTGAGATTTTAATTACACTTAAATTAAACCAATAACAGATAACAAAAAAAATATGCAGCACAGAAAAACATGTATATTTTAGATTTAATTTTTTGTTAATTAAAATTTAAAAATTATTTAATTTATTTTTGCTCTTCCAGGGGGGGGGCAGTTGCCCCCTGCCCTTAGCTGGCTACGCCCATGTTTACTGAGAATCATACAGAAAGACACTCTCTAACTCTTCTGAAATTACGTGCAGTTGCCCCATCCTGCGGTATCCAACAATCGCGAACCAGATTGGTGTTGATGTCTGGACGTTTTATTTAAACGTGGATTGGTTTCAGACCAATAATGAACATTTTCTGCTAATAAAGATTCCATTATTTGTAACCTTGCACACCATATTATTTGATATGGAAAATTCATATTCTCCTGGCATTTTCTTGTGTACCATTCACAGAATAAGCGACGTGTTTCTTAATCGCCCGGTCTAAGTCGCTGGCAAATTCTGTACTTGTATGGATGAAATTTTTATTTTTTTTACGCCGTGACTATCCGCACGCAAAAAATATAACCTTAATCTGTCTAAAGATGGAAATAAAAAGGCAAAAATATATCTACGGTGACCTGGGATTCTCTCAATGGACTGTAGCGTAACGTACCTTGGATCCTAGGTTACCGTTATGTCGCGATATCAGAAGAAACAACAGAATACCGAAAACGCCAAATTTTTATCGAATCTTTGTTTTTTCAAATAACACCCTGTATATTTTACGCTATTCTTATAAAAAAATTTCTTATGGTTACAAGCATATAAGTTTATGTGGTTTGTTACAAACTGTTGGGTAAATAATTCCAATTTTATTAATGACTGCAAGTAGGCTTAATAAACAAAATATGGCTTATTAAATATGTGACAGTTTATATTTATTTATATAAAGCAAAGGTTCGATAAACATTTGTCATTTTCAATGTTTTTTTGTTATTTAAGTTATTTTTTACGTAAATCTCAACAATTTTCATCTTTTCTACCTCTGAATATCCCATTATTGCAACAATTCTTAAACGTTTAATAAAAACAACTGTCTCATATTTAATATGCCATATTTTGTTTATTAAGCCTACTTGCGGTCATTAACAAAACGGTAATTCCTTACCCAATAGTTTATAATAGACCACATGAACTTATATATTTGTAATCACAAAAAAAATTCTACCAGAATAGCGTAAAATATACAGGGTGTTCCATTTGAAACAACAAAGGTTCGATAAACATTTGTCATTTTCGATGTTCTTTTGTTTCTTTGTTTTTTTTATTATATGTATTAGTATATCAATTTAGTCATTGGATTGCTATTAAATACTTAACTGTTAATAAATATAGATAATTATTAATTCTTAGAAAATAAAAAACTATGTACAGATTCGTAATAGGAATTTTCTTGATTAAGGCCGAAGAAAAAACTAAAACGCAATTAAACGATAATGTGTTGCACATCGTTCGATTCGGAATAAAAAGTACTTTAATAACCTGATATCGAAATACCAGGACTATATTTAAAAAAATGAAGTTGATGATGGTTCCGCAAAGACGAAACGTCGGATTTAAAAGCTAACAATGCCACATTAAGGCATTAAAAGTGGTAGTAAATAAACGTCATCGGTTTTGATCTAGTTCAAATATTAACGCCAGACAAAAATAATTTGTAATATCCAAAAATTCAATTTTTTCAAAATAATTGAATTAATAATTTAATTTAATTATTTAATTTTTATTATATTTGTGTGATTACGATTCGTTTACACTCGTCAAACACACTAACATACAGTAAAAATTTACCTAAAACTAAAATCACAAAATGCATTTGTTGAACAGAATGCATTATTAACTAAGAGACCCATAAATTTTTTTTAAGGAATCAATGGGAGCGATTTGAGATCAGATGGTAGCATATTAAAGAATTTTATACAATAGTAATTTAACGAATATATTGATTTATGTATTCTAATACTATGATGGTACATGTTAGTTCTATTTTTGGTGTTGACATTTATATATTTTTTTATTTTTGTAAATGTAGGTTAAGCAGTAATAAATATATAAGCAAGCCAGTGTAAGTATATTTAAAGAAGTGAAACATGTTCTGCTATAATCTTTACTTTGTAAAGTAACGATGGTTTCTATACATAGAAAACTGCCCATAGAATGTTAAATATAAAGAAAGGCAAAATTTTAGTCTGGTGCGCGATATCTATAAGAAGGATATCGAGGCCTTATGTGGGGCATGTAAGAGGCGAAACACCGGATAGCTGGCATTGTATTCAGAATTGTCTGGTCAAACTGAATGATTTCATTAATGAACATCATGCTTAATACGATATAATGTTTTGGTTAGTCTTAGCGCCAGAGAAACTCAGAACTGGCTCCACTCTCATTCATACCACAAAACGACAATCCCCCTAATCTACCTCCGGCCCGCCAAATAGAAGAATTTTTGGGCACTTTAGAGTAGAAAAGTGTATGATGGAGGATGGCAAACCGAAAATGAAGAACAGTTATACTAGGGATTTACAGAAAAATTTGAGAGATAGATATTACGGCCGCCCAAGACCTTATACGTATTCGTAGAAAATTACGTCTTGTTGAAAATCACGAACCACTTCATTTAATTTAAACTCTCAATTTTGTTAATTATAAGTCTATTAATTATGTTTGATAGCTGTAAGTTTAAATAAAACATATTTGTTTATAAAATTGAATATAATGTTTTGTGACGAAACTTTTGAGACATACGTTATTAGCAAGTATTCTAACTGCACGACGTTGAAGTGAGAATAGTCTAGACACATGTGGAGAATGGCCCCATTCTCGGATTACATAAGAAAGATGTGACTGGAACAATGAATAATACGTCATCATTAGCACATCTTCAGAAACAGATTTTTTTAACCAACGTAGACAAAAAATCGTTTTACAAAGTTTTATTGAAACAGTGTTTATATGTTTGTGCCATTTTAAAGAACAGTCTAATTTGACACCCAGAAACCTAATATTTATATTAGTACAATCGTTATTTTGTATGAGTTTGGAAGTCGCAAATAATTTCTGAGTTTTAGAATGATTTGAAGATAACTCGTTCGAAGTAAACCAGTTTGATACCGATGTTAACGTATTTTGGTCCATTTAGACCAATTCGATTGCAGAATTAGACATTTATGACGATAGTATCATCGGCAAACAGAATTAAATTAACTTCAGTACTTAGGGGCAAGTCATTTATATACATAAGAAACAATATAGGTCCCAGAACAGACCCTTGCGGTACACCTATATTTAATATTTTTTCGCTAGATACTAAGTTATTTATTTTCACAAACTACTTTCTGTTACATAAAAATGAATATACTGTTTTAACTTGCTAATAAGAATTTTGTGAGAAACACAATCGCAACCTTTACATAGATCAATTGAAGTAATTGAACAGATAGATTTATCCTCAAAACATTCTGTTATTTCAGATACAAGGTCTAGGATAGCATCTGATCTAAAACCAAACTGATGGTTATATATTAAACAGTTTTTTTTCTAAATATTGCATTATTTAGTTTTTTAATCATTTTTCGAAAATTTTGCTAAATATAGGTAATATTGAGATTGGACGATAGTTATTAATATCATTGCAATCACCTTTTTTATGAAAGTGAATAACAGAAGCGAACTATCTCTGCTTTTTCCACCCTTAGTGCTGTAATTTCGACCCTTACTTGGTTGTAGGTTACTGGTCTAAACAAGAAATGAAAGTGGTCTACCGAGTGTTAGGAATGAACGAATTTGAGTCGGTAATATTAATGACACTGGTTTTAA